>CM039471.1:16801368-16843968 GCA_022433065.1 Begonia loranthoides
TGGTGTTCTTGACTTATATCATTTTGACCTTGTCTTTTTGCTATTTGGATTTGTTCAAAACTGCAGAAACTAAAATATATGAAAGTCAAGTGTTTTTTTTTTAATAGCAAGAGGTTGCCGTCCTAATTGTTCTTATGACTTTTGAGTATAGCTACTACAATACAGCTTTGTTTATTGAAGAAAAATGACTTCTTCAATCTCGCCTGCAGAAGATATTAGTAAACAAAAGAGAATAAAAGTTGATGATTTTGATACCTCTCTACTTTGGTGGCCCTGCCCCAAAAAATGATAAGGGTATCGTCACCTCTGAACTAGAACTGCCGATTAATCAAATCAGTGAGAATTTGGGTTGGATCAATTTAGATAATGGAAACTGATGGTGATCCCAAACAATACTGTTCATCCGTCTTCGTTGAATTTGACTCAAATCCCCTGCTGGGTCATTTTGTTGTATTTTGAATTTCGATCTCGCGTTCTTTCCTCTGACTCTGCTTGGACTTCGACAATATCTCCTATTCCCATCATTCGCCATTGAAATCACCCAGAAGAACCTGCACTCTGCAAAAGTCATTCCTTCCATTTTATCAAGATAGACAAGATTTATCAGGTTAAAAGAAGAACTCTTTATTTGAATTTCGATAAACATTTGAAGAAGTGGAGAAAAAGACGATTATTCAGCGAGTACAATACTCAACATTGAGAGATTGATGTGGTGGCCAAGGGTAGCATAGACAAGCTTACCAAAATTGGTTCATCACCAACTGCAAAATCAAATCAAGTATTTAAACAAGTATTGAGTGTTAATTATCTATACTTATTAAGTTCATCGACTGATTAACACTTTAATCTCGTTTTTGCACGGCGGAAGAAAGCTCTCCTTTGCCATAAAGATCCGAAACCCAGTCTACCAGACATTGACCAGAATCCGTAGTTACGGAAACTGACTTTCTTCCGGTCGCGATTTCCAACGCTACAACCCCAAAGCTGAACACATCACACTCTTTACTAGCTCTGCCTGTATTTAAATACTCCGGCGCTAAGTAGCCAAAAGTTCCGGCAAGCTCAGTCGTCTTAGATCCTAACTCGTGGTCCATAAGCCGAGCTAATCCGAAATCGCCGAGCTTGACGTTGAAGTTGGAATCTAGCATGACATTGCTTGATTTAATATCTCGATGAAGTACGCAATGCTCCCCTTCTTCGTGGAGATAAAGCAACGCAGAGGCCAAACCCAGTGAGATTTTAAACCTAACACTCCATTGAAGAGGGTTTTTTTTTCCAAAGAGATGAGAGTCAAGACTGCCGTTCGGCACTAACTCGTAAACAAGATGGAACTGGCCTTTATCATGGCACCATCCGACCAGTTTCACCAGATTTCGGTGACTTAATCGGGTGATTATCTTCACCTCCGTTATGTATTCTTTCTTGCCCTGCTTAGAATTCCTCGATATCTTCTTCACAGCCACTGCGATATCCATATCAGCGATATAGCCTCTGGATAATCAGTTAGATTACTCTTTCTCTGGGTTTTTTTTTTTGCGTGAAAATGGCAGGAGAGGCTTCAACTCTTGTTTCATATAATTGAAGAAGCATGCTCTGAAACTTGAAAGTCAACGAAGAAATCAATCCATTGGTTGGCTCTATCCATCTCTCTCCGACAAAGATTAATTTCGTCGACGACGACGGAGAAAAGAACGGCGAGATTCATTTGTAATCAGTTTATTCTATGATGTACAACCTTAATGTTGTCGTCAATAGATTTTTCTTTCTCTTTTTCAACAAAATCAATTTAAAGAAAACAAAAAAAAAAAAAAGATTCTATTTCTAATTTTTCTTGAGTAAACTTGTGTTCATTCTTATTTCTTATTCGCCATAGAATATCTAGTCTTTCTTTAATCTATAAATTGAAGAACACAGCCAAGTGAAAGAAAATTGTAGAGATCACAACGAACGGGGCTCGCAAAAGTGTGGCTCACTGAGCCAATCGAGCTGGGATTAATAAGCTAATCCAAAGAAAAATAAATTGAACTCGAGCAGGTTCGTGCCACGAGTTAAACGAGAAGAGCCAAGTCGGCTAAACGAATCTTAATGAGTTGAGTCTAACAAGCTAAACATATAATACAATCTGGAACCGAACCGGTTGTATTCAGTTTGAAAAAAATGGACGTCCTAGATTGAAATGAACGTCCCTCAGATAAAAATGGACATCCCTTAGCTTAAAACGAACGTCCCTTAACTTAAAACGGATGTCCCCTTAGCTTAATACGGACGTCCCAGATTAAAATAGACATCCTTCAACTTACACTTATAGGCTTACAACTTATTACGTTAAATTTTATTTCTTCACTCAACAATCAACATTCCATAATTTTAAAAGCAACTCATACCTCTAACTCATGACTTACTGTTTCTTTCAAATTTCATATCACATTATTTCAAAATTTTTGACATTATAGCATCTAGCATCTATTTATTTATAGATGTTCTCCCCAATACAATGCATTATGCATCCATCCATAACCATTATTCCAACAATTTTGACAAAACAACAAGAAACAATAACAACAACAACGACAACCAGGTTTAGAATACCCAACCAGAATACCATGATAAACAAGTGTACAATAACTATAAGTCTATAACTCAATTCAAAATTTCAAATACACAATTAATAAACAAATGTACAAAAATAAACAATTGTATAATAACTCAAAATTCAAATGTACATACATACAATTATACTTTTCGAAAACGGAGATCGTCAACTCGTGGTTGATTTCAACATGAGATGAGTGCTCAAAAAGGTCCTTTAGAGCAACTTTGTAATCGTTGTGATGAAGGAATCCTTTCTGTTGACAATTGCTAATCACCGACTCCTATACAAGGCGCGACATTTGGAATATTCCCAGTGGGCTAAAATTGGCCAATTGGGAGGGAAAATTAGTAATTAACTTCCTTCAAAGCACAATGAATATAGTGTAGGGTGAGAATTTACCATATATTATCTGTAGGGGCCATGGCAATTATAATTGACTCGGGTAATGTCTTTTAGTAGGAGTAATGGGTGTCCAGGTCAACAGATGACATGAAACATTTTTGCTTTGGGTGCGTCTGAAAATTGAAATTAAAACCATATATTATAAGTAGCTTAACAAGAGGAAAAAATATTACATGAATAAATAAAAGTGTCTTACACGGATCAAACCAAAACTGAAAAGCGAGTCCCTCAATTGTTCTACAAGATACTCGTCCTCATTCAAAGTGTCACATTGCATATAAAGAACACATTCAAGAGATTTATTTTTCATAACTGTATCTTAAACATTGATTACATATTCTTAAAATGTTATCTTCACCGTGTCCGATGTTCCTTTTTGCTTTGGAATGATGAGGGTCGTTATTGTGAGAACATTGCCATTCTGAAAAAAGACAACACAATGCATGATGTCTTAAGCATACAATCAAAAGTAAAACTGAGAATAACTTTGAAATGGTATAGTTTCTTACCCTAGTGCCGGAAAGAATGCCACATGTATTCATGTTCTTCTTGGTATTTGCATGTGCCAAACTCAAAAACTCTTTCATCAAGTTCACAGGACACAAATGCAATGAATAATCAGTTTAAGCACGACCCTTAAACTACTAAGTGTAAATTTGACACATTGTACAAAATCAAATTTGGAGACATACCACGTGCAATTTTAGCAGTGAAATAGGCTTTAAAACTGCTTCCTTCGATGGAGGACCAATAGCCAATATCTTATAAACTTTGGCAAGGGTTGGAGGAGGGGACGGTTGCCTGATGATAAGAGACATGCATAGTTGTAACACATTATTATGTCTAATTCGAAGAGTCTAAACCAACAACTAACTAATGCATACATTGCATAGATGGAAGAGGACAGTGTATATGAACTAAAAGACTTATTGGCATCCGTCCAATCTGGTGATGAAAGATGGATGTGATGAAAGATGGAGAGGCTGATGGAAGGGTTGCTGAAGGAGCTATTGGACTTGGAGGGGCTACGAGTCGGGGTCAGTGCTTTTGGGGCCATCAGGCTACTAGCGGGGCTGTTGATGGAGGAGCTATTAGTTGGGCTGCTAGAGGGGTTGCTGGTGGATCCATAAGCCTCCTCACGTCATCTTTTATCTATAGTAGAGAGGCCTGAATATCATCAATTTACCTCTCCTATCTATACAACAGTTCCAACTTGCATGCAAGCCACACTTCACCTCATGGATCAATACATAGGGCGAGGGCTTAAAAGGGGGATGAAGAATATCTTCCTCCACCTCCACATGAATTGATGGTGGTGCAACTGACGTCCAAGGAATTAGTACAGTCGACGTCGAAGGAGTTTGTGCAGCTAACTTCGATGGAAGCTGTGCAACCAACATGGATGGAGGTTGTGCAACGACGTGAATGGAGTGTCAGTTCCCTTGAATACCAACTCCCCTCCTACTTTTTAGGTTGTTCATCCTCATCCAAGCTAATGTCACCTGGTTGTTGACGTCAAATGCTTTTTCATTAATTCTTGGCATGTTGGGAGGGAGTTCCAGCCCTTTGGTTTGACCCTTAATAGTTCATTGGTTCTATTTTAAAAATAACACTCCATTGATAGGGGTTTTTTTTTCCGAAGAGATGAGAGTCAAGGCTGCCGTTCGGCATTAACTCGTAAACAAGAAGGAACTCGCCTTTATCGTGGCACCATCCGACCAATTTTACCATATTTTGGTGATGTAACCGGCTAATTATCTTCACCTCCATCATGTATTCTCTTTTCCCCTGCTTAGAATTCCTCGATATCTTCTTCACAGCCACTGCGATGCCCATACTAGTGAAGTAACCTCTGTATACAGAACTGTAACCTCCTTGGCCGAGCTTCCTCTTGTTTGCAAAGTTGTTAGTAGCCATGGCTAGATCTCCACGAGAGAACCTTCTTGGTTCTGCACCTCTTTCGAAGTCATCATTAATGGATGTTAAGTTTAAATCGTTCTGGGCTTTTTTTTTTGTTTTTCTTACCTAGGCTTCGTACGCGCTTAGCCGTTAAGTAGTATATTTTTTTTTGTAATTCATAACAAAATCAAATTATTACTTTAATGTTTTCTTATTTATTTGATTATTTATTAATTTTTTTCATAATTTTTTAAAAATATAATTTGAATTCTTGTACGCAATATAAATATTAACAATAAAAAAATTACCTAAATCTGTTTGATATTAAATTTTTAGTAGTTTTGCATGATGTCTGAAAAACAAAACCTGATATAACATTCCAAAAAAATATATAAAAACAATAGTAGAAGTCACTATTTTATTATTTTCTCATTTTCTTTTTTAATATTTACTAAGTTTTCAACAAATTTTTTTCAAATAGAAAAGATAGAAGTGTGTTGCATATTTAATTGACAGAAAATAGTTATTTTTAGACAAAATATCCACTTGTTCAGCTTCAACAACCAAGGAAGAGGTCCAACACGTTTAAGCCAAGTAGATTGTCTCTTTTGACCGCTTAGACGTGTCTCCAGGCGAATTTCAAAAGAAAATGATGAAAAAGGGAAAAAAGACACCAGTTTTTAAATGGATTTCTCGAACAATTTTGACCTTCGGACGCGGTGTGGCGTCCGCAATCAATTTAGGATGAGAAAACGTATCCTTAATCACTCGTCCGTACTGTCCGCAAACCCAATTGGAACGATATGAGGCGTCCGCATGACACGTCCGCAGTCATCCGAATGTGTCCAGAATTAGGACAGATTCATTTCGGATGATCTTCCCTCGTCCGCAGTCGTCTGCGAACGTCTGAATGTTCCCAGAATATAGAAAAATTCAAAACGGACGACCCTGTTATCATCCACAACGTCTGTAGGCATCCGCACTTGGACAACCTGGAGTTTGGGAAGCCAAAATGTCGTGCCAACTCGTCCCAAACTTCAAGTTATGTGTTTTCTTCAACTTTTTTCTACTACATTTCATTTACCACATAACGTAAACCATATTATTACATCATATGATTCTATCACAACGTAATACATGGATTTATACAGTAATTTTACATTTTGGGACATTACATTATCTCTTGGCATTCATCATCGTATTTCGTGTCCATGCACGCTTGCACAAAATGGGCGGGTCGAACGTAAAAATTGACATTGTTGAAATGGGATTATGTCTTCTGTCACATGCTAATGTTCCACTTAGATTTTGCCATATGCTTTTCAAACTTCAGTGTTTCTCATAAATCTCTTCCTACGCCGGTGCTTGATTATAATTCGCCTTCTCAATGTCTATACAATAAACCACCTGCCTATGATCGGTTTTGTATTTTTGGTTGTGCATGTTTCCTTGCCCTACGCAATTTTAACAAGCATAAATTAGAATATTGCTCATAGGAGTGTATGTTTCTTGGTTATAGTTCTAATCACTCAAATCACTCGGTTTCGGTTGGTTCTAGTTCCCAACATGACTATGCCCTGTTTTTTTGTTTAATCACCAGCTCTAGACTTATTTCAAGAATCGTCGTCATTTGTTCTGTTAATATTACTTGTGGGTGTTGGTCAGATGCCAAATGTCGTATTTGTACTAGAAGTCGTAGAAAGGCTTGAGGTTTTGAGTTTTTTTTTTTTTGTATATTTGAGGCAAATCAAGTCCAATGGCAACAGATAGGAAAGTTCATACCCTTAGACATATAGGATTTTAATGAAGTAGGTGTTACATTTGCTCAAATTTAGTTTTATCCAGTAGCTTAAGCTTCTTGTCCTGTGTCCCAACCTGCAGTATAACAAAACTTTTCTCCATCCAATTCTCATCAGAAATCAAAAACAAAACAAAATCACAAATCTAAATCATAAATCAAACCTTAAATCATAAATCATTACAACTAATTGCAGAATCCTATTATTAGTCCCTAATACAAAACGAGAATCCTATTATTTGAAAACGAAATGTTCATCAGTATACATTCCCAAGAAAATCTTCAACAAAATCACCAATAAAATTACCAACTAAGGTTATAGCAGAAAGCAGCAATAAAGATAGTGGAATGTTGTAAGATTGAAGGTTGTAATGAAATAATAGAGGGAAATGGAAGAGGAAGAAAAAACAAAACCCAAATATTTTTAACTTGCTCCTTCGTCATCTTTGTCTTGTCGATCATAAGCAGTAAGTGCTGAAAAAAAAAGTATCATATTATTCACTTAAAATTAAAGAGTTTCATCCAATATATAAAAGTATTTGTACAAGTAACGTACCTTCATCAATAGTTTCGTAGTCGTTTGCTGTCTGCAATGTATCTAGATGAGTTTGGGAACGAATCCAACTTTGTGTGCAAATTATAGCTTCAACTGTTTCAGGTTGAAGGGCAGTACGCGATGAATTAATAACATGACCCCCACAACTAAAAGTTTACTCGGAAGGGACGGTGGAAATCGAAATGCTCAATACATCTTTCGCAATCTTGCTCAACACATGATACTTATATGCCATCAATTTCCACCACCTCAATATGTCAAAAGTCTGTGTAAACTTCTCAACTCGCTCGCTCAAATACTCCTCCACCTCTGACATATTATTTGAATTTGAAAACCTCTCAAGTGCATTGTCATAGAATTGCACATAAACAATATCTACCTCATTTAATGGATATCCAATATTATCAACATTCACAATCTCCACATCATAAGCTGAATCACCTATATACTCCAAATATAATCGTTCTAAAACATTCTTAGTAGATTTCACATACTCATAAACTCTATCAGATCCAATCAGAGTGGAGATACAATGTCTTAGAAACTTCGATTTTCCTTTTGGGTCGAGGAGGACTGCCACGAATAGAAGATTGTTCATCTTATCAAAATATCCCCAATACTTTTTCAACTTGGTCATCATTCCATGAGCCATGTGCATCAAGTTCAAACTATCACTGTTGGCATACTGATCGATGATTATCTTCAACTTGCAAGCTTTAGTGACATACTGATAAGCTGTAATTGACAAAGATTTTGAAACCGTTAGAGTACTATCGTGAAACATTTTCAGAAACTTGACAAATAACCGAATGTTACACCAATTTGCAGAAGTAGGATGCCCTTCCTCGTCCATCGCCGTTGCGTAAGTATTATCGCATGCTCTCATCTTATCGAATGCTACGACATACTTTTCGGCATTATCAAGCATCAAATAAGTGGAGTTCCATTAAGTTGGCACATCAAGAGTTACATTACCCTTAAATGTAATCTTCATATTCTCGATGCAAGACTTGAAGAGTCTAAGTCGTTGCAGAGATTATTTAACATACTTAACCGCATTTCTCACTCTGACAATTGAGTCGTGATGCTCCTTTAGTCCATCAGCAACTATTAAGTTTAGAATATGAGCAAAGCATCGAATCTGCATGTGGTCTCCATTTAAAACCAAACCATTCCAATTTCTCACTGTTCACACTAAATACGAAATACCAACATCGTTAGATGAGGCATTGTTAACAGTTACCGTCAAGACTTTTTCAAACTCTCATCCAAGTAGACAATGCTCAATTGCGCTTCCAATTGTGTCTCCCTTATGGTCATAGATCTCACAAAAGTTTAATATCTTCTTTTGCAACTTCTACTCGTCATCAATCCAGTGTCCTGTCATCACCATGTAGGACTTATTTTGTGTAGAAGTCTAAGTGTATGTAGTCAAACACACTCGTTGACTTCTTTGCTTGAAGTATGCTTTCAAATTCATTTTTTCTTTTATGTATATCTTTTGTATGTCTCTTCCAACTGTCCTACGGGAAGGCATAACAAAGTCGTTTCTAAAAAATTGAAGTAGTTCTTTGAAGTCTTCCCATTCAACCATTCTCATCAAAAATTCATCATTGATTAGCATTCTGGCTATATATTCTCGTGCAACCATGTGACTATATGTTGGCTTGATTGAGTATTCTCCATCTTCTCTTTTTTGAAACGGCAACTTGCTTTGATTGTTATCAAGATCTGACACATGCTTTTTGCATGACTTTAAGTGCTTCCACAAACTAGATGTGTCATTCTTTCTAGTATTCGCTGCAAGTATTTGCTGACATACTTGCATTGTGCTTTATCATTTTCTGCATCAGGACTTTCAATCTCAACAAAATGCTCCCAAATATTAGAATTTTTGGTGCGTTTTTTAGAAACATTTTTTGTCATTTCTGCCATTCTGTTTGTATCCTGAAAAATCAAAGAGTAACAAGTGATTTTCTAAATTGCATAAACATCAGAAATCAATCCCAAACAGTAAATTATAATACAGACAATCAATGAACAACAAAATTAAAGTTTATGGACTTGTGATCTAATCACCAGAATTGAACTTAGTTAGCATTAGAAATTTAATGACAAAACAGAAATCAAATGCTAAATCATAAATCAAATGCTAAATCATAAATCAAACCCTAAATCAGAAATCAAACCCTAAATCAAAATCGCAGCCCCTAAATCAGAAATTAAAGTTTATGGACTTGTGATCTAATCACCGGAATTGAACTTAGTTATCATTATAAATTTAATGACAAAAACAGAAATCAAACGCTAAATCAAAAATCAAACCCTAAATCAAAAATCAAACCTCAATAAAAAATCAAACCTAAATCAAAAATCAAATCCTAAATCCGAAATCCAAACCTTGCAGGTTCACAGTTCAATCGCCATTTGCAGCCTCACCTTCTCTGTTTGCACTTCAATCTTAGCCTCAGGTTCGCCGTTCGCACTTCAATCACCATTCGCAGGTTCACCGTTCACAGGTTCGCCGTTCGCGGTGTTGCAGGTTTGCTGTTCGCACTTCTCGCTCTCCAGCCTCTAGGTAGTCGCCACTCGCCAGTCAGTTCTAGCCTGAAGACAGTTTCCCTATTTCTTTAAAAGGAATTCAGTTCTCGGTTCTTGAATCAAGAACCAGGAACCGAACCGTAATTATAAAAGAAAACCAAAAATCGAAACAAATTTCATTATAAGAACCGAGTACCGGAACCGAACTGGAATTGAACTGTGGTTCTGGTTTGGTTCTCAGTTCTTGGTTTTGGTCGGTTCTTGCCCACTCCTTAGGAAAATTGGGGAAAAATCCTGCCAAAAATATTGGAGTTGAAAAGTTTAGGGGTGCTTTTGTAAATAAAAAATTAAAACAAAAAAACAAAAACAGATAGAATCATGAGAAGATGAATTTAGGGCTTCCCCTTCTCCCTCGTTTCATTCAGCCGAGAAGGACTTCGAAAGAGAGGGAGGGAGAGACGCCGGCCGAGAAATTTTCACGACGGAGAGAGAGAGAGCTGCGCAGGGTTGATTCTAGCAATGAGCTTCGGGCAGCTGGACGACGACGGAACTGCTGCTCGTGATCGTCGTTCAGAAGAGGAAAACCCGAAAGTTACGCGCGGGTATCTGTGGAGGAGCTCCGCGAGCTGAGGATGAACTCGAGCGACAGTGGTTACTTCGTCTGAGGGATTTCGGAGGGACAATGCTCCAGCCATGACAGCAGCTCCAAACAAATCGCCATCCTCCCGATTCTAGCGAGCAAACAGAACGCGGATTCTGTTTTGTTGGTGAAACTTCAGCCAACTCTTCTCATTTCCAGTCTTGAATGTGAATTCGTTTCTGATTTGGAATGATTGACTATTTTAATTGGATTTCTTGCTGCCATTTGGGACTGAGTCCTATTCTGCTAGATTGAGAATTTGTCATTGATAGAAGGAATGTTGGCCTGATTTTCCCTGTTTTGGTATTGCCGACTCTGTTAGGTTTTGGTTAAACGATAAAATTGTGAGAAGTATTTGTTGTTCACAGTTTGACTATTGTTAAGTTGTAATTGCATATCAGTGGGAGAGGGATGATCAGACCCTTGGTTAAGAGTTGCTTTTCTGTTTTGTTTAGGAAGAAATGATTAAGGATGAATAATTATTGGGTCTTTAATCTGGGAGATGATCTGTTGAGAAATTATGGTTTGAATATAGTGATGTATTGATGAAGTGTAAAATTTGGACAATGTCAATATAATTATCTATGATTGTTGCCATGGATAGAATTAGAAAGATTTGTTGAATTTTCATAGACTCAAATGTTGAGGAAATGCATGTGGCTTTTGGATTTTTGATTCTATAATAGTGATAAACTATTTTCACTATAATGTTAAATTAAATCGATCACTCCTAGTAATTGTGACTTTGGGAATAAAAGAACACAAACATTGAACGATCATTGTCTTTTGGATTGAATTTGGAATATGTGTTTGGGGGATTAAATGTGGATTATTATCTCTGTCATTTATTTTATTGTATTGAGACTCTATAATTAGAGAATTGGATGTTTATCAAGTGATAAAGTCTAAGGATGTTTCCGCTGTGCAACAATGGATTGGGTTGAGATTTTGTTATAGTTATTTGTGTGACATAGTTGATCTTGTCTAAGTTTTAGAGACATTTTGTGACATTGTTAACTGGTTAAATATTGCACAATATGTTGGGAAATTAAGTGTTACCTTAGATCTTGAATTTTAAACTAATAGTTGTGATGATGGTGTATGTTCTGATAAATGAGGTTTTGTATTTCTGAAAACTGTGTAAGTGTTCATAATTGGATTTTGAGTTTAAGGAAGGTTTTTAGACAAAGTTGGGAACTTGATTGAGATTATTAAATAGGTCACTTACACGTCGGTTGGGTTCCTATTCCCGGTGTAGGACCCTCTGCTTATTTTCTTGGAATTAATTTATAAATTTTCATGATTGTACTTTTGTTAGGCTTTGACGATTTCAGCTAGTGTGCCACCATTCCCGAGGTGACAGTTGCTCCGGTTAGCAAAAAGAATCGTCGTCGAGGTAGGGATTTCTATACCTATTGTATTGCATTGCATCGCATCCCGTTTTCAAAATAATTATTTTGTGGAATACCACACTTGAAAAATGACGGGGATTGTTTGACAGCACGTCAGTTTTTATTAGTAGTATGTTTTCTCACGTTTAATTCCGTACATGGTTTGAAATTTATTGTGCATATGATGAGGGATGGATCCGCTATCCCCTTTGATACCTTATGCTGTGTGAAGGTTGATTGTTTGACGTGCGATAACAGATCGGGGCATTGGTGACACGTCCTTAGGTCGAAAGCGCTGGAAGTTGTAAACAGTATGGAAGGGTGATTACGTTTCCTTGGGTCGAAAGCCCCTAAACCTGGCCTGGATTTGTCCCATGGATCAGACGGCTATCAGTCGCTGAGACTTGCTTAACCTAAGTACCGTTTCATTTGACGAGTGGTGTGACGGTCGAGTTTTCTCGTCACCAACCCTTGTCCATTTGAAGTTTCTAGGTATCTTAGCTCTTAAACACATTCACATATAGCGAGCAACTGTATCCGTTTTATTTGATTATACGATTATACGAGTTGTGTTGTGTAGCGAAGTGCGCCGGCAACTCGGGTGACGTGCGGAATCTACGGATTGTCATCATTATTCCTGTTTCATAAGGTGTTGTCATCGACGGGTGACCGCCTCTTCTTTGTTGAGTGGCTGGTGAGTCCTTGAGCGACTACCATTTTTCACTAATGATGTTTTCGGATTGAAAAACGATGATGACCTACTTTACAAGGTATAACTATCTAAGTATACAACAAATTTTCGATAAAAACCTCATCGATGGCATTGGCCAAATTTATAATATGATAAAAAGATTTCAATTGAAATCCATGTACTATAAAATGAAAAATATAACCATGTTTTCAAAAATAGAGAAAAAACCAGTTTTGCATGAGGTGCACCTAGTATAGCTATACTTTACTGAGTTAGTCACTGATCCCAAACGACTCTCCCCTGAAACTTCAGGTAAAGGCAAGAGCAGCTGAGGATCAGAAGCTGAAGTGTTTTGCTATTTTCTTTTGAGCGATTTATCGTTACTTGGTGAGGATATTTACATTTGGTCTGTAAACCTTAAACACAGTTGGTTTAGATTTGTTGCACAGTACTTTGGATTTCATTTTTATATATGCACCATTATTTTCTCGTGATCCTTACTCGAACCTAGACCCATATCTTTTGGGCCAAACTAAATATTTATAAGTTTTCCGCTAAAACTTACGCCTTGGGCTTGGTAATCGGGTTCTCTATGAGGATCGAGTCCCCTGACCCGACGATTCTATTTGACGTCTTCGGGTCGTGACACCTTGTCTTACCAATGCTCATCCAATTATAACTCGTGCTAAATTTGGAATTCATAGACTGAAGTTATTTTTTCAGCAGGTTTCTCCAACTGTATCTGAACAAACTACATTCTCACAAGCTTCTAAGTCTGCTGATTGGATTGCTGCTATGAGCTCAGAAATGGATGCCCTTCACCAAAATAAAACTTGGTACCTTATTGATCCTCCGCTAGGTGCAAACATAGTTGGCTTCAAGTGGGTTTATAAATTAAAATATAATCCAGATGGCTCTATTGCTCGTTACAAAGCCCACTTGTTGCCAAAGGGTTTTCTCAAACCGAAGGTATGGATTATTTTGAAACTTTCAAACCAGTGGTTAAACTAGTCACTATTCATCTTTTCCTAGCTCATGCATTTTCACAAAATTGGTCAATCCGTCAGTTGGATATTTCTAATGCTTTTCTTCATGGTTATTTGCGTGAAACTGTATATATGTCTCAGCCTCCAAGTTTTGTTTACGCTTTTTCTTCCAAGTATGTCTTTTACACAAGGCTATACTTGGGCTAAAGCAATCATCGCGTGCATGGTATTCAAAATTGTAACTTGCTCTCTTATATCGTGGGTTTGTAGCTTCGTGATCTGATTCTTCCCTATTTATTTTTAAATCTGCCCACCTTACTGTTCTTCTTCTTGTGTATGTGGATGACATAATTATAACAGCAAGTCATCCGTGCTTCATTACTGATATGATTACACACTTGACATCTTTGTTTGCAGTAAAGGATTTGGGCCCTTTACATCATTTTCTTGCGATTTTAGTTAAATATGAAGATTCTACTCTTCATCTCTCTCAGCAACAATATATTCATGATCTTCTTCTTTGTACATCGATGATGGATTCTAAACCTGTTCCTACTCCAATGGCAGCAGGCCAATTCTTATCTCTTACTTCGGGTGTTCCTCTCTAAGATGGATCCCGTTATCGTAGCATAGTCGGAGCTCTCCAGCATTGTACTCTAACACGGCCCGATATTAATTTTTCAGTTAACAAGGTTTGTCAATTTATGCATTCTCCTACGGACTGCCATTGGCAAGCGATGAAACGTATTCTACGGTATTTAAAGGGAACGTCTGATTTTACGTTAAGTTTTTTGAAAAGTTTGGATTCCTTGTTAGTGTGTTTCATAGATGCTGATTGGGGATCTTGTCTTGATGATCATAAAAGCACTAGTGCCTATTGTATCTTTTATGGTCCCAACCTCGTTTCATGGTCATCGAGCAAACAAAAATCTGTTTCTCGCTCGAGTACTGAAGTTGAGTATCGTGCAATAGCAAATGGCGCTGCGGAAATATCTTGGTTAGTTTCATTATTGGGGGAGCTTGGTCTTCATAGTTCTACTCCTGTCATCTTCACAGATAATGTCAGTGCATCATACTTGTCTTCCAATCTTGTATTGCATTATAAATCTAAACACGTGGAGATAGATTTTCACTTTGTTCGTGATAAAGTTGCTCAACAAGCTCTATTGGTCGACTTCATTCCTTCGGAACAACAACTCGCTGATTGTCTTACAAAGCCACTTCCACAGACTACTTTTCAACTCCTTCGTTCCAAGCTTACTGTTCTTCGACCATCAACTTGCGGGGGAATGTTAGGGAATGCCACGTCCTCTTCCTAAATTGTGTATGGTTCTTTACATGTGAACGTGTACGAGTCAGTTGTAAATCTGTAATTATATTGTAACCCGATTCAATTGGGTAACATAAACACTCTCTTGCTTCAGCATTCTCCCTTTCTAGAAAACTCTTTTGAAACATAAACCAGACTCTTCAAACTTGCTCAAAGACATACTAAAGCAGCTGTGGCTTGTAACAAATTATTCAATCCCAGTTTTCCAATCACAAATGTAAATAACCTGATTGAAAATAGTGTAAATCAGATATGTAATTGGAACAGACAAGAAACAATAAACTGCAAAGCTAATCGAAACATGTAATAAGAAGCAGAAACAAAACATTACTCATAGATGGAGAGAAAAGAGTGGTTCAGTTAGGCGCTACACAGAAGGCGTACGGGAATGCAGTAGAGGTTTACCAGAACCAGCCGACGACGAAGAGAAAGTTGAGCAACTGCTACAAGAACATTTGGAACGATCTTTGAATGCTTCCGTTGTGCCAGAAGACATGTATGAAAACTTACACAAAGTCAATGGTGGTGCATAGTACATAGGCACGGGCAGCTTTGAAGGTAGACGAGGCAATGGTGCTTCAAAATTAAGCACATTTATCACTTGTTTAATAGATGGTCGGATGGTGTAATCGGGATGGCAACACCACAAGCCAACCACCAACAAACACTCCATTTGTTGTTCATCAAACTCTGCCCTCAGCCCCTTATCTGCAGCTTCTAAGACCTGGCCATTTCCATATAGGTCCCAAACCCACTCTATCAGCCTCATCTTACTAGGTTCGGCCCGTGGTTCAACTGGTCGTTTTCCACAGGCAATTTCGAGAGAAACGACCCCAAAACTGTAGACATCAGACTCCTTACTAGCCTTGCCAATGGTGACACACTCTGGAGCTAGGTAGCCCATGGTTCCTGCTAAAACAGTCGTTTGAGAACCCAAATCATGGTCGACCAGCCTTGCAAGACCAAAATCTCCGAGCTTGGCGTTGAAATTTAAGTCCAACATGACATTGCTTGACTTGATATCCCTGTGGACAACGCATTGTTCCCATTCTTCGTGAAGGTATAAAAGAGCAGAAGCCAAACCAGTCGCTATCTTATACCGCACTGTCCAAGTCAGGATCTCTTTTCTTCCAAAAAGATGGGTGTCTAGACTTCCATTGGGCATGAACTCGTAGACCAGAAGAAGTTCCCCTTGTTCATGACACCACCCGATGAGTTGAACCAGATTTCTATGTCTCAATCGACTGATGATCTTCACTTCGGATACATACTCCTTCTGACCTTGCTTTGATCCTCTCGAGACCCTCTTTACAGCCACTTCGGCTTTGGATTCACTTAACAACCCTTTGAAAACACCTCCAAATCCGCCTTCTCCAAGCTTCCCTCCCTCGTCGAAATTGTTTGTTGCCCGAGCCAGTTCTTGATAACTAAACCTCTTTGGCCCACTTTCTCTCTCAAATTCATCATCCATATCAAAGCCTAAGTCACCCTTCTTGATACCAATTCTTCTTTTCCAAGAGACAAACATAAGCAAACCTAGTCCGCAAGTCAAAATACCCAAGCTTGCAGTTAAACCCATTATTAACGCTGCTTTTCCTTTCTTTTCATCATCTTCCAAGCTTGAGCTGAATGACCAAGAGTTTATGTTATGTATTTCAAACAATTCACCTGTGGCAGCAGAGAAACCAACTCTAACTTTCTCAGGCAGTACCTTCCTCAAATCAACCATGAATGAAAGAGTGTAATTTCCATCAAACACTGTACTTTGATTATAAGTTAAAAATACACTCAAGTTCATTGTTGTGGAGTTATAGTTTATCCATGCATGTCCAGGGGTTCCATCCTTCATGCTTGAATTCCAGCTTATATTCACGGCTGACACTATTGAACCAATGTTGATTCCTAGATGGTTCGGGCTTGGATCCCAATGATTCTCAAAAGTGTCAAACTCAACAGCAATAAGTTGACTTCCAGATGTATTAGATTCCGAGCCAGAAGTAAATAATCCTAGATACCCTCCAGATGAATTGGTTGGGATAACAGAATCAAAAGGAGCAACGAAGAAGGCCAAGCCATCCCCAACTTGGCTTGGATTAATCGCATGAATGCTGAAGGTAAAATTGGTCGTGAAATCTGAGAGCTTTTGGGTTTTTGCATCCCAAAGATGCACTGGCTGCACAAATGAAGCGCGGCCGGTACTGCCGGTTAAATTGCTATCAGCAACATTTTTGGTGAGTTGAATGACTCCATTTGAAGTATAAGCATCACCTTGGAAGGTTAAGTTAATCATTGTCGATTGGAAACTTGAAAAATTGAAGGAAATGGCCTGCGCATGGTAGATCAACAACAAGAAGGAAGCCAAAAGGAGTGTGAAAAGAGAATATGGTCTTTGAACTTCACAAGGAGAATAGCCTGAGATTGAGGGAGCCATAGTTGAAGAATAGAAGAGCAGACAGAAGCTGAACAGCAATGGAGGAAGGCCTCAGAACTATTGTTGTCGTCCTATTCCAAAACTTGACCTTATGAGATCGTCAATTCCAATAGATCACGATTGCAGCAATCGATACAGAATATGATAAACACAACCAGTTGGATAGATAGCAAAACAAAATAGGTTCATTTATAGATGATATCAAGACAAAATGCTTCGTGATTATAACGACTCTAGGAAAATCACCATAAGCTTATTTTTTATTGGTGGTGTTCTTGACTTATATCATTTTGACCTTGTCTTTTTGCTATTTGGATTTGTTCAAAACTGCTGAAACTAAAAATATGAAAGAACCTGAAAGTTTCACAAACGTTAGGAGAGACAAAGTCAAGTGTTTTTTTAAATAGGAAGAGGTTGCCTTCCCCGTTGTTCTTATCACGTTTGCGTATAGCTACTACAACACAGCTTTGTTTATTGAAGAAAAATGACTTCTTCAATCTCACGTTTAAGTTAATGATAAGGGTATCGTCACCTCTGAACTGCCGATTAATCAAATCAATTTAGACAATGGAAACTGATGGTGATCCCAAACAATACTGTTCATCCGTCTTTGTTGAATTTGATTCAAATTCCCTGCGGGGTCATTTTGTTGCCTTTTGAATTTCGATCTCGCCTTCTTTTCTGTGACTCTGCTTCAACTTCGACAATATCTCCGATTCCCATCATTCGCCATTGAAATCACCCAGAAGAAACTGCACTCTGCAAAACTCGCAGATTCTCCTCCTTCTACCTGCCGAGATCGAAAGAGTCTGTCGTAAGGGGAAAAATAGTCCAGTGGATTCAAGAAAACATTTTTTTTTTGTCACGTTATAAGATCATGAGCATGCCCCAACTTGTCACCGGACCGGATAGACCTGACGATTACACTTCGATTTGACCGTTTGCGAAGTCAACTGTTTATTAGTCAAGTGTTTATTAATAACAACTCTTGATTTCACAATCTTGATCATGTCTTTAATAAAAAGTAAATGTATTATTAGAGTGACTTTTTGGTGTTTATGGTGGTCATTTGATTGCATCTCTAAATTTATAAATATATTTTATTGAGTCAAACCTCATGATCTATTTGCATGAATAGTTTATTAATCTTCTATAATTCTTACATGTCAATCAAACAAATTTCCTTTGATTTGGTTCCCCTTAATAGTCCATTGCTTCTATTTCAAGTTTTGGTGAAAGTAAACAAATTGAACCATAACAAAATATAGCATATGCAAATTGAAAATAAAAAATCCAAAATCAAATCAATCTCTTTTCTTCCACATGCTCTACTCTAGCACCATATTAGAGCCCACACTAATTAAATAAAAGCCTTAAAAAAATATTAAACCCAAAACTACATAAGCGCAAACCTGTCACTGATAGTTACGTATTTTGTCAGTGACAGGTTTCAATTGATGGACGTCTCAGCAGAGTTGCCGGCTGCAAAGGAAGGAGTCGAGGAAGAAGGGGCTTCATAAGTAGCAGCGGGCATACTCCTTGGAAGAATCGGCATCGTCGTCTCGAAATTAAGAACTTGAATAGCCTTCCTTATTGAAGGCCTCATTTTTTCATCTGGATGTGCACACCACAGACCCACATTCAACAAACATTCCACCTCCTTCTCGTTGAAATTCGATCGCATTTCGCCTTCCACGGCGGAAGAAAGCTCTCCTTTCCCATAAAGATCCCAAACCCAGTCTACCAGACATTGACCAGAATCCGTTTGTTATGGATTAGTCTGTAATGGGCGGCAATGTTCTATATTCGCAATGGCCAGAGTTTCCCCTGGAATTGTTCTTACAGGAATAAAAACAAGGTAAAAACAGAAAATGAAACTTCACACATTGCACGCCCATTCATTCTTCTTTCCTTCCTGCCTTTTATATTTTTTGGTTATTTGCAGCTTCTTCCACGTCAGCCTTCTGCTTGTGATGACCTGGCTCTTCTGGATTATCCTTTCTGAGAACCCATGCGCTGTTGGAGGAAGATGGGTCGGAACGGTTCTTCTCTGGCAGATTCTCTTGGACCGTTCTTTTGGTTCTCCTGCCTCTCTTCCTTCGCTGGCCCCATCTCGCATACCTGATAT
Source organism: Begonia loranthoides (assembly GCA_022433065.1). Taxonomy (NCBI): domain Eukaryota; kingdom Viridiplantae; phylum Streptophyta; class Magnoliopsida; order Cucurbitales; family Begoniaceae; genus Begonia; species Begonia loranthoides. The sequence continues at coordinate 16,820,755 of CM039471.1, forward strand.
CATAACAGTCATCCCCCCTTACACCACCTTGTCCCCAAGGTTGAAACGATGGAAAACGCTCTGCGATGAAAGAAGAATCGATCTAGGTAGCATCAGCCTCGGATTGATGCTCCCACCATATGAGCCACAAAGTAACCGAAATATTGCCACGTTTCACCATTCGAGTTTGAAGAACCGCTTTAGGAACCTGTGCTGGAGCTGATAAGAATTCAGATGGAAGAGTAGAGCTACTTACAGTTGCAGCACCTAGCTGTTTTTTTAAAAGCGATACATGGAAAACAGGGTGGATCCTGGCCGAATCAAGCAAGAGCAGTTTATAAGCCACTTCTCCTATGCGTTCCAGAACTTGAAACGGACCAAAGAACTTAGGAGATAGCTTATGAGCTGAGCGAGAAGCTACCGAAAGCTGAGCTTTCGAAAGTTGTCAGCATTCGACTTCATGCGTGCTTGAGCTTGGGCCTGGTTTTCCTTGAGAATTTTGTCCATCCTTTGGCGATCACACAGGAAACGATCAGCCGCCTCTGTACCCGAATAAGATCCCACAGCTAGCAAGGGTGGCTTGAAGCCATATAAAGCTTCAAAAGGAGACATTTTTATAGCCGAATGCAGAGTGGAATTGTACCACCATTCTGCAAGAGGGAGCCACTGCCGCCACTGCGATGGGTGAATGTGTGTCATACACCGAAGATACATTTCCAGACACTGATTGACTCTCTCCGTCTGCCCATCCGATTCAGGGTGGTAAGCCGAAGACATTGCTAAGTCAGTGCCTACCATAGCAAACAAAGACTTCCAGAATTGTGAAAGAAAAATCTTGTCGCGGTCTGATACAATCTGCTGGGGCATGCCATGCAACCTGAAAATTGTTGAGAATCGAATGTGAAACGAAAAAAGAAAACTGCGGAAGCAGGGACACCAAGATTTACGTGGAAAACCCTAATGGGAAAAAAAACCACGGGCAGAGGAGAAAACACTAAGAATGAAATCAAGGTACAATGAGTTTTGCGACTCAAGCATCAATATATAGAGAAACTAAATAACCCTAATATTGGATATGGGCCCAACCCGGCCCAACTAGAATTCGGGTCACCCCAAACTCTAACAATCTCTACCTTGACACGAATTCCACCTGAGAGATCCAATGCAGGCTTCACGGGCCACCCCAAAACGAATCCAAAACACTGAACTCTGACAATCTCCACCTTCAAAGAAATTCCAATGTAAGGCAAACTGCAAAACTCCAACGAAAAATAACCTCCTCTTTCACAAAGGCCCCTGCTGGGCCAACTCAAAACCTGGTACGGATCAAGTTTAAGCCTCGCTTAAACTCGAGAGACACACTCGGAGAGAAATCACATCTGCTCCATTGTACCACCGAATTATCAGAGATGTCGCAACGAATTGCATGTGAATATGTTGAATCTATACTCTCGAACACACTCAATGCGTAACCCACTGTAGATGTTTCACTATATCGCCGTGGAGCTTTACCCTTTTCCTTGGTTCTGCTTTTGACGATACCTCTCTGACGTGAAACTGTAACTGAAATTGGTGACGATGTGGTGACTGCATTACGTTGAACATTTGTAATAGGCTGACGTATCGGCTCTGATGTGGATTCAGAACCCAACTTGAACTTCACCTGAGAACCTGACTTCCTCTGAGTCTTCTCCAACAAACCTTTTGAAGGTGAATTCACAAACTTTCCAGCCTGATTACCCATCACCGTAGAACCCTGTAATACATATAAATTTGCAGAGCTTCTGTGTCCCTTTAACTTGACAAGAGCACCCCTATTGATCTTTATACCTCCACCTACAGCGCTGTACTTGTACCCTTTCGAATCCAGAGTACTCAACGAGATCAGGTTCTTCTTTAACTCGGGAACATGTCGCACGCTACCTAGTGTCCTCACAACTCCATCAAACATCCTGATTCTGACGGTACCAATACTAGCTATCTTGCAATGTGTGTTATTGCCCATTAACACAGCACCTCCTGAAACGGTCTCATATGTCGTAAACCAATCCCGATTGTAGCACATATGAAACGAACACGCTGAATCCAGAATCTACTCATTGTTTGGCTTTGAGTTTCCCTCCGACACTATTAGAAGATCTCCATCACTATAGTCTTCATCTTGTGCGACAACTACTCACCGGACGTCATCGATTGTTTTCCCTTCTCAGCTCTCTTTAACTTATTCTGCAATTTACGGCACTCAGCTTTGATGTGTCCCCTTCCATGACAGAAGTAACAGGTTCTATCTCGGTTCCTTGACTTTGATCGGCCCTTCGAACTTTGAACTTTAACACTGCCTTTGTTGTTTGAATCTCTTGTTCTACCCTGAACGACGAATCCCTCGCCTCGAGATTCGGATTCCTTAACAAGCTGCTTCATCTTTTCTTTGGATAACAAAGAACCATAAACCTCTTCCAGAGTTAGACTGTCCCTACTGTACAAGATCATATCTCTAAAAGAACCATATGAGGCAGGCAACGAGCATAACAGAATCAACCCCAAATCCTCCTCATCGTACTTGGATCCCATAGTCTCCAAGTCTGAAACTAACTCCTTGAATGCAGCCAAGTGCTCTGTAATAGAGGCTCCTTCCAATAACTGATGAGAATATAACCGCTGCTTCAAATGCAGCTTACTCGTTAGGGTTTTCTTCATACATAACTGCTCCAATCTGAACCATAAATCAGCGGCAGACTTCTCGTTCAAAACATCCTGCAAAATCTAATTTGATAAATGCAGACGTATCAAAGATAGGGCTTTCCGATCCTTTCAAATTTTCTCCTCTTCACTCCATAACGTGGGCATTTTATCGAGCCCTAATAACGCGTCGTCTAATTCCATCTGTGCGAGCACATCTCGCATCTTCACCTGCCATAACTGAAACCTCGTATTCCGATCCAACAACGGAATACCGAATTTCACTGAATTCATCCTGCCCAAAAATTTCAGAAATTTTCCCACAATTTCTGAACCCAAAATATCCGCTCCAAAACTTGGATGCCCAATAAATTAATATCACAATCCAATTATCTTAAAAATAATCCCACCAATCGAAGGTAAATTATTTTTAAGAAATCCTCCAACTTTTTCTTCACTGTTCACTGCCCGAAACAACTCGGGGCTTCCTGCGGAACGACGGACGGTGATGGCTGGAGGCTCGTCGGCGGCAGGCGGACTAATCGGCGGGCGAACCTCTGAACAGAGATGGCGACGGGTTTCTGTGCGGCGCTGGACAGTGGGACGGAAGTCTCTGTTCTTCACTGCTTTGGTTCCTCGGAGACGATGGCAGGGGAACGACGGACGGCGGACTCTGTCCCAGTCGGTGCGGCGGTGGTTGGTCTTCTCCTTGGCGACGACAGCCTGCGGCGATTGCGAGATCGGCTCTTCGCTGGAGAAACGCAGGCTGCGCTTCTGGTTTCTTCGAGGAGGACGACGTAGTAGGGGAAAGTTTTCCCCTCTTTTTTTTTTTTTAATTCTTTTTCCAACAAATTACAATTTTTCTCACAAAAATTGTAAACCCTAATTTGCTTCGATCCGAGTACGTAACTCTAACTCCACTCTGATATCAATTGTTGGAAAATTGATATAGAGAATTTGACCTGAGCTCTGATACCAATTGTTGAGAATTGGTATAGAGAAGCTCAACCTTAGCTCTGATACCAATTGTTGAGAATCGAACGCGAAACGGAAAAAGAAAACTGCGGAAGCAGGGACACCAAGATTTACGTGGAAAACCCTAACGGGAAAAAAAACCACGGGCAGAGGAGAAAACACTAAGAATGAAATCAAGGTACAATGAGTTTTGCGACTCAAGCATCAATATATAGAGAAACTAAATAACCCTAATATTGGATATGGGCCCAACCCGGCCCAACAAGAATTCGGGTCACCCCAAACTCTAACAAAAATGGTATCCAAAAAAATTTGGGCGACCAGTGGGGCAGAAAATGGATGAGATAAAGCAATGAAATGGCCAAACTTGGTGTAGCGATCAACGACTACTAGGATACAATCAGCTCTATCTGACTTTGGCAAGCCTTCAATAAAATCTAAAGAGACGTGTGTCCATGGCTGGTGAGGGGTAGGCAGTGGTTGAAGGAGACCTGGTGAGTGAACATGCTCGTGTTTACATCGTTGACAAGTATCACATGACCGAATCCGTTGTCGAATGTCCTGAGCCATGTCGGACCAGTAAAAGTGTTGCTTGACTCTATGGATGAAAGCTTGCATTCCTGAGTGACCACCCCTAGCCGACTCATGTAAGTGAGAAATTAACCTTTCTCGTATATTGCCTGAGGAGCCCACTACCAGTTTTCCCTTAAAGCGGAGAATACCGTCCACCAGAGAATAAAGATTAGGTAAGGGGCAGTTAACCAGCAACTCCTCAATGATAGCCGTAGCCCAAGGATCACCCGAGTAGCTGTCCCTTAATTCCATCATCCAACTTGGTTGAGCAATGGAAATGGCAAGGCAGGATGCATCTTGATTAAGTCGAGAGAGGGCATCTGCCACTACATTAGAGCGGCCCTGTTTATGATGGATGACATACTGAAGACCCAACAATTTAGTAAGCCACTTTTGTTGAAGTCGGGTAGTGATGCGTTGTTCCAACAGGTACTTAAATGAATGATGGTCGGTACTTATCATGAATTCTACTCCCTCCAAGTAATGTCGCCACTGTCGAACTGCTGCTACTAAGGCCAACAGCTCCTTCTCATAGATCGAGTATCCCAAGTGCCTTTTATAGAAGGGTTTGCTAAGGTATGCCAAGGGCTTTCCTTGCTGCATTAGTACCGCTCCTAAACCGAAGTAACAAGCATCTGTCTCAATGACAAAGGTAATTGAAAAATCCGGCAAGGCTAACACTGGAGCACAAGTCATAGCAGTCTTCAATTGGTTAAAAGCGGCAGTAGCTTCTAATGACCAGGCAAAACTGTCCTTTTTCAGTAAAGCCGTAAGAGGTTGAGCAATATTTCCATAGCCGCGAATAAATTTCCTATAGTAACCTGTAAGCCCCTAAAAACCTCGCAATTACTATATCAAAGTCAGCAGAGGCCAATTAGTCATGGCTATAATCTTCTCTAAATCAACTGAAACACCCTTTGAGGAAATAATGTGGCCCAAGTAAGTGACTTGTGTTTGCCCGAACGAACACTTGCTGCGCTTAACAAAAAGTGTATTATGTTGTAGCAGGTCAAAGACAGCCGCTAAATGCTCAGTGTGAGAGGACATGTCTTTGCTATAGATCAAAATGTCGTCGAAAAATACTAAAACAAACTGTCGCAGAAACGGCCTAAAAATTGTATTCATTAGAGATTGGAAGATGGCTGGGGCATTCGTCAGCCCAAATGGCATAACACGGAACTCCTACAATCCTTGATGAGTCTTGAAAGCAGTCTTATAGCAGTCAGAATCCTTAACTCGAATCTGATGATAACCTGCTCGCAAATCAAGCTTTGAAAAAATGGTGGAACAGTGCAATTCATCTAAAAGTTCGTCAATAAGAGGCATGGGAAATTTATCTTTTACTATTATTGTATTTAATTGACGGTAGTCAACAAAGAACCGCCATTGACCATCTTTTTTCTTGATCAACAGAACAGGGGATGCAAACGGACTATTACTTGGCGTGATGGTTCCTTGCTGCAACATTTCCTGCACTAAGCGCTCAATTTCTGCTTTATGAAAATAGGGGCAACGATACGGTGCCAACCGAAAAGGTTTAGCTGAAGGAACTAAGGGAATTGTGTGATCATGGCTGCGTGAAGGAGGAAGACCCTTAGGTTCTGGAAAGAGGCCCTGGAACTGCGTCAATAGAGACTGCAAGGCAGTAGGCACCTCATTATCAGACTCTTTTTCATTGCTAGCCAAGGTCTGAATAGCTATAATCCCATACTCCTGATGTTGAAGCCAAGAAGAAAAACATCTGTGAGACACTGTATCCAACAAGGTCGCAGCATGCCTGAAAGGCAATCTAAGTGGTAATGAGTCCAATGAAATCTGTAAAAAGCCATGAGGTAAATCAAACGTAACCGGGCTAACAGCATTAATCCAATCAATACCAAGAATCATGTCACTTCCTCCCAATTGTATAGCTCGAAGGTCAAAGCGGAAGGTGTGATTCTGCATAATCCACTCCACAGGTTCCTTAATCTCATGACTCAAAATTTTAGCTCCATTGGCTACTATGACTGATACTCCCTTTGAACAGTCCATTGGCAGGTGAAGTTTTTCCGGAACAGCTTTATCGATGAAGCTATGAGTGCTGCCACTGTCAACTAAAATAGAGAGTCCTGTACCACGTAATGATACAGAAATCTGAAAAGTAGAATGAGACAACTCTCCTGCCAAAGCATTCAAGGAAATTTCTACACATTCAGTTGCATCAGAGATCAGTTCCCCTCCAAAAGCACTCTCTCCTTCTGCCACTTCTTCTGGTGAGTCAACTAAAATAAAGTAGATAGAGCTATTTTTGCATTTATGGCCTGGAAAATACTTCTCATCACATTTAAAACAAAGGCCTAACTTAACCTTTGTCTGATAATCTGTTGTGGACAATTTTTGATAATTCTGAGCCAACTTGTCTGGTTCCTGAACAGACTCACCCGCTGGAATTTTTTGCAGAGGCAATTTGTCAGGCCACTTTGAAGCAGCAAATTGTTTTGGTGATCTGGAGGCTTTCTGAAGAGCCACTATGGCCGATTCCTGTAGCAAGGCCACTTCAAACGCATGAGACAATGAAATAGGTTTCGCAATCTTGACCATGGCTTTAATTTCATCTTTTAGTCCACTTGAGAATAAGGACAGAAAATAACGTTCGGACATGTTAGGAATGGCAGGTAGAGCAAGAGATTTCAATGATTCAAAGCGTTTAATATATTCTCTTACAGAGCTTGTTTGCACCAATTTACAGAGAGTTTCGATTGAATCATCAGCTATTATGTCCGAAAAACGCTTAGTTAATTCCGAAGCAAAAACCTCCCAATTCACACGAAGAGTAGAAGTTTTGAAGCCTTCAAACCAAATATCTGCCTCTTCCAGCAAATGCAGCTCCGCCAAACTGACCCACAGATGTTCAGGAACGCATTGGAATGCAAAATATTTTTGAGCTTTCCTGATCAACTCTCTAGGCCCCTCACCAGAAAAAAAAAAAAAAAAGGAAAATCCAACCGCGGAAGCCTATGAATCAGAGATGCATCTGGCCGAAGGGTATCCTGTTGTTTTTGACCGATGATAACAGGAGAAGAAGATTCGCCCAGATGAATAGTTGACTGTTGTGGTTGCTTCCCGTCAGACTTTTGCAATAGTAGCAGATTGAGCTTCTTATTCAGTGCTAACATGGCTTCATCATGCTTAGCTTCGGACAGCTGGAATCGCTCGCCCCACTGCTCCACAGTCTCCAACCTAGAACAAATTGATCCGACTACAGACTTCAAATCTTTCAATTCGCCATCGTAACTTCGCCAGAGGTCTTCGGTCAGTTTAGCTCGAGTTTCTGCCATCCCGATCGTAGTGGGTCTGATACCAGTTTGTTATGGATTAGTCTGTAATGGGCGACAATGTTCTATATTCACAATAGAAATACGGCCAGAGTTTCCCCTGGAATTGTTCTTACAGGAACAAAAAGAAGGTAAAAACAGAAAATGAAACTTCACACAATGCACGCCCATTCATTCTTCTTTCCTGCCTTTTATATTTTTCTGTTATTTGCAGCTTCTTCCACGTCAGCCTTCCGCTTGTGATGACCTGGCTCTTCTGGATTATCCTTTCTCAGAACCCTTGCGCTGTTGGAGGAAGATGGGTCGGATCGGTCTTCTCTGGCAGATTCTCTTGGACCGTTCTTTTGGTTCTCCTGCCTCTCTTCCTTCACTGGCCCTATCTCGCATACCTGATATCATAACACCGTAATTACGAAAACTGACTTTCTTCCGGTTGCGATTTCCAACGCCACCACCCCAAAGCTGAACACATCACACTCTTTACTAGCTTTTCCTGTATTTAAATACTCCGGCGCTAAGTAGCCAAAAGTTCCGGCAAGTTCAGTCGTCTTAGATCCTAACTCGCTATGGAAATCGCCTTTATCGTGGCACCATCCGACCAGTTTCACCAGATTCCGGTGACTTAACCGGCTGATTATCTTCACCTCCGCTATGTATTCTTTCTTGCCCTGCTTAGATTTCCTCGATATCTTCTTCACAGCCACTGCGATGTCCATATCAGCGATATAGCCTCTGTATACAGAACCGAAACCTCCTTGGCCGAGCTTCCTCTCATTTGAAAAGTTGTCAGTTGCCTTGGCTAGATCTCTACGAGAGAACCTTCTTGGTCCTACGCCTCTTTCGAGGTCATCATTAATGGATGTGAAGTTTAAATCGTTCTTGGCTTTTCTTTTTTTCTTTATCTTCAACCTCCATAACATTACTGCCAACGCTATGATTGATATAGCTATGAAAACTCCTGAAGTTGTCACACTCCAGATTATTTTTTCTTTCTTGGACTTTCTTTCTCCTGTTTGCTTCATCTCCAAAGTGGAATTGAACTCCCAAGTTTTGAGAGAGTGCTTCTCTCCATACATACCAGTCGCAACTGAAAATCCGACAGTCCCCCACGGAGGCAAGGTCTCCATGAGATCAATTACGGCATGGAGATGTGTAGTTTCGGAGGAGTTCGAAGTTGTTTGATAGTTCCAAGAAACACTCAGATTCTTGGCAGTTGAATTATATGAAATCCAAACATCAGCGTTATCACCACTTTGTAAACTAGCATTCCAAGCAGTGGAAATTAAGGAAGAGATTGAATTTTTGTTGATCCCAACATGTTCAAATTGAGGATCCCATTCAGGATTTGGAAAGGAGTCGAACTCAACGTGGACAATCCGGTTCTGAGATGAATCGCCGGAGTTATTAAATAGGCCGAGAAACCCTTCGGGTGAGTTGGGAGGGATTTGAAAGCCGACCGGAGCGAGGAAGAAGGCCAGTCCATGACCATGAATGGAAGAACCTTGCGTGTCAATGAAGAAAATGAAGTGGGTACTTAAGTCTGTTGTCTTTCCTGTTTCATCGTCCCAAAGAGGGACGATTTCTCCATAAATTGCCCTCCCGACATGACACAGATAATCATCAATAATGAAGTCGATTGCTCCTAGAGGGGTTGCTACATCTGTAACTACCGAATTTTCTTAAACTATTTTAACAACTTAATTACAATTTATTTATATTAAATAGATTTATCAGAGTGCAATAATATCTGAATTGTTAATAAATTATTTTTTTTTCATTCTTTCATTTTTAATTTTTAAAAGAAATTATTCATAAAAATTTGTGGAAGCATACTTAACGAGAAAACAACTGAAAATGACATTCAAAACATAGTTGAAGTTCAAATCTAACGTTACGGGATTACATAGCCCAATTATTCAAGTAAAAACACAACTTTTTTTCTTTATTTCCTCATTTCCATACCATACCATACCATACCATACTACTACTCCGCTGGCGCCATTGTCGGACCAACCACAGGCTCCACTGGAATGTCCTCTTCTTTAATCGCTGGTATAACTCCCTCGTTACCTACACCACAAGTAAGGACGTGAGTTTACGCTCAGTAAGGATAGGGAAAAACAATTATGCATTTCACTCTTTTAGTTCTCGTTGGAAGGGGGCCACCCATCCAACTCTTTCATTACGTTCGTTTTTCTTTATTCGTTCATCAAACTCGTACATCGAGCCCGGAGATTGAGGGTTTTCCTTTGAGATGGCCTAGCTGTACGAAAACTAACCACCTGTGGGCTACTAGTCCATTTCCCGTCTTGGTAGGGGTGTATCATAGTAGCTACACTAGATCTGGACTACCCATCTACCTCAACTCCCTAGTTCCGGCATATACCCGCCTTTAGGGTTTGTTCTTGTCTTTCTATCCCGGCATATACCCGCCTTTAGGGTTCTTTCTATCCTGGCATATACCCGCCTTTATGGTTCTTTCTTTTCATAGTCTTTTTCCTCACTTATGCATGTGAGTACCACCCAAGTGGTTACTCCCTACTTGGTTTCTATTAATCATGGACCCAATCTAACATTCCCTTAACAACATTACATAATAACTAATGAGGATCACAAGGCATATATATAAGAACAAAACAATATCATTCATGCTTCTCCTTTAATTCCATTTACATTACCTTTACCCTAATGATACAATTCTAACATGGATACTAATATTGAGCTATTGAGCTTGCATTTATGCTATCATTCAGTTTTTATAACGTAAACACAGGTGCATGAAGTCCAGTCACCAAAACAGAATCTGTTTACACATGTAAGAAAAGAACAACAAAGCTTCATGCTTTACAATTAAAAGAAAACAATTAAGTGGGTTTCTATCGAATATTCAGTAAAGTACGTTCAACCAATCAGGGGTGTAATCAATGTTACAACGCAATTATTTAGCGATTTCTGATTTCCATACAACATCGCCACACAAGGATCTAACCACATGCTTTTTAACTTTTAAAGTACAATAGCGAATCATGTCAAATACAGCAAAACAAGCATTGAGCAACTACAGAAAAGCAAGGAAATACGATCTTACAAGCATACTTTTAATCTAGTGTAACCTAGTGTATAGACGTACTAAACATTCTAAAAAAAACAACAGCTACTAAACATACTTGTAATTTAAAAATATCAGTTAATACATGATGAGAATTTAGACATATCTGGTGTTTACCTACTATTAGTTGTCACTTACAATCATACTTTTAATCTATTGTGCAGCAAGCTTACAAATCATCAAAATCCATTTCTATTTGACAGAGCAGACATATGAATTATCCAACATACATCAATGGAACTCCCTTCACATCACTATATCAATAGAACTTCCTTCACATTACTATAATCCGTCAAGAGCTTAGGCATACTTTTCTTTTGTTTTAAACATTTTTCCTACTAAACACACCTACAATTCATATCATAAAATGGTAGACTACAGAAGATTTCAACAAATCAAGAAAACAACTAATTCACACAACAATACTTGTGGGTAGGGCTTAGACGGCCAAGACACAACTCATTCCTTACCTTCTCTTGACGATATGAAGCAAGGAGAACTCAACAGCCGATTTCCACACTCTGAAAAATTCTGGATGCAACCACTAACCAGAAAAACTACGCAGGGGAGAAGGTTTAAGAAGAGAAAGACTTACCTAGACGACAAGGAGGCAAAACGTGCGAGTAGGGTGGGCTACAGGGCGGCTACCATGACTTCCTTCACCGAAAGCGCGAGGAGTAACTCGCAAACGTCCAATTTTTGTCGATTTATGTTGACTTTATTCCTGATTTTTCGTGGATCTGGTGCATTGCGGACGCCGTACAGTCTTCCGCTGCTTCCGCGTCTAAAAATTACACAGCTAAATGGCGTCTAAACAGGCGTCGTCAGCGTCCAAAATGGGTTTGCGGACGCCATTTGGTCGTCCACATCGCCCGCTTGTGTCGTCCGCATGAATCAAAATTGGACAGATTCAATGCGGACGCTAAATCCCTTGTCCGCATCGTCCGCATGTATCGTCCGGATGCTCCCTGTTCATACAGATTCAATGCGGATGCTGATTTATTCGTCCGCAGCGTCCGCACTTCCCCAGCCAGCGTCCGCAACCACATAATTCCATCATTTTTCACATTTTCTCTTAAATCTTTCCCCAATTAAACGTCTACGAGGTTATACCACGCAAATTAACATTCATAATACAATGTAACTTAGAAACATCCACACTTTTATTTTTAAAACAAAAACGAATACATCGTTAATCGAGAAAATTGGAATCGGGTTATTACAACATCTCCTTGATAGAGAATACCTTCTGTGTTCGAATCAAAGCGGGAGTATTTGAAAGAAACTGAACCAGCAGAAGGAAGAAGATGACCCATTAACAGTGCGAAGAATAGCTTCATCGTGGAAAAACAGAGAGACATGAACAACCAGAGAGAGTTTTTTTTTTTGCGTGAAAATGGTAGGAGAGGCTTTAACTCTTGTTTCATATAATTGAAGAAGCATGCTCTGAAACTTGAAAGTCATCGAAGAAATCAATCCATTGGTTGGCTCTATCCATCTCTATCCGACAAAGATTAATTTCGTCGACGACGACAGAGAAAACGACGGCGAGATTCATTTGTAATCAGTTTATTCTACGATGTACGACCTTAATGTTGTCGTCAATAGATTTTTCTTTCTGTTTTTCAACAAATCAATTTAAAGAAAATTAAAAAAAAAAAAATTCTTTTTCTAACTTTTCTTGAGTAAACTTGTGTTCATTCTTATTTCTTATTCGCCATAGAATATCTAGTCTTTCTTTAATCTATAAATTGAAGAACACAGCCAAGTGAAAGAAAATTGTAGACATCACAAACGAACGGGGCCGGCAAAAGTGTGGCTCACCGAGCCAATCTTGCTGAGCCTAACAAGTTAACCCAAAAAAAAATTTGAACTCAAGCAGGCTCGCGGGCCACGAGTTAAACAAGAATAGCCAAGTTGGCTAAACGAATCTTAACGAGTTGAGTCTAAAGAGCCAAACATACAATAAAATCTGGAACTGAATCGGAACCGAACTGATTGTATTCGGTTTGAAAAAAAATGGACGTCCTAAATTCAAATGAACGTCTCTCAGATAAAAATGGACATCCCTCAGCTTAAAACGAACGTCCCTTAACTTAAAACAGATGTCCCCTCAACTTAATATGGACGTCCCAGATTAAAATGGACGTCCCTCAACTTACACTTATAGGCTTACAACTTATTACGTTCTATTTTATTTCTTCACTCAACAATCAACATTCCGTAATTTTAAAAGCAACCCATACCTCTAACTCATGGCTTACGGTTTCTTTCAAATTTCATATCACTTTATTTCAAAATTTTTGACATTATAGCATCTAGCATCTGTTTATTTATCGATGTTCTCCCCAATACAATGCATTATGCATCCATCCATAACCATTATTCCAACAATTTTGACAAAACAACAAGAAACAATAACAACAACAACGACAACCAGGTCTAGAATACCCAACCAGAATACCATGATAAACAAGTGTATAATAACTATAAGTCTATAACTCAATTCAAAATTTCAAATGCACAATTAATAAACAAATGTACAAAAATAAACAATTATATAATAACTCAAAATTCAAATGTACATACATACAATTATACTTTTTGAAAACGGAGATCGGCGACATTGAACATCAACTCGTGGTTGATTTCAACATGAGATGAGTGCTTAAAAAGGTCCTCTAGAGCAACTTTGTAATCATCGTGATGATGGAATCCTTTCTGTTGACAGCTACTAATCACCGACTCCTATACAAGGCGCAACATTTGGAATATTCCCAGTGGGCTAAAATTGGCCAATTGGGAGGGAAAATTAGTAATTAACTTCCTTCAAAGCACAATGAATATAGTGTAGGGAGAGAATTTACCATATATTATCTGTAGGGGCCATGACAATTATAATTGACTCAGGTAATATCTTTTAGTAGGAGTAATGAGTGTCCAGGTCAACAGATGACATGAAACATTTTTGCTTTGGGTGCGTCTGAAAATTGAAATTAAAACCATATATTATAAGTAGCTTAACAAGAGGAAAAAATATTACATGTATAAATAAAAGTGTCTTACACGGATCAAACCAAAACTAAAAAGCAAGTCCCTCAATTGTTCTACAAGATACTCGTTCTCATTCAAAGTGTCACATTGCATATAAAGAACACATTCAAGAGATTTATTTTTCATAACCGTATCTTAAACATTGATTACACATTCGTAAAATGTTATCTTCACCGTGTCCGATGTTCCTTTTTGCTTTGGAATGATGAGGATCATTATTGTGAGAACATCGCCATTCTGAAAAAGACAACACAATGCATGATGTCTTAAGCATACAATCAAAAGTAAAACTGAGAATAACTTTGAAATGTATAGTTTCTTACCCTAGTGCCAACAAGAATGCCACATATCTTCACGTTCTTCTTGGTATTTGCATGTGCCAAACTCAAGAACTCTTTCATCAAGTTCACAGGCCACAAATGCAATGAATAATTAGTTTAAGCACGACCCTTAGACTACTAAGTGTAAATTTGACACATTGTACAAAATCAAATTTGGAGACATACCACGTGTAATTTTAGCAGTGAAGCAAGCTTTAAAACTGCTTCCTTCGATGGAGGACCTATTGCCAATATCTTCTAAACTTTGGCAAGGGTTGGAGGAGGGGACGGTTGCCTGATGATAAGAGACATGCATAGTTGTAACACATTATCATGTCTAATTCGGAGAGTCTAAACAAACAACTAACTAATGCATTCATTGCATAGATGGAAGAGGACAGTGTATATGAACTAAAAGACTTATTGACATCTATCCAATCTGGTGATGAAAGATGGAGGTGATGAAAGATGGAGAGGCCGATGGAAGGGTTGCTAGAGGAGCTATTGGACTTGGAGGGGCTCCTAGTCGGGGTCAGCGATTTCAGGGCCATAAGGCTGCTAGAGGGACTGTTGATGGAGGAGCTACTGGTTGGGCTGCTGGAGGGGTTGCTGGCCTCCTCAGGTCATCTTTTATCTGTAGTAGAGAGACCTGAATATCATCAATTTGCCTCTCCTATCTATACAACAGTTCCAACTTGCATACAAGCCAATTTCACTTCACCTCATGGATCAGTACATAGGGCGAGCGCTTAAAAGGGGGATGAAGAATATCTTCCTCCACCTCCACATGAATTGATGGTGGTGCAACTAACGTCCAAGGAATTAGTACAGTCGATGTCGAAGGAGTCTGTGCAGCTAACTTCGATGGAAGCTGTGCAACCAACATGGATGGAGGTTGTGCAACGACGTGAATGGAGTGTCAGTTCCCTTGAATACCAACTCCCCTCCTACTTTTTAGGTTGTTCATCCTCATCCAAGCCAATGTCACCTGGTTGTAGACGTCAAATACTTTTTCATTGATTCTTGGCATGTTGGGAGGGATTTCCAGCCCGTTGTTGTGAACAATCTTCTGAATGAGTTAGTTGTAAGAGAGGTTCTTCCTTGAACTCTTCAGAATTGCCTTCAACAGATTAATAATAACGTATCCGATCTTGAAAGTCTACCCATTGTAGAACTTCTCTATCACATAGAGATCTATGTAGCTGACATGGTCTCTGTGTCCATCACGAGGTAAGACTATGTGGATGATTTATATTTACATATAAATCATATTATTAATCTTCTATAGTTCTTAAATGTCAATCAAACAATTTTTTTTACAACTGCATAGAGAATGTTGGTTCAATTTTTCTTTGATTTGGTTTGACCCTTAATAGTTCATTGGTTCTATTTTAAACATAACACTCCATTGAAGAGGGTTTTTTTTTTTTCCGAAGAGCTGAGAGTCAAGGCTGCCGTTCGGCATTAACTCGTAAACAAGAAGGAACTCGCCATTATCCTAGCACCATCCGACCAGTTTCACCATATTCTGGTGACATAACCGGCTAATTATCTTCACCTCCGTCATGTATTCTCTTTTCCCCTACTTAGAATTCCTCGATATCTTCTTCACAGCCACTGCAATGTCCATACCAGCGAAGTAACCTCTGTATATAGAACCGAAACCTCCTTGGCCGAGCTTCCTCTCGTTTGCAAAGTTGTTAGTAGCCATGGCTAGATCTCCATGAGAGAACCTTCTTGGTACTGCACCTCTTTCGAAGTCATCATTAATGGATGTCAAGTTTAAATCGTTCTTGGCTTTTCTTTTTATTTCTTACCTAGGATTCGTACGTGCTTAGCCATTAAGCAGTACATTTTTTTTTTGTAATTCATAACAGAATATCAAATTATTATTTTAATGTTTTCTTATTTATTTGATTATTTATTAATTTTTTTCATAATTTTTTAAAAATATAATTTGAATTCTTGCACGCAAAATAAATATTAATAATAAAAAAATTACCTGAATTTTTTAGATATTAAATTTTTAGCACTTTGACATGATTTCCGAAAAATAAAACCTGATATAGCATTCCAAAAAAAATATATAAAAACAGTAGTAGAAGTCACTATTTTATTTTTTTCTCATTTTCTTTTTTAATATTTACTAAGTTTTTAACAATTTTTTTTTTCAAATAGAGAAGATAGAAGTATGTTGTATATTTAATTGACATAAAATAGTTATTTTTATTTGTTTTCATTATAATATGCATTTGCTATTTGTTAAAAAAAATGTTGATGATTATACAAATATTTATGATACATAAAATAAATATAACAAAATAGATGAGAAAGATGTAAGAATTAACAATATATCATTAAATATCATGAAACGATAAAAAGAAGCGAATATTTATGAAAGACAAGTTTTTTGCTACAGGGAGAATGTTTCTTTTAAAGAAGCAATATTTTAAGAAATATTAATGGAAAAAAGAAGATTTTGCATTATAAATTTTTTTAATATTGCTATATTAACTCTAGCTTATGAAGATAATTTTTACTATAAGGAAGTATCTTAGCTTCTGCTAAAGTAAATCTGTAGAAAAATATTATGAAGATTCTAGCAACGTAAATTAGTCTTGTTGGCATTATTTTTTTCTAGCAATATACTGAAGAATCTTTAAAAAAAAAAAAAAAAACTTTCGTTTCTTCAAAAGCAAATTTGTAAATGAAGTACGAAGCGAATGCTTACCAATAATAAGATTTTTGTTGTAGAAAAACGATTTTATGAAACTATCAAAATTTCTTAAACTACAAAGGAAAAAAATTTATATCTTTTGTTATAAAATTGTTATAATGTTATTATATGAACTCCAGTTTTGGTATGAGATTTTTTTATAGAAATAAGTACATTTGTTTCATTGAGAAAGCAATACATATAATACTTTAATTTTTCATAATGGAATTAAGTAAAAAAAATTGAAAAATTAATTGGGTGTAAATTTGGATAAAGGATTATTTGGATATTATTAAAAATTTATTGGGTAGAAATTATTAGAGTTGGAATCGATTGAATGAATTAGAAATAGATTGAATGAATTAAATCAAGAAACAGTGACGTTCTGGGCGATACAGCAGAAAAGACGTTGGACTGGACGGTATGGTGGATGACACAACGGTAGCGCAAAATACGTAGGGGTGGTCGATAGGGTGGGTGACTATAGTAGTTACCCAGTCCTCTCCTGTCATCCGGTGCTGAAGGAAAGGCGATCCTGAAGAAATGAGAAACCGAACCTTACGACGCAACAGAAATGTTGCAAAACGCGAACTGCGAACCGCAGCTAGGCGGGCAATAGGGTGGGCGCACTGTTTGTCGCTTCCGGTCCTCGCCTAACAACCGGTCCTAGACTACTCTAGGTTCTAAAGGAAATTCAAAACCCAAAGGGCTGGTCTTCTCGCCATTTCACGAGATCCCAAGAGAGTATTAGTGCTGTGATTTTTGGGCGATCCTCAGGCAATTTCTAGGCTACGACAAGGTTCTGCTTCAGACCTCCATGTTCGAGCTTGATTTCATGAGAGTGGTTTCGCAAACGACATAGAGAGGCATTAAGGCTGTGAATGTTGGGCTCGGTTATTTGGCGAATGACAGAGGGCAATTTGGGGCGAAGGTTTAGTTTTGCGAAAGGAAGGTAACTTCGGCTTCCTTAATTGAGTTCCAATTTTGGTTCTGTTATTTCGCCGATACTGGAGAATTGAGAGAGCTACTGATTGTGAGGAATTTTGGAAATTGTCACTGTGAATTTAGTCACGGTTCAGGAAAATTAGGAATAGGTTGGTCCATTGTTCAAATTGCTACAATTAGATTTTTATTGGAATTGGCATTTCGGTAGTTTTGAAATTTAGAAGCTTGATTTTAGTAATTTTCAAGAATTGTACTGAATTTTTTTTAATGGCATCATGATCAAGCAGAAAAAGAAAAGGAAAGCGGGTTTCCAGTTGGGATGGTCCCTCATGGCCAAGGACTATATACTTCTCAGAAGAATTTTGAATGAGAAGAGAAGAGGAACTTTTCCATAGTGATATTAAGAATAGATCACTTGTGTATTCTCGGAGAGTCGACTTTTGAAGTTTTTAGTCGTTGGGATTGAAGGAACTTTTCACGCACGCTGGGCTTATGGGACTTTGCTCTTTGCTCGAGACTTCAAATGAGCGATTGGTCCAATTATTTTATGCCAACATGACATTCCGATCTCAACCGCTTGCTAGAAGAACCTATGTGTTAGGGATTGAAATTGTATTAACTCTAGAAGTCATTAATGAGATAATTGGGTTCCATGTCTCAAGAAATGTGGAAAAATACTATTGTACATCTTCTGATCCAGAATTTGTTCGAATTGAGTGAGCAACCGAATTCTTGAGACAAGTTCATAAGAATCCTCAAATTGCTGGATATTATAAACTGAGCGCAAAAGACCTTGGGGTAATGAGACTCATTCTGCATCACATTTTGACATACACGTTATTGCCCCAGGATGGACATTGGAATCTTATGAGTTGTATGGATTTATATGTGATGGAAAATTTGTTGGGGCATGAATATTTGGATCCCAATTTTATTATCCTGAACGTCATGATGGAAATATATTTGGTGATAACAAAAAGTCTCTCATACAATACCTTGATAACAGCTATTGTTGGACATTCCAAGTTCGGATCCTCGAGGATGAGGTAAAACGGGAAGAAAAACATACCAATGTATATAATCGGAGTACCCTTAGGAGGATGGGAATTAGAGGGTCTGGTGGATCGTGATGCTTCGGTCATTGAAGGCAAGCTATTGAGGCTCCTACTGAGCCTGAGGATATTTGTATTACTTCATTCGATGATGTACCTCCAGCTTCAACAATCCCAGAGCATGGATGCCAATAGGGCCGTTTCATCTCAACCTCCAACGAAAAATCCTTCAAGTCAATACGTTGTGTTACCGGGAGAAACTTTTCGTTCTCTGATGGGAGGAATAATAAACATAGGTCTAGAGATGCATGGAATGAGGGAAGAAATGAGAAAAACAAATGAGGGGATGTAGAAGATCATTGAATATATCACCAGGTCTAACACATCTCGTGGCTTTCCGCGAGGTGACAATGACAACAACGATGATGCGCCTCTTCTTTATATGCCTCCTCCACCGCTAGGATGACTTGTTGACTGATCTTTAAATTTTATGAAATTTCATTTTTAGCAGTTTGTAATTTTTGGAAAAACAAGTACAATTTGTGTCGTTTTGGTAGAATGTATGCATGTTGTAATACCCCGACTTTTCATAACGGGATTTAATATGAATAATTTGAGAGTAATTGAGAGTAATCGAATTATTTGAATAATTATTGGAGATTTCATAATGAGATATTATACCTAAAAAATAAGTAGGTTGGAGTATAATTTGTACCGATTCATTGGATTAATTAAGAAATAAGATTTAGTAGTAAAAAAGTGTAAAGTAATCAAGGAGTAGAGTAATTTAATTAGAGATAGATGAACAAGGATTAATTAAATTAATTAGAGTAATAAATTAAAATAAAAAGGAAATTTTATATGGTGATTGGAGGTGAACCGGTTCACGCCGGTTCGGTTGTGTTGTTCAGTGGTTTGATTGAAAACAAAAAAAAAAAAAAAGGGAAGGACTTTGGCTTAGCTTCAGGAAGAGAGAAGAGACCGAGAGAGTAGGAGTGAGATCGGGGAGAGGGAGATTCGGGTGGCGAAGATAACGTTGAGAAATCCGCTTCCACGCCTGTGATCATTGGATTTTGCGGTCTGTATAAATGGAGGAAGCTCCTCTGTGATTCAGGAAGAGAAACAGAGAGAGGGAGATCGCCGAGAGGGAGAATCGCGCGACAGGAGAGAAGGGTGACTGGGGGTCGGACTCTTCGTGCCGGAAGTCGACGGCTGCGCAGGAGAACGGGAGCTTCGTCGTTCGGCCACTGAACCGTGGTGTTGGCATCGGGAAAAACGTTTGAGCGGTGAAATTGAACGGGTCGCGAGCTGAGACTTTGCAATGCCTAGCTGGGTTTGCATTCCGGACGGCAGGGTCGGTCTGGCCCGGCGCCAGTGTGAGGTAAGGTTTCTGTCCGTTGTTGGCTTCTTGGCCGCCAATGCCGAGCAATAGGGAATGGCTTGATTCTGTTTTGGGATGTTGAGCTTGGTTTTGTTATGGGTCTCTGCTTTAGGAGTGTTTTAATGATCTGTGCTTCGTTGTGTGAGTTTGTTCTGCAATTGGAGTCACTGAGAAATTGGAATACAGTGGCGAAAAAGGGCAGAGAAGAAGAAGAAAAATAAGGTGAATTGTTCTCTCCTCCTCTTGTCTTCGGGTATCTTCGTTCCGTTGGGGAGGTATATCCATCGGGGGTGTTCCACATGCCGGTATCCTCACTTTTGTTAAATATGTTGGGGGTTTCAAAACAGGGTAAAGGTGAGCCCAGCTTCCTCGTAACTAACTCTCATCTCACTGCTCCCTATGTGGGAGTACACTACCGTATGGAAGTGTCACCGATCACCCTAACCCCTACTATTTACATATATTATGATGACACACAACATGTAAACAATTCATAAGCCCTAGGATGATGCATGAGTGCCCCAAAATAAAACAGATAAATGATATACAATAAAGTACAACCAGTTTAATCACAATTTCACATGGAAGTTCATCTTAAGGCACATAATTTATTTATGTAACTATCCAGGTTCTAATTGAGCATTTAAAGTAACCAATAAACCAGTGAACTAACTTAGGTGTTTATGTAAAACAAGGCAGTGTCAATTATCAGTTTATTTATCGACAACTTTGAGCAGAACAACAACTCTAATGCAATTTTCCATATTGGCATATCTCAGGTTCAATTCAAGCGAGTTAACTGATGAATGTATGTTAAATCCCATGATCTCAACAGTGAGTGTAAGAACAGATTACTACCCTTAATCTACAAAGCACATTCAGCTTATACTTTGTAGATGACAGCAATTCAGCTATATGCATAACTCAACTTACCAATCCAGATTTAACACTTGTAACTACTGTCCATAATGGATGGTCACTAGCATGATAAATGTATCAACATCAAACTATCCAGAATTTCTAATCAACACTAAACCAGACTTTTATTACTTCTCAATCATTGAGTTGATTCATACTTGACACTTAAAAGCAATTTCAAACATTGACAGTTCAATATAGTACCACAATTCCAAGTTCAACAACTTATCCAAAATTCATCAGTTCAGATCAAACATTTCTAAGGCAATTCAGTATCATCCAAAAACCCGTAATATAGGGTCACCTTTGGCCAACAACAAGTTCTAATTCTTACCTCAAACGTGCAACAGAAAAATCTCAGCAAAAGCAGTAAGCACAGCAGCAAAACATTTAGCAATTGGCAGCAAATGTTTACCTCCAACCTTCCAATCTCCCAACAGGTCCTAACAAGGCAACATGAATGATAAATCCCACTTTCATGTCCAATGTTGACCCAAAATCAGTGCTTCAAATCAAATAATGAACTCTTACCTTGTCTCAGTTCACATTGGACAACAAAGTACTCTTCACAATCTATACCTTCCTTAATCCACAATGCACTTCACACTCACGTTCTCATAGCAAGTAACACTTTTCACACTTTCAAAATTGCCAAAATGCTGAAGCACCCAGGGAAATTTACCTCTTATAGACGAGATGGAGAAGGAAAGCTGGTAGGGAAGAGATAAGCTGTAGAAATAAGGCTGGCTATTGTGCAAACCAATGGAGGAGAGGTCCACACACGTAGGGCCACGTGGAAAAGCTTCCACACCTCAGGGAAGACTGGACGTGCTGCAGGGAGGCTGGAGGAGAGAAGGTTTGGCTAGTGTAGCAAGAAATCAGAAGAGAGAGAGTGTGAAATATAAATGGGTTTCGCAAATTTTTGACTTTTCGGACGATATCAGTCGTCCGAAATCTTTTTCGGACGAGACCAACGCATCCGAAAATACACAAAAATTGGTAAAGATTCAAATCGACAACGTCCCCATCGTCCGTGCTAGATTTCAGACGAGACAGAGGCATCCGAAAACTCAGCAAAATTTGCACAGATTTGTTTCCACCTCGTCCGTGCCGTCTGCGCCTGATTTCGGACGAGATAATGTGCGTCTGAAATGTTCCATAAAACTATACAGATTCATTTCTACTACATCCATGCCGTCTGAACCCAATTTCGGACTTCGTTCCAAGCGAAGCCATGTATTCAGTCCACCAATTATCGCCTTGGGACGCTGAATTTAGTGAGACCGGGTGATACACAGGTAGCTAGACTGGTAGACATGCTATCTACCAGCTTTTCATGATTCTGTGCTGCCCTTTCTGAATCAGTGAGACCGGTTGACATACAGGTAGATAGATTGTTAGACATGCTATCTACCAGCTCCTCATGATTTTGTGTTGTCCGTTCATTTCTCTAAATGACAACGTTTGATCCATTTTTCTTCTTTTACTCTTTTATTACATTCCATAATTAATAATAATTATATGTATTTATGTGTCAATTATACGTATCATATATCAATCGACCCAAATTTCAATTCCCGACTTATTCCAAATGTCGCTTAATAATAATCGATCCGATTTAAATTTCTAAATCCCGTTACTTAAATTAATTTCTATCAAATGGATCTTCAACAATTATCCAAATAATTCTATTACATCTAATTTATTTTCCAATTATTCTTATTAAATTTCATTACTGAAAATCGAGGTATTACAACATGTGTTATCTCAAGAGATTTCTATATATCATAAGCACTCACACATGTTTGTATTTTATCAAATTCACTTTTACTCAAGACACAATATAATACATTCATTGCTTTAGTATTTAAGTTTCAATTATGTTTATCTAAATCATTGAATTCATAAGATGGTCCAGGAAGATTTATTCCATTTTCAATGATTTTTCATAATGCATAATCTATAGATTGAACAAATATTTTCATCATACACTTCCAATATACATAATTGCAACTATCAAATAAAGGAGGTGTATTAATGGATTGACCTTTAACATATGTATTGAAATCCATAATCAATTATATATATATATACACACATACACACAATATATTTCAATAAATTTGTCAAATCAATTCAACTAAGGAATTCAAACAAATTAACAAATTTATAGAATATGCACAATATCGCAAAAAAAAA
>CM039471.1:16844437-16859870 GCA_022433065.1 Begonia loranthoides
TATTACTTCTAACTAAATCTGGACAACCTCAAATTACCTGTGTCAAATTATAGAAATACCTTCATCCACTACGGACAACCTCAAGCTGTCTTTTTAGCAGCACCTTAACGGAATTTTTTTTTTTTTTGGCACAACAGTTTTATTCCTTGTATATCACTTCAATATCTACTTTATTGATGTCACTTTTCAGGATGTCAACCATGCACTGATACCAAAATTTTCATCACACCCGAAAGGGGACCCAAGACAAAACGAGAAACGATCTGGCCTGAAACAGACCAAACCATTTGACCCTTCTCTTAAATAAAAAATTTAGCAGTGGAAGTGTCACGTCACATTTTACATTTATCTTTCCGTTAGCTATACAAAATTTTTCTTTTTAAAATTTATTTTAAAAATGTGTGAAGGGAAAATGGAGTGAGTAAAAGTGGGTGTCATTCATGATTCAAAACATACAATCTTCACTTTAAAACTGTTTTAAGTATTTGAAACACACTTTACATGATTTACAATACTCAGTATTTAGTGAGTCATAACCCCAAGGTCAAAACGCGTAGGGTAGCAAAAGCACTCATCGTGATCATGCTCCTTCCACTGTGGTTTCTTTCCATTACTCTATATGCACTTCATTGGGATCAAAATCCTCACCTACATCACAAAATAAACTATGAGTCTAACACTCAGTAAGAGATAGAATGAAATAAGATGATCAATGTATGCTCATGCAGTTCATCTCAGAAAAGAACTTATCTTTTATGTCATTCAGTTTGCATTTCACTTGTCAGTCCAAACGTTGGAGATTACTAGTATAGGAGAAAAGATACATCCTATGGTCCATGTTGGGCTTAACCATCACTCAATCTCGACATGGGATAAGTTGTATCCATCAAAGGTGTTACCAAATAAGACCGTCACTAGTCTCCCTAATCCCTAAACGTCCATATACGTTTATTCCATTCATTTTATTTATAATGCAATGCACGTCATGTATGCACTTCAATCCATTCTTTAAACCTAAATGTATTGGTCTAACATGAGAGCATAACTAACACTACCATGATGTATTTACTCAACCATCAAGGTAAACCAAAGAGAAAAGTCTAGTCAACAAACAATATTCTTAACAATTTATCAAGTAGTAAACGACAAAGACAATTCAAACCAATAAAACATTTCCTCGACCAATTTTATCAACACTATTACCAAACAAAGAGCAATTTCAAATTTGTAGAACGTTATCCTCAACAAACCTTATCAACAATATAACAAACAGAGAGTGATTTCAAACCTACAGAACACTATCATCAACAGGTTTTATCAAAGTAGTAGCCAAAAAATATGGCAGATGCCTCTTAACAGAGTATCGTTCACAACTATATCCATTAGCAAATACAACAAAACATCCTAAACCTTGTCATGTAGAACAGCTTTGGTAAGACAGAAGTATATCCCTTACATGTTCTTTGTATAATTTCCCTCTTGAAGCTCCTCTTTGCACAACAGCATGGTGACGAATAGAAGAAACAGCTCTAAAGTTTTCTCAAAAAGTTTAAGTGCCTCTATTTAACTCTCAACTGCTACATTTATAAGCATCACATGGAGAAGGTGGCGCTTAGCAGGGCATCCACATGCTTATCACCTCCCTTTCCTCTAGTGAAATCATGGCATTAAGCTATTTTTCAGGCAACTTTTGGTATTCGTCGATCACTACCCTTCACGTGATCGACTGCAAAACAATCATAAAGCTATATTTTATATTTTCTTCGATAAGCTGGTCGATCACCTTCTTTCTTGTGATCGACTACAAATCTCGATGTTACAATCTGTCATGACCAAGTTCGATCGCAAATCCCAATCGATCGACTGCCATTCAGCCCGAGAACAATCTTCTTCTGAAAACCAGTCGTTCACCGATCAACTGCACATTTTAAACTTTTCAATCTGTAGCAATCTATATTGACCATGATCGACCGCCCCTTCTTCAGCCGATCAACCGCTCAACTTTATTTTGTATAGATGTTGGTCACTCAACGATTGGCCGTCCATGTTGAATTTGTCATGAAGACGAACGATTGCTCCCCATTTGAATGACCACAATCCACAAAAAAATCCCTCTGCTTTTATACTAAACACTCTTGGTCGATCAATTCTTCCAATTGATCGACCATTCCTTCAACAATTACCCTACAACCACTCAATTTATCATTCTTCCATAACTAAAACATCTCACTCCTTATTTAATGAAAATTCCGCTGATCTGAATTCATATGTTAAAATTTTCAAATAGATCAATTGTACAAATCACTATTACCAAACACATTTCCTTTGACAAAATATATATTATACATAATTCTTTACATTATACATAGATGAATTTTCTGGATATTACAAGAAGACTTAAAAATTAATTTACAAACCAGATAAAAAAATATAGGTCCAAAAGTGACATCCAATTAGAAAGAAATAATAAAATCTAAATTATAAGTAAAATAAATTAAGGTACTAACCTCACTAAAACTATTATAAGTCTCTCTATAAAAAGAAAGAAATTAATTTTACTGGAAAATCTCCAAAATCTACTCTTGTGGCAACAACTGGGAATCACATTGAATATTTCCTAAAAGGGGAAGTCAATTTGGGATGAGTCAACTAAACTCAGTAGAGATTAAATTTTATATTAAATGTTTAAATTATAAGAATTATGATTACATTTCAAATTATTTATTTTAAAACAAATCAATATATGAATAGAGTAAAGACAAACAATAAAATAAGTGACATAATAAAAGAAATGCGATACTCAGGCGATCACAACAGCCAAACGGAACCTGATCAGGTTTAGGGTTTTACGCCCAAAGACATGACACATACAGCTGTTCAATTACTCTAATTAACAATCACAGTGGAAAAATGTAAAACAAATAATTATGACTGAACTGCAATAAATTAAATATGTTTAGTTTAAAATAAAGTCGTTTATTTTATAAATTTGACCTGCTAAGTAAGGCCATATTATGTAATACCGAAACATGTCAAAATGTCATTTTAGGAATTAACATATATTGGAAATAAAATAACCTTTACCTTGAATTTGGACCAACCAATGCCAAGGCCCAACTGAAAATGGTCCACTAAAGCCCAACGACAACAAATCCGATCATTTCTTAAGTTTAGGAACCTAACCATAAAATTCGCTAAACATTAGGATTCAAGATTTAAAATTAATTATTTAAATTTTTAGGATAAACAATGATAACCCAAGGACGTAAGGGTTGGAAACCTAACACGGTCCAAAACGGTCTCCAGAACTACCAAAAAAATGATCGGGTCAAAATTTGGGGCCAAGTAATTTTTGGGCCCTATTAGGATATGAGTTTTCGGCCTTAAACAAAATTGGGTGGAGCCCAATTAAATTTTGGGCCAAAGCTAAAAAGAATTATGAACCAAGAACAAGAGTGAATTTTGGATATCTCTTAGCCACAACACCCTCTCATCACCAACAACTACCAACGACTCTGTAGAATCGTTGGTCGATCGAATGGCCGGGATGTGGATCGAAATTCACATTCCGATCTCCGGCCTCTTTTCCAAACACTAAAATTCATCACAACATTTCAATCACCTCAATTTTTATTTAAAATTTTCAAAATCAGTCAAAGATAGAAATCCTACCCAAAACCAAATTGTTTTTTCTCGTAACTGCAGAATTTTTTCTCACCATTCACCTTGTCGTTGGCATCGACTCCTAACGTCGGTGTCCATTGCAAACTTTCAAATAAATTGATTTCACTTGTTAATTACTGAGTTGTGGAGAAGAAGAATGAAAAACCTTTGAAGATTGATACTTACCGCGACGAATAATGAGAACGACACCGGTGGGAGAATGTCTTTCCTCTGCACAACTTTAGGACACTAGAGAGAAGGGTTTGTGAGGAGTCTTTTGTAGAGGAGGGGAGTGGGGAATTGTCCCCTCCCCCACTCTCTGGAATGGTTGAAAAACTCCCCTATGTTCCGCAACAACCATAGAATGGGGGGTTTTGTTTCTTTTTTATAAAAATTTAAATCTTAAATAATAGTTTTTTTTCTTTTAACTTTAAATTTAAATTCGACTCTCAAGTATAAACAATTTGGTTTATATCATTTATTTATCCGTTAAATTTAACATATCTATACTACATTTTTTATTTTGATAAGGTGTTTAACCCGATTAAGAACTCCTTCACTAATTACTAACTTTATTTTGAATTCTTTCAATCATGCAATAGAGTTCAAAATCGAGTTAGAAGATTGTAAATAAGGTTAAAACATGTAGTTAAATGAAATACATGGTATATACGTATTGGCTTTAACGAATAAATGGATAGCATGATTCAAATTGTTGATAGATGAAAAATAGAGATTCAAAAAAAAAATAATAAAAGGTCTAAATTATACTATACCGTATCTTATTTTATTAGATGTACATTCTAATTTTATATTGTAATTTTACACTGTGGTAAGCCATTCATTGATTAATATATTTAATTACAATAGTGTTAGTTGTATTAGTTTTGAATGACACAATTAAGTCTACATGCACTATTATACCCATGTGATCAGGATCTTTAGCGTCCGTGGATAACAATCTTTTCTTTTGTTTTTTTGGTCCCTTCGAGCATGACATCTCTGTGAGAAAAAGCAAAAGTTACCCATGAAATCTTTTTTTTGCTCATGTTCTTCTTAATCTATAAACCTCTTTTTCTTCCCCTCCTTCCTCAAATATACACTTTCCTTGGACATCGCTTTAATCCTCCGAGAATCGGGAAGGTCTTGTGTATGTTTTTGGCATCTCTAATGTAATTTTTTTAAAGCCATATCAGCTGTTTTTTTCCTTGTAATTAAACAGATAGGTCATGAAAACAAAGAAAAGAGAGAATATTCAAAAACTTTGAATGTGTCACAGGCAAAGGAGGGAGAAAGCTGACCTATTTTCAAGTGTTGAGAAATAAACAAGTGAATGAGTTAAGTGGTGTCTCCTTTTGGGACCAAAATCTTTGGCTACATAACTAATCCACTGTTGGCTTGTTGCAGCTTTTGCAAGGAAGAAAAAAAATCACAAAAGATGAATATTTTTTTGAAAAATATTCCATTAAATTATCCCGACCCAACATACATGGATCCGAGTAGTGCTTGTGCGAGCAAGAGCCTTTAAAATTGTGTGGTCTCACATTTTTGAAAAATTCATATGATAATATTTCATAATTATTATGATTTTATCTAAAACAGAATAAATCTTTTGAGACAAAACTCAATAACATAATTGTACAGGTTTCAAACCTAACATGAATGTTGTCGGTATTGGAGATGAAGATGTTAAATGATTTGTTCATCAAGTATTTGATAAAGAAAAGAAGTAAAAAAAAATCGATAATCTATCTTTAATCAAAGGCTTCTCTTTTCCTTTGTTATTTATTTATTTATTTTAAATAACAGCTTTGGCCAACCAATCTAAATTTGTTGTCGGCCAACTATGCATCTGGGCGATCCTAGATGCACAAGAAACTAGGTCAAATTAATTGGCATGTTATTTGCATCTAAATCATTAAGTAAAAACTGAAGAATGAAAAAGAAAAACCACGTTGGTGGTTTACCATACCTTTTAATAATTTTTGATTATAGAGATAAAAGAGAAATTAACAAAACAGCCACTGAACCATAGGATCTGTGATAGATAACAATTTTTGGTAATAAATAAAACAAAACTATTGTTATGTTTTTTATTAACCTGTTAAAAAAACATTAAAAACAAGAAGATTTTCTAATTTTCTTAGTTCTATGTGTATCTCTCCTCCAAATTCATTTAACTCTAATTTTAATATTTTCAATTTGTTCAGCTTCGAAATCAATTTTGGTATCAAATCGGTAAAATTGTTACTACTAGATGGAAATGTTGATGCATACTGTAAATAAAGTGAACAACATTTCTGAATCCTATTAAGCTTCATTATCGACAAGTTTGTGCAATTCATCAATGATGCTAGAATAAATTCGAACATTTTGTTACTTGATAAACTTAACTTGTTCAATAATCTAAGGTCATCCAATGAAAATGAAAAATTTACAGTTAAACTGTTTGTTGAAAAATCATTGTACTCTAAGTTAGACATATTTCCTATTTATTGAGGAAACTCACCGAAAAATTCATAATCTGCTACACTGAAGAATGATAAAGAATTTAGCAAATAGAGCAGAAAGAATATTTTTTGCAGCAGAAAGACTTGTTCCGCTGCGAAAAATATTCTTTTCGCAGCGAAAAGTGAGTAATTGGAATAGAACTTATTTTCAGACTCTCTTTTCAATGAAACAAAGATTAGTTTCCATTATGAAAAATATTCTTTTTGCAGCAGAAATGAACCTTCCACTGCGCAAAATATTCTTTCTTCTTTTTGCTATAGAAACGAGTCTTCCGTTGTGGAAAATGAGTTATTGACATATCTGCTACGTAAATAAATTAAAATTTTTAACAGAAAACATGAAGCGATGTTTGCTCAATTTATTTTTTATAATTTAATATTTTATTTATTAATAAAAATTATTTAGTGATTATTTTATTATATATCCATAATTTAGTAGTTGTTACGATTAATTTCTGTAAAGATAAATAGATATATCAAGACAAGTTGAAGAATTTACTTATGTTCAAGGTCACTTGCTCGTACATGTTACATGCTTCTCTAAGTTGCCTTGAAGGGATCTTTGGCCACCTGCCAGCTTTGTTCTCTCAGTGGATTGGGCAGAGTTGACGCATGCACACGACGTCATCAACTCTCCATACTATTGGCTCTTTCCTCTGATAGGCTATCGACACGTGTTCCAGTGGGACCCTATCGCTTTGTTTCTTCGCTACCAAGCTTCTTAAACAACCCCTTTGTGGGAACCCTACGCTTACGTCATCACCAGCTGTACTTCAGAAAAATTTAAAAAAGATGTTGTGGGTGCCACCTGAGTCACAAGCGACGCTCCACGAGTTAAGAAACTCTCATTGAGACGCAAATGCCACTGATGATGAGCTATAATTACGAACCAGACCACTGATCCCTCGGCATATAAATTTCAGTCCCCTGCTCTTCGTTCCTTCCCTTTCCTTATCCTTCATCGCTCCTGAGATAAAATAATCTTTAGAAACCATGTTTCCCGGTTTTCTACCGTTTTTTACTTCTGATGATATGCTTGAGAACCTTCTCCAGACCTTTAATGGCGGCTATACGCCGGGGGATTTACATGAAATTTTCTCCTCTTCAGACGTCATCCTGTCCCCGGCAGCGGTAACTTTGAGGCAGAGTTCAGACTACCCAACGCAAAATGAAGGTGAAAAGAAGTGGTCATCTGAACCGGAAGAGCTAAACCAGAACGCTTTGATAACTTCCGAGCGTAAACAACGTCGGATGATGTCGAACCGAGAGTCGGCCAGACGGTCTCGAATGCGAACAAAGAAGCATTCAGAAAACCTAAGGAACCAGGTGAACCGGCTTAGAACTGAAAATCATGGTTTTTCGAACCGCTTACTGTTTGTTTTGCGCCAGAATCAGCGAGTTCGGACGGAAAACGACCGGCTTCGGTCGGATTATAATGTTCTCCAACAGAAATTGTCGCTCATTCGTCAAATTTTAGTTCGCCGGAAGTTCCTACAGTTACCCCTTGCATGGCCGTACAACCTTTTAATGCCCGAACAATCCCCACCATTAATAGCGTAATCCACCAAATTTAATAGCGAACTATTTCTTAAATCTCTAAAAATAAAACCTTATGAACATCTCTCTCTCTCTCAATCTAAATGACAATCATTTTATAGTAAATCTTGAGTTGTAGATGATTTTGGCCCTTGTAATTCCGCCTGTATAAAAAAGCTAGAAAGGAAGCACTATGTATTGTATGGATATATTGAAGCATATTCTTATTCCACATGTCTTGCAGCTCTACGTCTTGTATCGGAAGAAAAGTTTCATTTAATTCATTTTCAAATGGATTCCTGGCTCTTGAAACTCCATTTTCAGGAAGCAAATCCAATCTACCACTTTTGCTTTAATTTAATAAATCCCATGAAAAAAGGAACAAAATTTCATTCTTGGAATAGCAATCTCAAGGTTGTCATGATAAGGATAAAATTACGTGACACTTTCCAGGCAATGCTAACGCGTAAAATTTCTAGATTTATTCAATTAACTACAGCTTTCATTCCACTTTTCAATTGCTAAGCATTTGGATGAAGTGCGAAGAAGAATCGGAGCTTTACTTTATCAAATATTGCCTTTTGTAACAAATTAAAAAGACGTTATCATTCCAATCGCTTACAAAGTATTAAAAGGGAAGGCATTCGTCACCCTCAATTTAATTGCTTTCCAATTAAAGTAAATCCCTTTTACTTTACAGTTTTGAATTTAATTTTACGCGTGACATTATGATTTTCAAATCTATCTCTATAAGGTTGGTGGGTAGAACATTCACTTTTTTCTATTGGTTTGGCTTAAACTCTTCATTTTGAGTTTCCCCATCAAATCCACCAATTTGAATAAATAAAATTTTGAATAAATTTTTCGTGTTATTTGAAGTCAAAGTATTTTGTCCTTAGACTCGAATTTTTGTAACTCGTCGTAGTGTAAATTTCAATCAAATGATCGAAATTTGTAAAAATTGAAAGTTACTTTGTGGTTAAAAACTCGAGTGGTGTTAGATAAATTAAGTTTCCTCGAGAAAATGTTGTGCATAACGTTTAGATTTTCAACGAATCTAAATTTAAGAATTTATTTAATTTTGGCTAAATAGCAATTTGAAACTTGTACTTTGGGGGAACCGATTACTGATATTCTGCATTTTTCTGACTATCCAAACCATCTACTATGGACGGTTAACAATTTATATCTCGAGATTAAAAAAATCATTAACTTTACATGTGTCAATATTTAAATGACTCTCTTTCTTTCCCCCTCCTTCTCATTCTCATAATCGTCTAGCACAATGAAAGTCAAAATGAGCTAAAGAAAATGAAGAGAATAAGGAAAAATCTGAAAACAATATCACTTAAGAGACAAAATTGAAGCATCTTCTCCAAGATCCTCAACAGGTCGAATTGTCATTGAAAACTAGAACTCATAGACCTACTGAAAATTGGTTGAAAATAGCTTTGCCAGATTTCAAAGTAGCACTACAAATAGTTGTTGGGATCGACCCCTTGCCGGGATTCTGATTCATTTCTTAAAAACCCAAATTAGAGAGGAAAGATGTGTTGAGAAAAAGAACCCAAAAATACACAGCGAAATAAAATACTTTTTTTTCTCTCTTTGTGCAATCAAATAGGTAAAACAAACTAACAAAAATAACGAGATTACAACACCAAATTTTTATAGTGGAAAACCCTCAAAAGTGTGAGAGTAAAAAATCACGGGACTTGTAGGCCACTTAATCAAACCTTCCACTATAACAGAAATAATGGGTACACCAAAGTTCTCTCTAACTCATTAAACTAGAGCCATACAATATTCATCAAGATTAAAACAACAATCTTGGAAGATAAAAAAACATGAGAGAGGATAAACCTAAGGTTACCAAACTGCAGTCCCATTTTTAGCCCAACAGACCTCCTTAGAAAACTCTGACGACGATCATTACCAGTCAGAATATACGCCTTGATGTTACGAATCTACAGTTCAAATTTGACAATGATCCAACAGTAGAAACTCAAGAAAATGCAATTCTCGTTTAATTGCCTCTGAAAATCTGAAAATCTTTTTTTTTTCTTCTATTTTCTCTTTCTCCCTCACTCTAGGGTTTCATTAACCACAAAACCCTCTTTTATACTCAGCCCAAAAAATATAGGCCGAGCCCAACGAATCTCCCCCTCAGCTCATATATCGGGCTATAGCACGCTACTTTTTGCTTATAAGTTTTAAGCTTCTCTTTAGGCAAAAAGTTTTCGTCATCATGTCAGATCCATTCTCACTAGTATGAATATTCTCAAGCTGTAGCATCTTTGAATAAATTTTTCGTGTTATTTGAAGTCAAAGTATTTTGTACTTAGACTCGAATTTTTGTAACTCATCGTAGTGTAAATTTCAATCAAAAGATCGAAATTGGTAGAAATTGAAAGTTACTTCGTGGTTAAAAACTCGAATGGTGTTAGATAAATTTAAGTTTCCGCTGGGGAAAAAAAAGTGGATAATATGGAGAATTGAAAGACACAATAATAGCAGATACGATCCCAAAAATATCAAGAAGTAAGAGAAATACCAGAGAAATATAGACACCGAAAATTTTACGTGGAAACCCAAATCGAGAAAAAACCACGGGAACCGAGTCCAGAAAGATCTCACTATGAAAAATAGGATTTACAATATTTTTCTAGAAACCAAATATTCTAAAAAATATTTACTAAGAGAAAAACTTAACTCTTAGGCTTCTCGTGCACAAATGCACCTTATCTATTTATCTCTCCCTCCAAAAACCCTCTCTATTTTCTCTCCTCCCTCTCCCTCTTCTCCTCCTTCTCTCACGCTTGGAATTGGAGTTTGGGATGATTTGCTCCTTTGCAGGAGCTCCCTATTTATAGTGAATGGAGATTGCTAAAAAACAAAAAAGTTAGGCTTGAAGGAAGCTTCTTGCTGAAGGAGAAACACATGGGCTGCTGAAAAGGAGACATGTGCCTCTTCTCGTCCTTCACCTTCTTTTTTCCTCACATGGGCTACTCTTCATAGGAGGGACCCCATCCAACTCCTCATCTCGACTTATGATGAACTAAGTCTAATCCAGCTGAGCTTCTATAGAAAAATGTGCTTGCCTTTTTGCAAAATCTTCATCATCATGTCTAAGCCCGCAATCAACATGTCATCGACATAAAGTAGGAGGATTATAGATGTATCATCTGTGAATCTTTTTCATGAACACACAATGGTCTGTACCATTGTCATGGGCCTTACTTCAGTTCATATAGGCACTTCTTCAATCTACATACCAGATGTTCATTTCCTTCAATGACAAACCCTTATGGTTACTTCATGTAGATCTCTTCTTCTAGTTCACCATGCAAGAAGATAGTCTTAACATCGAGCCTGTATACCTAGTGCCTTTCGCCCATTTGGAAGCTAAACCAATTCATATGTGTGGTTCTCATGCAATGATATCATCTCATCTTGCATCACATCCAACCGATTCTTCTCTTGTGGATGCTCCATAGCTTCCTCATAGCACTCGGGTTCATCGTCGTCGGTGGTGATCTCTTGTTGACCTTCTTGGTTCATGCTCCACAACTGATTCAGAAAAAGTCTCTACTTCTCCTTGGTCAACACTATCAGCTGCTTGATCACTAGATTCTCTAGCATCTCCCTCATCAAATGTTGATTTCACAAGCTCAACTCTTACTAGATGCTCATTAGTGATCTCGACATATTTCTTCAAGTCTTCAATGGTCTGATCCTCAAAGAAAACAACATCTCGGCTTCTGACAATATTCTTGTCAACCGAATCCTCCCGCTACAACTAGAGAGCCTTTACAGAGCTTCCATTTACCGCCAAAAAATTTGCTCTTGTACCCGACATTATCGAGAGCACTAATTGATATTAGACTCAATCTAATATCTGGAACATGCCTGACATCTCTTAGCACCAACTCAACACCCGAGTTGGTCTAGATACAAATGACACATTTTCCAACTATTTTTGGAAACCTAATTGTTTCCCATTTTAACAATGCCCAAATCGGCATTGGTGTAAGATGTAAAAAAACATCGCCTTTGACGTAACATGATTAGATGCACTAGTCACACACCCAACATGATCCATGAGTCATGAGGTTGACATCATCTTCTCATATAATTTCATCTTCACCATCAGAGATAGTTGCAATCATACTCTTCATCTTAACCTTGACATTCTTTGTGTCTTGCTCCTTCTTCAGCTTTTAGCAATCCTTTTTCATGTGGCCCATTTTGCCACAGTGATAGCACTTGACGCTCCTTTCACTTACTGATTGTCCCAACGTGCTGGCTCCAGAAACCCTACGTTCACTTGATCTCCCTCTCATTACAGATAAGGCCTCCACGAAAGAGTGCTCTTTGTTCTTCCGTCGGCTTTCTTCTTCAAGAATTGCAGCTGCAACATCATTGAACACCAATTTTGAATTTGCAGCACCATTGGCCAAATTTATGATGAGATGATCATACGAATAAGCAAACTTTGAAGAAAAAGTTCTGCTCGTTCATTTTCGTCAATTTTGTGCTCCATTGCTGTAAGTTGAGAAAATAACGTGTTGAGAGTATTGATGTGATCCGTCACCGATGGCGACTCTAGCATCCGAAGAGTATATAATTTTCTCTTTAAGAAAATTTTCCTATGCAACGACTTTGCCTCATACAATTTTGTCAACGTATCCTAGATTTGCTTCACAGTTGTCATTTCTGAGGCACTTGACAAAATAACATCTGTTAAAGCTAGATGTAAATCGGCAATAGCATCCCCATCTGCTTTTGCTTCATTTTTCATCTTCAACGGTTGTCGGTCTGTCTTTGATGGCCATAGCACAACCATCCTTCCGCAAAAACACCTTCATTTTCAATTTTCACAATGAGAAATTATTACCATTGAATATCTCGATTTCAATTGTTCCTGCCATAATAACTAGGCTCTGATACCACTTGTTGGGAAAAAATGCAGATAATATGGATAATCAAAAGACACAATAATAGCAGATGCGATCCCAAAAATATCAAGAAGTAAGAGAAATATAGACACCGAGAATTTTATATGGAAACCCAAATCGGGAAAAAACCACGAGGACCAAGTTCAGAAAGATCTCACTATGAAAAATAGAAATTACAATATTTTTCTAGAAACTGAATATTTCAAATAATATTCACAAAGAGAAAAACTCAACTCTTAGACTGCATATGCACAAATGCACCTTACCTATTTTTCTCTCTCTTTCTTTTCTCTCCCTCCAAAAACCCTCTCTATTTTCTCTCCTCATTTTCCCTCTTTTGCTCTTTCTCCCATGCTTGGAATTGGAGTTTGGGATGATTTGCTCCTTTGCAAGAGCTCCCTATTTATGGGGAATGGAGATTGCTAAAAAACAAAAAAGTTAGGCTTGAAGGAAGCTTCTTGCTGAAGGAGAAACACATGGGCTGCTAAAGAGGAGACGTGTGCCTCTTCTCCTCCTTCACCTTCTTTTTTCCTCACATGGGCTGCTCTTCATAGGAGGGACCCCATCAGTTTCCTCGAGAAAATGTTGTGCATAATGTTTAGATTTTTGACGAATCTAAATTTAAGAATTTATTGAATTTTGGCTAAATAGCAATTTGAAACTTGTACCTTGGGGGACCCCATTGCTAATATTATGCATTTTTTTTTGACAATCCAAACCATCTACTATCTCGGGATTAAAAAAATCATTAACTTTACAAGTGTCAATATTTAAATGGCTCTCTTTCTTTCCCTCTCCTTATCACTCTCATAATCGCCTATCACAATGAAAGTCAAAATGAGTTAAAGAAAATGAAGAGAATAAGGAAAAATCTGAAAACAATACCACTTAAGAGACAAAATTGAAGCATCTTCTCCAAGATCCTCGACAGGTCGGATTGTCATTGAAAACTAGAACTCATAGACCTACCAAAAATTGGTTGAAAATAGCTTCGCCAGATTTCAAAGTAGCACTACAAATAGTTGTTGGGATCAACCACTTGCCGGGATTCTGATTCATTTCTTAAAAACCCAAATTAGAGAGGAATGACGTAGGAAAGAATTCGCACACATGAACATGGGTTGAAACCCTGATTAAAATTAGTGAGACCTAGAAAGGAAAATCAAAATTCGGAGAGAAAACAAGAGAATATTCTATTTTTGGGTCAAGAGAAAACATGAGGATCAATTTTTATGGATGTGATAGATAGTTGAATGAGCAACCCCTTTGCCAAGAAAATTCGATAAAAATGTCAAGGCCGCTGCCATTTAACATTTGCGGAAATAACTCAACAGGAACCACTCTTCTTCGGCACCTAGAACCGTTCCAGGCAATTACCAGAGAGACAGACCCAATGAAATATTGACATGTGTAAAGTTAACGGTTTTTTTAAACCTGAGATTTAACTGGCTAATAGTTCATGGTAGAGAGTTTGGTTTGTCAAAAAAATAGTATAGACTATCATTTGTCAGGACTCTCAAAGTACAAGGTTTAAATTTCTAATTACCATTAATTTATATATATATATATAATTATAAAATTAAAATTTATTTTGAACAAAACATTTTTCTCTCCCTCATTTGTTTTCTCTCTTGGCAGTGACCTCTGGTGGCTTGCTAACAATGGCTAGGATGGAGGTGTTAGACACCTCCACCTTATCGCATTTAATTTTGATTCAATGTATTACTCGTGCAAAAATGGTCAAACGATAAAGTAGAATTGATCCGTTGAAGTTTGGTTGCCAAAAAAGTTTGACTAAAATTTTCAATGCTTGCAGGCAACTATTCCGAAGTTCAATCTCAATGTTCTACCTAGCATTGGAAAACTCTATTCGAGAAGAAAAGTTTGGACCCAAAACGACACAAAATCGGTGCTAGAAGAGGGCATTGGAGGTTCATTGGAAAGTGGAATTTGACCCCTTTAATCTTAAATCCTAGCCATTGTAACAATCATCATGAAAAACCAACTGTACCATTGGATCTAGGTGGTCGAAATCTATAAAACCTAATAATTCCCATTTTGATCTTTTGTCATTTGCCAGTCACCAGTTATTGTCTACGATCATGTAATACACTGAATTTTCATCATATTAAGTATAAGATTATATAATGATGATGTTTGATGATTTTGGGTGTTGATATAGTTGTAATAGGTGTTGGTTATTAAGCATTTATTG
This sequence comes from Begonia loranthoides, assembly GCA_022433065.1. NCBI lineage: Eukaryota > Viridiplantae > Streptophyta > Magnoliopsida > Cucurbitales > Begoniaceae > Begonia > Begonia loranthoides. The sequence continues at coordinate 16,859,320 of CM039471.1, forward strand.
ATGATAAAATAGGAATAGAGGTTAGATGCAAAAGGATTTAGTTAAATTACTCTCAGATAGATTCACGGTTGACCAATGTATGAGTTGCAGTAGATCGGTTCAGGTCAAATATGAAAATGAGTTTGTCTTGGGTAGTTTTGCAGTCGATCAAAACTGGATATGCAGTAGACCAGATCAAAGACAGATCGTAATACGTTGCTCTCAGGTAGATATGCAGTCAACGGGCACGAGGTAGCGATCGACTGGGATAGTGTAAAATGGATTTTCGCAAAAGGTTAGGCATCTGTAGCGGACGACTAGGTGTCCATAGCAAAAGGAGCAACATCTGCGACAGAATATTCTTTGAAATATAAGGGAGTGGTTTACCGGAGTGGATGAGTGGTCAACCAAAAGTAGGAAAAGTCGCCTGAAAATAGCTTGTGTCATGATTTACAAAGTGGAAACTTTGATTACTCAACATTAAAATGTTGAAGGGGTCACACTTCATGCTTTTAAGGTTGAAAAGTTATAAGAACACCATATCTTGTTATGAATTTTTTTTTTTTTTTGGG
>CM039471.1:16860268-16935261 GCA_022433065.1 Begonia loranthoides
GGTGGGAAACTCTTAGGAAATTGCTAACTCTCTCTACTTCTCGAAGGTATTAGAGATTAAGGAAACAACTTCTTAGACATTAAGATAAGAAATGTTTGAATGTGTTTTTGCATTACAAGAAATAGTTTATGTGTTCACTTAAGGATATGCTATTTGTGCTAGAAATTAGGCTCTGTACATAGTAAATTTTTATTTGAGAATGTGTTGTTTGTAAACTTCTGTGTGAACATGTTGTTGGTGATAGTTATCATGTACAAATTTTTATGCTTTGAGGATATGATGTTTGTGTTGTGATAGAGGTTAGGATATGTACTTGATTGTGATGATGACTTGAGGATATGTTTTTTGTGATAGAAACAAGACCCTTTGCATAATGAGTACTTTGATTTGATGATATGTAGTATTGATGTTAAATGATATGTCATGTGTATGTATCCACGCTCATTCATCATGGTTTTTAAGAAAAGATGAAAATGTTTATACACGTGATGTTTTCATGTAAGAAAGATAAAAAAACACTATGACATTATATGAGGTTGAAGAAAGGCTACCACAGAGGTTGGACCTATGGAAGATAAGCTCATTAATCTAGCAATGTAATGTTGGGACTTCGACAAAGGCTGCAAATTCATTACGTGCTAGGACCTCGACAAAGGCTGCGAGGTTATCATCCATAGGTACTGCAACGAAGGTTGCGAGGTCGTTGTGCATGATGAGTGTAATAAATAACAGAGGTCTCATGAATTTGGAACTGTCACGACAAAGGTTGCGAGACGTAAGTGGTTGATCTCCTCTAGTTGTGCCTATTCTTCCTTCTTTTAGTAAAGATCTTGACAAAGGCTGAGATGTTATTATAAGAAAGAAAATAAAAAATATACTGCATGATTTTATGAAAAATGCATAACATATTCATAATGCATAACATTCCTTACTAAGTCTTAGACTTATAGTTTATTTCTTGTGATGTAGGTAATCATGTTAGAGGAAGAAAGAAAAGAGTAGTTGATGAAAGATTTACACGATAAGCATATTGTTCTGGGGGAGTTAACAGGAAAAAAAAGAAAATTATTTTATTTACGGATTGTATTTGAAAAATATAAATGAAACTTTTTTTAAGAAGAAAGTTTATTATGGTTATTTCATCAATTTTATTTCCAATGATTTTATTATAAAAAGTCTTCCGCTATGCGATATTTAAAATTAAAGTTATAAGAAATACGGGGCGTTACAGATCATCGTTGCTGGCACTGACCACTGGCTGACGTAGTGTTGATGTGGCGCTGATGTTGTAAAACCTACAATTTTTTGGATATTTTATTTTTATGAGTAAATTTTTTGCTTTGATCGAGTTAATTTATTTTGTGTTAACTAAGTCATTACCATGTGTTGTTGGTCTTCGACCATGCGTGAAGGTATCTAGTCAATGGTCAACTGGTTCTTTCTGTGTTCCCTTGTGACCTAAAACTGCGGGATTGTGTTTAGTAAGTTCTTGTTTCTGTAGATTGAGTTTTGAGTTTTATCGGATTTTGTTGGATTACAATTTAAGAATTTTATTTAATATTTATAATATATTAATTTATATTATATTTATCAAACAAAAGAATTAAATTTAATTTTAATTTTTGTTCTCCTTTCTTAAAAGAAAAACTCTTCTTTTCCTTTTTCAAGAGGCTGTCACGTGAGCGAGAAGAAAGAAGAGGGAGAGGGTGAAGAACTGACGAGTGAAACTCATCGTTTCTCCGCTCGATTTGTGTTCGTGTCATTCCATTCTCCAACCTTTGTGAAGGAGTTTTATGGGTAAGTCTGTTTTTAGCTCGTCTTTCTGTTCGAGTTTTGTCATTTTGTGTCGATTTTGAATTCGAGTTTGGAAACTCGAATTCTTTGTTGTTTTTTGTGTTATTGGGTTGGATTTAGGGTTTATGCAGGAGTATTGGCCTTTTGGTAGTGAAAAAAGGTGGAAATGACGCGTTTTTGTTGTGAAAATCACGCTTGAGGGTCGTCTCTGTCGAGCTGTGATCGTGCTCGGTCGACCATGGATAGGGTAGTGCATTTAGGCTTGGTACAGGTCGATTCAGTGACAATTGTAGCTAGAGTGGTTGCCTGCAGTGGTCGACCGCGACTAGTGGGGTTGACCGTAGTGGTCGACTTCAAATTGGGCAGTTTGGACACTGAAGTACCCTTGTCGACCGCGGAGGTCCCAAATCGATCGCTAGGGGTCCTTGGTCAACTGTAGGAGGTCCTAGTTCGATCGTACAATGTGGTTTTTCATGATTTTGAGTTGTTTACACGTTGGTTGGGTTCTTAGTCCTGGTATAGGACCCTTTCAATTTTTTTCTTGTCATTTGTTGATGAAAATTCCTAAACTTTGGCATGGCTTTAGGCTATACCAAGCTTATGGATTTCAAGTTGATTCCGAAGAAGTCATTTTTGATTGACTCAAGCTGAGTCTTCTCGACTGCTGAGTCATTCGGGTCTGGAGTTTTCTATCTTGTTGACAGAGAAGTCTTTAAGATTATTTGCCCTTAATCTTTGAGTGATTATTTGCCGTTAGTCTTAGTCGATCATTGGTAGGTGTCATCAAATGCTGCTTGGTCTTGGTTGACCGGGGCTGGATCCCATCCACTGTTGTTGAGTCTTGAATGACTGCTAGCATGTCTCATCAACCACTATGAGATCTCAGTTGACCATCGCTGTGTCTTATCGACATAAGGTGGTCCTAGCTGGCCATCGTTGAGTTTTGTTGATGGCTGGGTGGTCTCGATTGACCCTCGCCTTATCTTGTTGACACTATGGTCTTGATTAACCTTGGTTCTATTTAGTTGATTCCAGTTGTGTCTCCTTGATTGCTGAGTCGTTAGGTTTAGCGTGTTGTATTCTGTCGACTGTAACCGAGTCTTGTCAACCACTTTCTGGTTGTTTGCTGATGTGCCGAGTTGACTGCAATTATGTCTCAGTCGACCGCACTATTTGCTTTGTAGAGTTTGGATTTAGCAAATTTCATTCGGCTTCGTTAGGCATGTCTGGTTTCCGGTGCAGTTTTGCATTTTGGTCTAGGACTCTTATTGTATTCCTAGTTTTGATTCGGGATTTTGATATCGGCTTGGTTTTAGGTTCAGCCTATGTCCCTGGTTTTGGTGCTTGCATTCGACGGCACATGCAGCTTGTTGGTTGTGCTCTTCTGTCATCATCAAGGTAGAGATTTTATACTTAGTTGCATTGCATTGTATCATAGTTTTCAAACTGTATTTGGTGGGTTTCCACTTATGAAAACCCGACGGGAACTGTTTGACAATATGTTAGTTTCTATACTATATATATACTTGAGTTTTATATGTTTACTTTATGTGCTTGGTTTTTCATAGTATGCCATAGTATTGATATAGGAGGTTGAGTCTTCTTGATACTTTGAACGGTTTTAGTGTCAAAGTATCATGAGGATATTCCTAATACATCTTCTACTATGTGAAGATGTTTTGTTTGTGCACTGTGTGAAAATGGGTAATAGGGCAGTGTTGACGCGCTCCTTGGGTTTTGAATCTCTAAACCTAATCAGATGGGGTTATGTCATTGCTGATTGGGTCACCGACAACCCTTGTGAGGTGCTAGATCTTCCGATGGCACTCACAGTATCTTTCTCCGGGCTCATGAGGCATTGCTATCTTCGAACTGTCACCTTTCTGTATGTTTGTATTGGAGGGGTCCTTGTGTGACCCTCATTTTTAATAGATTCTCGTTTTGCCTTGTGAAAAATGATGGAAACTTATTTTTATTATAGTGGGTTAGGTATCCAACAATATTTTCATTATTGCCTCATCGGTGGCTCATGGAGTCTGCTTGATGATAAATTATGTTTTGAGAAATGATTTTAAAAATCCATGCATGGGTACGGTAGAGAGTACATATACAAGTATGAGTACTAGTACGAGTATGAGTGCAGGTACTGGCACTAGTACGGGTACAGATACAGTTATGGTAACGGTAAGGAGTACAGACACGGACTTGAGTACAACATTTATTTGATCATGGTTTTGACAAAAAAAGATAAAATTAGTTTTACATGCGCATTGCATTTAGTATAAATTTTCTATCGAGTTAGTCACTTACCCCATGACCCCTCTATCCCAGGTTTGTTCATGGTGGTCAGGTGCAGTGTTTGAGGTGTGGTTGCTTCTAGTTTGTTTTTGTCGTGGTGTTTCCTTGTTCCCTAGTGAGGACTTAGTTCCTCGTATTAGTTTATCATTTAATGTTGGATGGTTTTATTTTCTACATAGTATTTTTTCATTTGTTGTTAATATGCTATCTTTGATTCTTGTTGATCCTTTGTGGACCCTAACCCATTGGTTTTAGCCTTTTGACTTAATTTTGTGTTAAGATTTCCACTGACTTCCTAGCCTTAAGCTGAGTGATCGGGTTATCTCCAAGAATTGGATCATTTGACTTGGCGTTTCTGTTAGGCCCGCCTCCGAGTCATGAAATACGTGGTGCTAAATTTGTGATGTGTTGTTGACTTACTTAGGTGGGGTTAAGTGGTGAGGCAACATGTGAGGTGTGGTTTGACTGTTAAATGTTGACTATTGACTTTGACTTGGTGAACTGCATACTTTTACCTCTGTTTTGGATAGGTTAACAATATCAAAAAATTTATCAAACCACCCTACTAGCCGACTCACTTTGTCCTGCTAAGTGCATTGGTGACCTCCGTTTGTTATTGCAATGGACTTATCGTGGTAATCAACTCTATCTTAAAGACTGATACGAGTGGTCATCAAAGATTGGAGCAATATGAGAGTTTTTGATCTATCAACAGGTGATGACAGAATTGCAATTCAAGGTCTAGATCTGTCAATTGTCAAGGGGTGTTCGAATGTATCCCTAGAGAACTTTCTAAGTTACCGGCCAACTAGGAGATATAGTTCTGCATTGACTTTGTTCTTGGTTCTACTCTAGTCTTGATCATGCTGTACAGAATTGCACTAATGGAAATTAGTGGAGTAAAGAGCTCAATTGTAAGAGTTTTTAACAAATGGTTCAATCATGAAAATATGTCTTCGTGAGGATCTCCTATGTTATTTGTGAAGAGGGATGATGGCTTGTGTAGCTCTACATCGATTTTTGGGATTTGAATTGAGTCATCCTAAAGACAAGTGTCCGTTGCCCGAATTGACGATATGTTTGATCAAAATTGGGTGGATTTCGTTGTTTTTCTAAGATTGATATGTGGTTCAGGTATCATCAATTGGAGATTCATGAAGAAGATATCTTGAAGACAACCTTTCAGACACAGTATGGGCATTTTGAATTCTTAGTCTTTTCTTTCGATTTGATCAATGCACTGACTGACTTCATGGACCTTATGAACTCAAACATGTAACACCTAATAACAGTATAACTGTAAACACCTAATAATTAGTCTAAACATCTAACATACATGAACATAACAATAATAATGGGCATATCCTTGAATATCATCTTAGCAGAAATAATAAACATCAAACAAGAGATCATATCCTCAAATAACATAAGAACTAGTAACACCAAAACAACCTTAGTGTCTTTGTGATAAAGGTAGGTCAAACACAAGCAATATCACTTAATTGTAGTCTTTAGCGGATTCTGTAATTATCTAGCACATTTGATTTCCTTAAAATCAAAAAGAGAATCAAATTAATAGAAGAAAAAAGATAAAACTTTACTAACTATTCGCTATTTCAAAACCAAGAAACAGTTTATAATACCATCATCCATCCAATTTTTCTTTCGGAACCTTAGCTATAAGAGTTCTACCTTTGTAAAACTTGAGAGAACATTCCACCCAAGAGCAAGAGAGAATTCTCTTCGTCTTTGCGGTTTTCGAGTTGATAGGGTTTTGGCCCCTAACCTTATTATTTATAAACAGTCGAACAGAGGATCTTGCATAATAAAATTCTACCGAGTTTGAATCCTAACTTCATCACTTCCTAATCTATTCAAAAATTGGATCGCAGCTCATGAATTTTGTGGAAGACAAACACGTTGAAATCTATATGCAGTAGTCGTAGATGTGTAATCTATCGCTATGGTTGTCTGCTTCATCTATTTTGTTCAATGGTAATTTTCCATGTTAGCATTTGTGGTCATTAATGTTATCGTGGTCTCAAATCCATCCATGGATACTTCATTCCGCGTACCTTTCCTCTCTTTAAATGATGACGTTTCCCTCCATCTTTTTATTTTCTGCAGCATATCCCTTTCCACGGAAGCCTACGCTTCCGCACCTCCACTGTTCTTGCAGATTCTCTTCTCAAAATGATGTTGTTCATCCTCCAACTTACTCGTCGCAGATACGTTACACTCGATTTATCATAAAGTGACATCATCCTCCTAGGTAACAGATTTCACTTCGTCTGCAGATGCATTTCCTTCCGCAATGACACTATTCACATAGATGGTTATGAGCTCCAAACAACGACGTTTCCTTCTCTACCATAGACGTATTTTTTTTTTTGTGGATACGCTTTTTTAACACAAAATGACACCAATTACTTTTATTTTACTTGACTCTTTCCATGCGACATCATTCTTTTCCGCATGCAATCTTTTCTTTCTGTGAAAGCATCTTTTCTTAAATTCGATGATTTCCGTTTCATCCTTTGATTTGATCCAATTATCCTTCTTCCTCTAGCACTCTCGCGGTATCTTTCCTTTTCATGAAAGCATATTTCCTTTCTGATGATTCTTTAGCTAAATGAAAACATTTAATTACTTGGTACTTTCCACACAACATCTTTCCATTCCGCATGGAATCTTCCCTTTATACGAACACAAACACTCCTACGGATTCTATTTCATCTGCGAACACTAATCATTGTCTACCTATTGCAAATTCAACAACCAATCCTTCATATGCCTTTCTTTATCCAAAGGTCTAGCCTTTGTCCGACCTTTCATGGGCATCATTCCGCGACAGTTTTTTCGGATTTCAAAAATTAGTTACATATTTAATAAAATCCTTTGCGTAGCATAACATTCTTCACAATTACAATGTTTTAAAATAAAATTCACAATTCATAAAGTTCTAAAAATTGTGACACTATTTATTAAATTTCAAAATGTCACATTACACTTATAAATTATTTGTTCTATTATCCAGGTGTTACTCTTACCTAGGGAGGAAGTTGTTTGGGGTGAGTGACTAACTTAATAGGAAAATTATACTATATGCAATGCAGGAGAAAACTAGTTTTACCTTTCGTTTCAAAACTATGATGCATTAATGTGCCACGCATGAATTTACAAATCATTTGAAAACTCATTTACTGTTTTACAAAAGGGCTCCGTGAGCCAACAATGAGACATTTTTCAAATATTGTTGTATACATAGACAACTATAGCAAAAATAGACCCCACTGGCTTTACTTTAAGAAATAACTCTAGTGAAAAGGGAAAGTCACCCCCGACACACTTACCCACAAGGTGCGTAATAATTACAGGGATTCGAAGATCTAGCCAGTCACAGGAGTTACAAAGAAACATGATAGCGATCTGAAGATCCAACAACGTCACTTTGAAATGATCGTAAAACAAATATACTTTGATTAGGTATAAGGATTCAAAACCCAATGAGTGCGTCATTACCGTCCTATTACCCATTTTGCGTTGTAACAAACAAAACACCTTCACACAGTAGGAGTTGTATTAGGATAGCCTCATGTTGTAAAAACACACGTACATATAGCATAAAATAGATGTGTCGTCGAACAGTCTCCGTCAAAATTTCATATGTGATAACTACTTACAAAATATCAGTCTTGAAAACCATGATGCAATACAAAACATTATAAAATCCTTACTTGGATGATAGTTGCCCTTATTACCAACACAGGCAACTACCTCGATAACAAGCTCGAAGTCAGCAAACTCGTCTGAATCTATAACAGAGTTAACCATAATAAGTTCCTATCAAAAATCAAGGGAAACAAATAGGGAGTGTGTCCTATGCCGAGACTAGTAACTAAAATTGAAAGAAAAGAAGTCTTGGCCTTGAAAAAGGCTGTCGCGATCTTTGGGATCCTGCCTCAAATGACTAGTGCGGTCGCCGAGTCCAGAAGCAGGTTTCAGTGCAGATGTCTAGGACTTTCCGCGAATGCCAAGTTCTAGCAGTAGAAGACTGGTGAAGATGCTCGAATGTCAATCGCGAACAACCGGCCCGATACTTGCCACAGACATCCACCACAAACACTTAGACTAGATGCAGATGTCTGAGTCCAGTTGTGGATGACTGGCACGGATGCCTAGTCACTTACTGTAGACACTCGATCCCAAAGCACTCACGCTCCCTTGGTCAACCAGACTTTACAATGGTCGACATTTTTGGCAAATATCTGCAAGGAAACTCATCCCTCTTTGCTATTTTACCCCACCAATCGATTAGGCATTAATCCTAAGCTCTAGTTCAACTCAAACAACACCAAATCAACCAAAGATTTTTGGTTTTCAAACCTGAAATCTAAATCCCAAATACTCAAGCTTTAAACCAGAAAAATAAATACCCTCGACTATCCTTCACAAAAGTCGAAGGTTGGGGCATCACGAACACAAACCGAAAATAAAAAATCTCCCTCGTGCAACTTCAATTGCACTCTCACTCACTCACTCTCTCTCTTTCCCACTTGGGGTTGGATGAAGGAGAAATCCTCCTCTTTTAATAAAAAATAAAAATTTCTCTCTCTCACTTGGTGTTAACCGAAGGAGGAAGGAGAAATCCTCCTTTAATAAAAAAATAAAAAATTATTTTTTTATTTAATATATAATATTATGTATATTAAATAAAATTATTTAAATCTTGATTGGTTAGAAATCCAAATGTTACCTGTAATGCAATTCGAGGTAACTCCTATTTACCGAACATAATTTCTTAATGCATTAATCACGCAATAACATCAAATTTAACCAGTTTGATCATTTGACCAAAAGCTCTCACATGGACCTATAAATTGAAAAATAAAAAATGAAAAATGTGGGTCAAAACAAATTAGGTGGACCATGGATGACGTGAAAAGTTTACGTGAAAAATTTATTTACATAAAATTAGTGATATTTACAAGAGAAATCTTGGCCTATGCTCCACGAGTGCCGCATCACAGTTCAATTTGTCTGAAATTGCAACATTTGTTTAAGCCTTGTTTTGGGTCATTTCTAGGCCCTTGGTAGGTTCACTTTTGGACCATTCCTTGGGATATGTGGTCGCGACTTTTTCTTATATCCTTTCGGTTTTACTTCATATTCCCAATATAGGATCCCTCCATTATTTTTTAGTGTTTTAGAAGTGATTTTGACGTCGGTTTTATTTTAGAGTATGACGATTTTGCTTATTTTGAAGCTTGTACTTAAAAGTGTGATCTCCGCTTGTTGGAAAGCCAATTGCCATCGAAGTGGGGGATTCTTTTACTATATTGGAAGATATATTATAGTTTTCAAAAGCATTATTTGTGATATATCACATAGAAAACCTGACATGTCATATTTAACAGCATGTTAGTTTTGTATTGAATGTGTGCTGCTTTTATACATTTATTTTCTACACACTTGATATTTTATTTTATATTTTGGACATAGTTTTTGTTGTTTTAGACCCATGATTTGGGTCATTTGTTTCATACACACCCTTTGTTGTGTAGAGGTGTTTTGTTTGTACGCGCGATATATTAGTGGGACAACGTTGATGTATTGTCCTCGCATGCGAATCTCTAAACCTTGCTAGAGTGTTTTCATTATGTTCATTACATGTTGATTGGACTCTGGATAGTCATATCTCTTTCCCTTGTGCTTTTGCAGGCATTTGCCATGCAAAGGTCCGTAATTGACCTTATTTCATTGAGACTGTTTTCTATGGAAAATGGTGGTGATATTATTTTTTGTATAGCTAAACTTGTCTAACCAATGGCTTGTGAAACCTGTTATAAAATGATAAAAAGATTTTGAAAATAAATCTATGTTATGCATTGAGTATAGTGGTAGGACCTCTATTGAGTTTAGTCCCTTGTCCCAAAAGATTACCTATTTTTTCAAGAAAATAATCGAATTGATCAAGAGTAGTTGTTTGTGGACTTGCTTTGCCCTCTATATTTCTCCATTTTGGATTGTTTATTTTTATTGGTGAGAACTTTATCATTTTGCATTGTCTGAATTATTATCTTGGGTACTAGATATTTTATCTAACTACACCGTATTCTTTGCTTTAATCTATTGCATGATCTTTATATTCTTGTGATCACTTGAGAAATTTAATCCATCTCGTATGAGATATAACTTTGAAGTTTGATTTATTTCTTTTGCGGCTTACCATGAACCATGTCTTGGATTGTGCAACAATTTCTCTTTTAATATTGAGTTGTTCGACCCAGCATTTATGTCTATGTTCAACTCCAAGCCGGAACAACAACATTAAGCATCCCCTTTGGATATATTAACTTTTATATTAGCTTAATGATATTGTGGTATTTAGTTTTTTATGTGTGGCACAAAAAATACATTATTGATTTTTCTAATTACTTTAAGGTTAATACTAAAATACATCTCAAGTCGTTATCAATCTTGTTCGAACTTTGATAGCAGCACAACACATCTTGATTTGATAGATTAATCAATTGTTATCCATTCAACAGTGAACAAATCTTGGTTGGTAAGCCCATATGAAAATGAGCTATCACAATTTCTACTTTATACCATTTTTTAATTTTCTTTTTATCTAATTTTATCTTTCTTTCTAGTCTTTTATCGTTGGAGTGTTTGGTTTGGCGTGTTATAATGACACTTTATTACAATACTTTTTATTTCATTAATGATATGTTAAGATGAATTGATGATGAAGATGTTAAGCACTGACATCAAGATGTGCCCGTGTATATGATGGGTTTCAACTTCACAAATTTATTAAAAAATAAAAAGACTACACAGTCTAAAATAGATAATAAGGTAGCAAATTTAGGTTTTTTCTCTTTGTAAAGGAACAAATTCATTTAGTTAAATAAAAGTTCATAAGAGCTTAGTATCTTATAATGTTACGTCTATAAAGTGACTTCCCACGAATGACTGAGAATCAATCTATGATCAGATGGTCTTATTTTTTTAAAAGTATTTTTCGTGTAGTGGAAATAATCAATTTCTATGGTCGTAATTTCTATCAACCTTCTCTCAATAGGTGTTTTTCTCGCAACCCTAGGTGAATTAAAGAATTTTGTTATTATTGTAATTCGTCTTTTGTATGTGACATAATTTACTATGTTTAGGTAATCAAGATTAGATTTTTTTTTTTTTTGTAATAGTTGCCATCACAAGAAATTAGTTTTTTAATTAATATTTATCAATTATTGGGCAATTACAACTTCTGGCCTTAAAATCAGCCATTCACCCTTTACACTATTTGGAGACTGGGAAAAAGAAGAGAGGGAGAACATCAGTCGAGAGAGAAAAACTTTAGGAGGGTGAGAGCTTACGAGAAATTGGAGATTTTTTTGGTAAGTTTCCGGTGAAACAAATATATTTATCTTTTGATTAAACTTTGAAAGAAAATTTTAAGTTTCAGAAATTGATTGAGTTTACGTTTGCGATCTGTCAATTTGGTCGAGTTGTTATGATTTAGAAACTCAAAAGTTTGGAAAATTTAGAAGTTTTCAAGAGGTAAAACTCAATCCTATGTTATCATTCATCCGTGATTGGAATTTGAATTTTTGTTGGAAGATTTGAAAGTCGATTCAAAGTTTAAAGTTTTAATATTTACGTTCAAACCATCCTATTGTTGCAAGTTTTCAAGTTGAATTGTGATTTTGGTCGAATTTGGTATGCTTTATGTTAGATTTCAAATGGAGGATGTGATTTTTTGAATTTTTAGAATGTTTCCGTGGTACGGTCAATTGAAGTTGGAAACTGATTGACCGAATGAATACCCGAGAGGTCGATGTCGAGGGGTGGTCAACAAAACTCAAGGATCGGTCGACCAAGACATTCTCAGCAGACCAGCGCGGTCAATTGGTTGGGTAGATTGAGCTTATTTTAGGACAACCGATCCAGTCAACCAAACGTCTCCAGGGTCTTCCGGACCTAGTTTTGAAGTTGGATTTTTCAAGGGATTGTTACGTACGTTCTTTGAGTTGGTACTATATTTGTTATGAGTTCCAACGGACTTCAAAAGATTTAGAAAAGTGAATTTATTTAGATATTTTGATAGGTGCAATGGATTGACGTGAGTAATGAGTCAGTTGACGATGTCGTGTCCTTGGGCACAAAACCCTAAATTCAATTAGGGTCTTATTTTTGTACTTTAGCGATCGACAAGTATTGCTATTGTTATATATGCTTATGATATTTTGTGCCCGAAGTCTGTGAGCGATTTTATTTTCACTGGGCTTTTCATATGACATAGTAGGACATATTTTCTGTACGTACCACACTATAGTGGAGTGTTTTCTATTGTTTGCCCTACTCTTTGTTTTATAACCAATTTTTACAGTAATATTTTAATATATAACATGCTCTTTATTTTTATTATACTTCTAAATGTTGAATGTAAAGCACTACCCCTATTGATTTTAGTTGATTCACCCCAAACGACTCTTTCTTTTCAGACTTTAGTTTAGAGGATCCCCAGTTGCCAACGCATAAGTGAGCTTGGCGAGACTTTTATTTATTTTAGTGTTCCCTTTTGAGTATTTTTTTTGTAAGGTTGTATTATATTTGCACAGTAATTTTGGGTCTTAGTTTTTTTTTCATTAGATTTATGAACTTATGATTTAGCTTGGCTGTTTTGGGTGATGACTATGTTTTTATTGAAGTTTTCTGCTGCTGCATTGGACTTTTAAAGTTATGGGTTGCCAGATCAGTTTGTTCTTAGGTTGGGTTGCTCCTCATTTTGTCTCAGGTTCCCTTCGGGGCGTGAATTAATTTTTGGTATCTGAGCATGGTTCCATTGTTTTTGGGAGTGAACATTAGAGAATCTAATAATGTAATATTGTGGATGTTCGACCGCTGTGCATGAGATTAGTCAAACACCTAGTCAAATTTTCAATTTGAGTCAAGGTGCTACTAGGACGGCATCTCGAGGTCGTCCGCTGAAGGATGATGATAATTCACCATCCGTACACATATAGTTAAGACTGGTCCAAAATTTAGTTTGAAGTGGTAGGTAGTATGCTTTGTAAATAGTTAGAATAAAATCTTTCTAGAAATGTGAGTTTGTGAACTCTTATGGGTTGTCAGCCTATGTGGTTTGAACATAAGGAATTCATCTTAGTATGCACTCCAAAGTCTCAAGTCCCTTTCTAAAATCCACTTACCCTGCTTTATTTGGAGTTTGTTAGTTCATGCTAGATTCTTACGTTCATAGATTTTGATTAAAAACTATTGGTAGAAGCTTCTGAATTAGTCTTGTATTGTGTGATTTAGTGTTAGTATAAGTTTATGTGTAGGCGGTTGGAATTATTTGGACCAGAGACTGAAGTTGTTCAAGTAAAAGGACGACTTCAATAGAAGTTTCCCTGATTGTAATTTATTTTGAAACTGCTTTGAGATGGTAAAGAATTTAAAAGGCCAATGTCAAGTGGGTGGAGCATAAGATTGGCTCCACTATATTTTCTTTGAGGGGTAAAGATGGAAAGTTCTTGAGAGTTGATTGGTTGATTGAAAAAATGAAACTGATAGAATTGGAGGAAAAGTTCGATGAATAATGTGATATGTAGATATGCCATGATTAATAGTAATTATGATTTGGTTTATGAGGAGTTCTTAATTTCTTAGAGATCATGTCAAGTTGTGGAATTGACATATGACACTATGGTGATTAGTCACAATTGATTCAGTTGTAAGTTTAGAAAGCATTGAAGGATTTAGAATTATATTTTTTGCCTTACGTGTTCAACTTTGCTTATGAAAATTTGATTATTTTCTATCATATTTTGAGACCAAAATTAAGAAGTGTTGAGTAAGCAAGGTAAATGTTTGACAAAGAGAAACCTAATCAAAGGAAGTGATGCGAACCTATGGTATACGAACTCTAGACTCAACAACTTATGCAGAATTAGACGAATCGTCTCACAATTTCAAGATCAAAGGGTTGGAACTACGACCCTAGCCAAACCTATCAACTAGAACCATAGTATTCCGAAGAGGAGTTTAACCCTAACCAAACCTGTTGGCTAGAACCAAAGCTATCAAAATGTTCAATCTTTCAAGAATCCACTTGAATAGATCAAGTTCTTCGCAAAGAACTCAAGAGAAGGGAATCCACCCAAAAAGCTAAACGCTCAATTTTCAATTTCACAAAAGATCCTAACAATTGTTTCCTAGGGTGCTTTTATAGGCTAAACATAAAGTAGATCTAATCCTAATAAAATAAAGAAAACTAATTCAAAATAACTTAGACATCGTAAGATAAGATCTAACTAATCAATGGCATGTGCTCGTTATATGCTTGAACTAATTAATGGCATGTGCTCGACATGTGCTCGAACTAATTAATGGCATGTGCTCGTCATGTGCTTGGCATGTGCTTGGCTTGGAATCCATGTGCATGGGCTAAAACTTTGATGGGCTGTTGGCGCGATAGGAATGGAAGGTGGCACGCAGAACATGGAACCAAAATCCATTCTTTGCATTCTTTGATGGGCTTTCTGAACCAAAATCCATTCTTTGGATTCTTTGATTTTTGTATCTTGTATCTCCTCTATTCTTAGCAAGTTCTTCAATGTTTTTGGATCATGGATTTTTGGCTCCCTTTCTTGGATTTCTTCCACAAAAAGTTGGGATTTTTCTTTAATCTTCTTTGTTCTTGCTTTAGTCTTTGGGCCTCCAATGACTCATAATGAATCTGTCTTTGTAGGTTTTCTAGATCACATCAGGAAGATGACTAGAATGAGGTAAAAGGTCTTTTAGAGTATGTAATTGTAGTAGGATGTTTTATTGTCAGGGGTTGGATTGGACGAGGCAACTCTGTCGAGGTTAGTAATAAATTTTTTTAATCTTCTCCTTTGTTGAAATGCATTAAAAGTTGATAATGAGATGTTTTTGGTTTGACACCTGGTAAATGTTATATTTGAATAGGAACGAGTTGCCTGTTGACTGAATAGTTTATACATATGAGACAGATTGGTTTGATCCTATGTATGAACTTGATAAGTGAACATTAAACTAAAGTTGATTATTAAGTGAAGCACATGATGTTAGCCTTATATTGAACCTACGTTGTTGACTTGTTTTAGCAGGTATGGGAAATTGAAGCATTATCAGAGTATGTTTTCTATTGTTAGCAGTGACTATGTGACAGTCATACAGGATTCAGATTTGATAGTTGTGATCGTGTATCCTGATGTTTATTCTTAAGGATCTGCCAGGATTACCACCCAACCGCAAGATTTTATGTTATATTAATTTAATTCCCGACACTGCTCCAATTCCTTTTACTCTGTGCATATTAACTTCAGTTGAGTGGAGAGAGCTTCATACAAAACTTGAATGACTTATTTGTTGGCTTAGGAAAATAAGTATGTGTTTTGGTGATGATTGTGTTTATTTGATTATGATATTCTAAGTTACTATATTGAAAACACCCTTGAAAATTGATATTTAATTATTCTAACATGATTATTGAGTTTATGTAGTAGAGGACAAATTTATGAGATAACACTCAAATTGAGAAAGATCAAATTAAGAAGATCAAAGTGGGGAAGATCACTCAGTGCGGACGTCCTAAGTTAAACGGTAGAAGCTAGAACAAAATTTGAGAAATAGAAGACACTCGCGATCATCCAGACCTAATCTTTTTTAACATGCAGACGCTGGGATAAAATTTGAGAAATAGAAGGCAGTCACGGTCTTTTAGACAAGAGCGATGTTTAACAAGAGGATGCTCGTGGCTAGAGAAAATGTTTGGTCACAGTTGTCCAGACTAGAGTGAAGTTTTCATATGCGGAGGATCGAACAAGGACATGAGACACGGATGTCCAAACATGACACTTGGATATCCGAACATGAGATGTAGATATCCGGAATAGACATTGAATCTTTAAAATAACACTGCCACAGATGACCATATCAAAGTACAGACATCAGTTGCAGTAGTTCACAACTTAAGCTGCAGAAGTCCATCGCATGTTTTGCTGTCTTTAACGAATCTTTAACGGATATATAGTGGATGCCCAGAACTTGCTCGTGGACACCCACTACTCAGGATCTTTGAAGAAAATTATAAATAAAGGCACTTTCAAATTTTAAGACACCAAAAGAGAAACCATACCAAAGTGTTGTCAATTTTATTTTCAAAATTTCTCTTCAATTTTTGAGTTCTTTGCCTAACTCCTTCATTTCTCAACTTGATATATATTCTTGTAAGAGTTTAGACATTTGATATAATGCCCTGGAGTGTTAAAAATATTTTCTTGCCATTTTTGTATAATAATAATCACTCATTGTTTATAAAATTTATGCTTTTAAAACATTTGTAGTGAAAGACTATAAAATTAAAAGCCATTTAAATCCAAAGTACCAAAATCCAATTAAATAAATCTAAATATATAAGGTAAAACTAAATATAAAGAAAACATATTAGGAAAAAGCCCTTTTAGAAACTTTATTCATTTTCCCTTTCGATACCCATGGTCAATTTTGCTTCAAACAACGCACTGGCTTTCCCATGAGTATACCCCTTCAACTGCCACATCATTCCTTTGTTTCATCAAGTTCATTAAAGATCTTGTCCTCACCTACACCACAAGGTTCACGTATGAGTCTAACGCTCAGCAAGAGATGCATAAAAATATATAAACATGCAATCATGAAATGCAATGCATAAGATATATCATGTCATTTTCAGTCAACAGTCTTTCTTTTTATTTCACTTTACTGTCCAATTGTTGTGGTCATTTAGTCTAAAGGAGAAAGTAACACCATTTGGTCCACCTTATGCAGGACAGTTAACTCGAGTCCATGCCCACAACGACCATTTATGTTTGCATGAACGTAAGATTAGCATGAATGTCAGCACAAAGAGTAATAAAAAAATAATAGTACCGATCCTTAAGTACATTTATCATCATAAATAGATTTATCATCATCAAGCAACCATAAAATTGAGTACGATATCATAAATAACATATTCTTAATAAATCTATGAGCTGGAAATAAATATAGCATCTAACATAACACATTACAGAACTGCACATCCTCAGTTTATTGAACATAAAAAAAAACACATTAAATAAGTATCAAATCCTCGAGAGTCATCAGTAAAGAAAAAGGTAAGCAAGTCAATCCCAAACCTTCTTAGCACCTTGTGATGTAGGCCAAAAGCCAAACAAAATATCTCTTACCTGTGATGTTTGGCAAAGGCATAAATTAAATTCCCTAAGACCCACGGTCACCCTCCAGAAAACTTGAAGAAAATCACTAAGGTGAGAATAGTTTCTTCGTCCAGGAGGCCGAGGAAAATAAGGTTTCATCCTCCTCAAAAGTTCACATTTATAGAAGGTCAAATGTGGGATCCCACGGAAATAAATATCTCGTTGAAAAATGTATCCTCCACATGATTGTTTCTTAATTGTACAGAGAAAAAAAAAATCACAATTCGCACATAATTTGGAAATATCATGTTTAAAATTTTTTTGTCGAGCACCGGACGTGTAAACTGCTGCAAAAGACGTCCGCTTCATTCAATTAACCAAGGGCAGTAAGCCACGTTAGTCCTTAGTCTATAATTTGCAGTCACCAATGCTACCACAAACGCCGATCATTGTGTAGAAGCCTACACTGCCACGAATTGCCAATGTTGCCGCTAAATCTTTACTTCCAAACGACATTGTTCCATCTCTTAAGTTCGCTGCTGCGGACGCGTTCGCTTCTGTGGAACCATGTTATCCCGTAAAACGAAGACGTTCCCTCTTTTAATATGTTGTTGCAGATGCGTTCTCTTCCTTGAAAATGTGCTATTCCATAAAAATGACGACATTCCTTCTTTTAATACGCTGCCACAAAAATGCATTATTCTATAAAACAACGGCATTCCATCATTTAATATGTTGTTGCGGACGCGTTTGCAGCCATGGAAACATGCCCATAACCTAAACAATGATGTTCAACTTGAACAACCTCTTCCACGCGACATCTTTCCAATCCGCAGAAGAATCTTTTCTTAATCTAATGGTTCATGCTCTATCCTTAAATCCAATCTAACGGCTCCTCGTCCTCCCGTATCCATGAGGGGTCCAAACTTCTGTGGGAACATCTTTTTCCCAATTCAACGCTCTGCGTTCATTCCTTAAATCTAATCAAATGGTTCTTCGTCCTTCATCATCCATGCGGCGTCCAAACTTCTGTAGAAGTATGTTTTCCAATCCAACTCGATCTCAGCCATTGCATGACTTCATCCAATAGCTGTAGTTTTTTCCGTTCTTCCCATCCACATGCAGCAAACCAAAACTCACAATACGGCGACATTTTTCCCTCACTAAACAGTTGTCGTGACTAAAGTTTCCATCCTTAGCTAAAATCAAATTCTTTATTCATTTAATTACTTATTAAATTATTTACTTACTTTATTAATTTACTTTATAATTTATAATTAAATCTTAAAATGCTAAAAGAATAAAATCCACCAAATTGTGACACAAATATTTCTATAAATTTTCAAACGTCACATTACATAGCTAAAATTTCAAACCTTACATTTGAGATTGGTGTTCATTGTTCAAAACCTTCCACATATTCAACTTGTGATGCACTTGAAGGATGACGCCCCATAATAGTCATTGTAAGGCAAGATTGTATCCAAGAAGGTTATTGAGTAAAAAATTCTTCAAGGGGGAGTATTGAAGCGCGAATGTAGGCAAGGTGGGCCAAATTGCGTTAACAAATTGTTTGCACCTCTCTCTCTTACTCCTTTGTTATACTTGCTTTTGCTTGCATATTAATTCTAACATCTTTAGTAAAAAGAAAATTTAATATTTGAGTAAGCAAACGATTAATTTATTTTAAAGTCTAAAGTACAATTAAAAAATTTGATTAAACTACGGACACGTTACCGGAGCCCTATCACCATTTGGCAACAACCAATCTTCACACAACAGAAGATTGCAAAGGATAGCCTCGTGATGCTTTGTGCCAAAACTGCCTAAAACATCAAGAGGATTCATCCTCCCAATAAATCCATAGAATATCAAACATAATACCATGTACGATAAAGTAAAAGTGAGAAAACATACGTATACGTAAAAGCAGACGTGTTGTCGAACAATCCCCGTTAGGTTTTCAAGTGTGGTATGACACAAAATATCAAACATAATGCAATGCAGTGTAGAGAGTATAAAAATCTCTACCTCAATGACAACCACGACAACCTTACAAACTAACCATCTCCACGTGCTATCAGAAGTGAGGGTCAAAACCAACGACATCTCCAGAACCTATAACAAGACCGATGTCAACATCTCAATAATCACACAAGGGATACAACAAGGATCCTAACCCGGAAACCTAACTAGACCGGAAGGACCAACCCAAGACTTCTTGGTTCAAATAGGAATGATGAATCCCTTACAATTTGAGATGAGAATCTACACTATTAAAAACAAGACATGGCTAATGAAGCCAAGTGAACTTCACTAAACACAAACTTCATGAAACAAACTGTGGTTGACCCAAGCATAACAACTGTCGACCTGGCACCTCAACAGACAACCAAAAAGACCCATCGGTCCACAAGACACAGTGATAGTCAACAAAGCATGACATGCTCGACCTAAACAACTCAGTAGTTGATAAAACATAGCTGAAGCCATTCGAACCCAACCACGACCAATAAGGCATAACAGTGGTCAATCGAGACCATGCCACAGTCGACGAGGCAAAGCGAAGGTCAACCTAGACCTCACAGTGGTCGATATGACACACCCACAAGCCTCCAAGACTCAATAGTAGAGGACTAACATCTAAAGCCATTCGAGTATGAATTTATTGGAGATTGACTCGAAATCCATAAACCGAACCGAGCATATAACCTTGTAAAAGGGCAAGAACTTCTCTTCAATGAGTCACAAAGGACAGGTGGAAGGATTCTATACCAAGTCTAGAAACCCAACTGAAGCATAAATGACTAAAAAAACATGCCAAAATACAATGCAGGGTTGAACAGGGACCTCCTATAGTTGACCTTGGACCATTCTTGGAAAATCTACACAGTTTAAGGTTGATTAGAAACAGAACGGCTATCGACCAAAACGGCCGTGGTTGTTCGTCCATGTGCGTTTGACCAGATCCAAGTTCACGGTTGACCGTTTCAGTCGATTGGATGCTTTTGAGTTGACCAAAAATTGAACTGTGCATTCCCAACTCGACCGGT
Source organism: Begonia loranthoides (assembly GCA_022433065.1). NCBI lineage: Eukaryota > Viridiplantae > Streptophyta > Magnoliopsida > Cucurbitales > Begoniaceae > Begonia > Begonia loranthoides. Next base: position 16,880,628 of record CM039471.1, read on the forward strand.
CAACCAGACACCATGCAGTGGTCGACTAGAATGACGTTCGGTCGTGGTTTTCTGATGGAAAACACTCTGTTTTTGCTCGATTTTTGACTTCCAACGACAAATAACCTTGTATGGACTCATATTCTACTAATATAAACCAGAAATTTCCCTCGAATTTGAGTTTTTTTAACCTTGAATCCAAAGCCAGTAACATTCAAAAATTTAAACTCAAAAACGGAGGGGAAAATAAAAATACTCACCAACGGCCTTTACAAAAGTTGTTGGTCTTGACGCTGCAAATGTTTTCTACTCGTCGGACATTCAACTTCGTCCTTCTTCTTTTTATTTCTGTTTTAAAAAAAAATAAAATAATATACATATATATATATATATATATATATATATATATATATATATTGTAACGACTCGGTTTTTCATAAGTCCTTTAAAACGCGTGAAAATTTGAACCTTTGTAAAACCGTTGAAATCTCTTTTAAAACAAATATCAAAGTGTGACGCTAACCCGGATCGCTACTAACCCTTTGTTAAACTGGTTATGAAAACCAACTAATAAAACTATGGAAGTGTAATAAAGAAATTATTTTGTTTGAAACGTTGCAGAAACGTAAATCAATTAAATGAAAGAACTAAATAATTAAATATACTTATTTAATACATCCGTTTTCTCTTCTCGCTCTAGCCTGGCCAGCCACGATCTCGCTTGTACAAATCCTTCATCCCTGCTCCGTTGTCTGTTTATTATCCGCTCATTATCTGTTCATCGTTTGTACTTACACCACAAGTAATACGTGAGCCTAATGGCTTAGTAAAGAAAATGGTTAATGCAATTATGATATGCCCCTCTCTAGTTCTTGTTAGAATGGTGGCCACCCAAACCAATCCTTTCATTTTGTCATTCGTTCATTTATTACTTTATGTTCATTCATTTATTACTCATACATCGAGTGAAAGATTGGAGGATTGCCTCTGGAATGGAATAGTGAATTGAATCTAACCTTTTACTTGGAACTAGAACTCCCGTTCCTAATCAGGGAGGGGCTTCGGCTATTTGCAGACTAGACTCACTACCCATCCACCCCCAACTCCCCATTTCCTTCATTTTCTTAACATTTTACCTCACTTATGCATGCGTGAGTACCACCAGATGACACGCCCTATTACTTTCTATTACATGATGCATGACCACATATTCGCAACCTAACATGATGCATGATGCTTCACAACGTAACATTCATAATAATTGAAGTGTGCATTGAAATGGAAGTAACTGTAATTGAAATTGCAGGAATTGAAAGTGCATGGAAATGTATACAACCAATAATTGAATAACGGGGATTGAAAGCGCATATTGTAGAACAATTGAAATACTGGATTAGAAACAACGAATCACATAAGGAAATCAACAATAATTACTAAGGGAAAACAGGAATTACACACCTATCAAAACAACAGACATTAAATTAAAACAATGAAGGGCATACTTAAACAGAACATATTATTGATTTACATGCTAGTTATCCTAGTTAATTCCCTAGTCAATTTACATTCTCCAGAAAGATTACATTGATTAATCTAGTTAGTTATTCTGATTAATTATAGACTCAACTTCTAATTAAGTTAGTTGCTCTAGTTAATTAACATGCTCAACTAGTTAGTTAATTAAACATACTCGGGTTAATTACAATTATTACAATTTACATGCTCAAGAGTTGATTTCATGCTTTTATCCTAGTTAAGTTAATTAACATACTTATATTATTCTAATCAATTACATGCTCAAGCAAAGTACAATTAAGTTATCCACCATTATTATCTTAGTTAGTTAACGTTCACATACTTAAATTAATTAGTTATTTATCTATTTTACGATAAATTGATTATTTAGTTAAACATGCTTAGGTTTAGATTAACTAATTAATACACATGCTTAGATTTACTAATTAGTTCACATGCTTACGTTAACTAATTAGTTCACATGTTTAAATTAATGAGTTGATTAGTTAAACTAAAATAAATTGATTAACATACTCAATTGAATTACATGTTCAAGACTCTAGTTAATCATTCTAGTTAACTCTGGTTAGGTTAACTAACATGCTCTAGTTAATGCTCAAGGTTTAGTTATAAATTAATATGTCTTGTCCAAATTAGTTATTTAACGACGAGTTAATTAATTAGATTAATTGACATGCTCAGCTTCTAATTAAAGTTGTGTTAACTAAATGTGCTTGGTTAAGGGTCATTATTATTCTAAAGGAAAGACACTTATGCAGAACAATATACATATAGCACTAAGGAAAACAGTAAAATATAGCAAGGAAAGCAATTAAGGAAAAGCAGTAAAGCAGTAAAGAAATGGATATAATCTTCATCAAGGAAACTCTTAACTCTAGATCTTTCATTATTTGCACTTATCACATTTACTCATTGATCATTCATCACAGCAATCCATCGCATCAATTAAGGTAAAACATTTGCAACAAAGAGAACAAGTAACAATAAATAATATGTCTACAGAGTAAAGCATTTGATCACAATCATAGAAACAACTATAAAAGCAAAACTAACAATAAAGGAAATGAGTCACGGAGCAAATCATATTCTATCATGTGCTAACAATTTTACACTATTAACAACCAAGAAAAACACTGACCCACTCTACTTGCGGTGTAGGGCCTCCAAATGGCCAAGACACACTCAAATTCCTTACCTCGAAACTTTATTGCGCATTCGCACTTAACCACTATCCCTTTTCTCTTTTTGATACCTTCACAATTAAAAACATTTATCATTTAATAGCGTCTCATAATCCATATTCAATATTCATTTCCTAACCAATTAACAAACCGTGCACGTAAAGATGCAATATAATATTTATCCAATAGGGTACACCAATATTTATCCACTTAGTGACTCGACTCCAAAACAATCGATTATCACAGTACATCCAAATGTACATGGTATATTCCTAACATGCAGAACATTTATTTAAATCTTACAATACAACAGATTCACCAATTGATCTCAACATATTCATGCTCCCGACAACAATCAACAGGGACAATATTCAAAGACCCAAAAACTAATACCAAACAAGTTAATGATTTATATCCAGCAGAAGCACCAAAAATGCATTCTCATATCATAAATTTAATCCCTTAGTGTTGACAATAACAGAAACAACAGTGCATAAACCAATACACTTAACAGAGCACCCCCAATCAACGAATAACATATTAATAATCCACTAAAATAATCCATTAATTTATCAAAGGCAGCCACCAACAGAGTATTTATTCAATCCACCAGACATTATAATTCCACAGAACATCAACCAAAACATTAATCCAACAGAAGCAGAATTCTAAATCAGAGCAGCAATCAATTCACGGTGTCCAGCAATATCCAACAGAGGCATTATCCTTCCATATTATCTAGAAAATCCAAGCCTAAGTCTTAACAGAAATCATGCATCCATAAACAGAGACCAAAACATTCAGAGGAGGGAACCTTACCAGCAGACCAGGAAACTCCACCTTCACGGCTTGGTCCTCCCCTCCAGGGAGTTCCTCCCTCTCTGCTCAGCTCACCCAGCTCACCTAAACACCACCCCCAGCATCTCCCAGAGAGCTCCAATTCATCCTTCTGCACTTGGCTTCTCCAATTCCTCGACAGAACACATCAATTTTGCCATTTTATCTCCACACCCAATTGCCCCTCTACGTCGTCTAGAGTAAAGGCACTCCACAACCTATCCCTACCATCCACAACTACGAGGTCTATGATGTCTCCTCTGTCGACTTTCTGTAGAGCAAGGACAAGGAAGAAAACCAAACCACAAACTGGACCAAGGACTTCGGCCGGTCCAGCTTGAACCGCCAGTTCCCCTGCCTCCTGATGTCGTCCTGCCATCCAACGCCATCGCCATTCATCGTCACCGAGCATCGCCACTCTTCGCTACCTGATGCCCAAAATCGACATCCCGTGAGCTGCAACCCAAAATGGCTAACGCCATCCGCTCGCCATACGTCGAGCCACAACTCCCGAGTCTTCACCTTCCACCCTCGTCTTCGCCTTCTCCCTTCTTCGTCACTAGCTCGTCCTCCTGATCGCACATCTCTCTCTCTCGACTCTATCCTCTCTCTATCTGGCGTGCTCTCTTTCTCTCTCATTTTGTCTCTCATTTCGTCAAATGGCCGAAGGCCAAACAAAATGAGAAGCTTGAAACGATTCTCTAGCAGAACCGGTTAAGCTATTCTTCACTAAACCCATCATTAAATCCCAATTAATTCTTCCATAAACCCTTTATTAAATCCCAATTCTTTCCATTTATTTAAGCCCCTCACATATACTAATTAATCCTATTCAATCACATATATTATAATTTAATTTACTTCATATTTATTTTATTTTGATTTCATTAATTTTCGTAAAATATAACCTAACGAGTACGTTCTTGGTAATACCCTGATAGTCGTCCAACTTAAAAAATCGGGGTGTTATATATATATATATATACACACATATATAATATTATATTTATATTAAAATAAATTTTATATAATAAATAAATTCAATCAAAATTTTGATTATAATCATGACTTGTTCTAAATGCTAAATGACAATGATTTCTTAGCCAAAATAATTTACTAAGTTCATTTTCTCAATTGAATTACCATTTAGAAACATCAAATTTAAACTATTTGACCAAAAATTCACACATGGCCGCTACCCGACAAATTGAGTCAACTTTTCAACGCTTGACAGAAAATCACACAAAAAAAGTAACATGTGGAACGTATTTTTATAAAATTCATGACTTTTACAAATCTTGCCTATGTTCGTGATTCAAGTTCTCCCCCTTAAATATTCCTTAACCTATAACCTCCCCAGTTACACTTAATTGAACTTCACAGGTGTCAATCAAGCCTTACACGACTATTCTGGGTTGTCACCCTTTTGATTAATCTTCACAGGTGTCAATCAAGCCTACTTTGACTGTTTTGGGTCATCATCCTTAATTACAGTTTAAGTACAATAAAAGGAATTAGAAATTACAATTTTAATGCCTAACTCTAAAAAATATAAACTCTTAAGTTAAGGAATGAGAGAGTTAGGTCTATGCACTTAATCTAGAAGAGAAATATCGTGGAATGATTTTGGCAGCATTTTGGTACGATTTCTCTTCTTAGTTCTTCAATTCGAAGTGCTTGTTTTTATAGAAACTGTCTAGCGGTTGACCACTACAACATTCCAGTCAATCGCTTCCTGACCATTGGAAGCTACTGTTATGCTTCTAGTTGACCATTCTTTGCTTTGGTTGTCCGTACCGATCGCCGACTCTCAGCCTAGTCGATCGCTTTCAATGCATGTCATGAACTTAAATCTACTCTGTCCAATTTCCAGTCGACCGCCCTTCATCCTGGTGGACCACTCTTCACTACTTCAAAATTCGGAGCAACCTGTAATATTTTTGGTCGACCACTTCAGCCGATTTCAGAAATTACTCCTCTCTGTAAGATATCTGGTTAACCTTCATTCTGCTATAGTCAATCGCTAAAACATGTTTTGCATTGTTTGAAGCTTCTAAGTCTAAATAATCAAACCTTTAACTATATGGACTTAATCACACATGTTAGAAAATATAAATACCTTTGTTAGAGAGTATTTCAAATGAAGATCATATATAAACATATTCAAATGATAAATAACTTATAATCAAATTAATTGTTCATCATCAAAACAATTAAGTCTAATGTCTATTGAACTAACGATCTCCCCTTTTTTTATGATGACAATATATATAGTTGTTTATTACTCCCCTTAAGCATGAGCATATAATATTGCATGATTTAATATCTTCCCTTTAGTCTATGCAATTTATCTATAATTTGTTCATACAATTCATGCTATCTTAAACATTTAACTTTTCTCTACATCTTTGACATTATAAAAAAGAATCATTGGTGAAAGAAAACAATCAAAGTCAAATACAAAAAAAATAATTCAACTTATAGCTCAAATCATTTAAAAGTATTACTCCCCCTTTGACATTATTCACAAACAAATTATTGGGGGTATAAAAATAAATTAACAAAATATTTATCTCCTCTCTATCAATATACTAATACAAATCAATGTGGATAAATTCATCAAGACAATCATCAAAACAATCAATTAAACAAAATTTTGATTTTAATTGTAGGATTGATACTAATTGAAAGATTACAATTATCTAATTCTATGATACCAAAGAAAAATGCATACATTTAAACCAACATTATTTGTATCTTCGTCCAAATCAAAATAATATACCAATTGTAGGCATTGAAGTCAAATTTTATAAAACTGAAAACGAATTATTCAAGTAAAAAAATATACTCAATAAGAATTATAACAAAAAACTTTAAGGAGTCTTCCTTAATTCAAAATTCAAATCATTTACACTTTAAAAGAGAACATCCAATCTACACTTGAAGCTCAATTGCCTTTCTTAGATACCCAAACATTTTTGGGTCATTAAGTTATAGGTTTGGTTCCTTTAGGAACCCATATCAATTTAAAATTTAATTTTGAATTCAAATTGTAAGAAAATGATTTGTGTCCTATAGAATTACATGCATTACAAATTGTAGAACAACTAAAAAATTCTTATAAACCATTTTCCTTTAAAAAAGGTTCATATCCAATTACGCCCTTATCAAAGGTTACCCTTTAATTTCCTAGAAGCATATTTAAATTTTTATTTTCATTTATAAATTTCAATATAATAGAGTTCAAATCATTATTTTTTATATTCAATTCACTAATCTCTTTTTTAAATGATTGAACTCTAGTATTTAGATTATCATTCTTGATTTTTAAATCATTAATTTGTTTTTCACATGACTTAACAATTTCAACATGTTTTTTCACCAAATTGTCATTTTCCTTTTTCAACAATTTATATTGGTTTTAAGTAAGTTGAATTGTTCATAAAAATCACTTAAAGCATTTAGCAATTCATAATCATCATCATTATCATCTAAATCGCTAGATGAGTTGTGTAGCTTGTCCTCCTTGGCCATGAAGCAAAAGTTAGATATTTTTTCAATTTTGGAAGATGAATCTTCATCACTATCACTCATATGTCCTTGAATGCTTTCTTCTTAGAGACCCTTAGTGTCTTCTTTGCTTTTGGGCAATTGGTTTTGGTGTGTCCTAGTTTTCCGCATCCAAAGCAAATTATGACTCTCTCCCCTTTTCTCTTTCTTCTTTGAAGGTACTTGTTGAATTTTTGGGTTATGAATTCAATTTCTTCATCTTCATCCTCCTCCCTGGATTCATCTTGATTGGTGGATGAGACTTGAAGAGCTATATCATTTCTTTTGGAGACTTCTTTCTCCTTTTTCTTTTCTTTTTCATTAGTCTCCATCATAATCTCATGAGTCACGAGAGATCCGATGAGCTCCTCCATCTTCAACACTTTAAGGTCACAAGCTTCTTGGATAGTCGTCACCTTCGGTTGCCATATTCTTGGTAGATACTTAAGAATTTTCCTAACCAACTATTTGTTAGGATAGGTTATACCAAGTACTTTCAAACCATTAGTAAGGTTAGTAAAACGGGTAAATATATGTTAATGGTTTCTTCTTTATCTATACAAAAAAGTTCATACACATGAATAAGCATACTCAACTTATGTTCTTTAACTTAATTTGTATCCTCATGAGTAATTTCAAGTAAATTCCAAATTTCTTGTACTTTGTCACACCCTTTCTTGACTATTCACATGGCGTCACCCTTGTTGTGGTGGTTTACAATTGCGAAATGTAAGAATTACAATTTAGAACCTAACTCCAATAATATAATCTCAAGTTGAAGATTGAGAGAGTTAGGCCTATGCACTCATTTAATAAAAGAGAATTTGTGTAGAAATTTTGGCAGCGTTTCAGAATCATTCTCACTTGGTTATTTTGCAATTCGGAGTGCCTCAATATATAGACACTACTTGAGTGGTTGACCACCCTTGTTTTAGTCGATCATTATCCACCGTTGGAATATAGCCATTATGCTTTCGACCATCCAATTTTGGCTTTGGTCTGTCACACCGGTCAACCTATCCATCTTTGGTCGATTGCTGTCACGCTTCTCAGAAACTAGCTCGAATCTGTCCATTTTTCGATCGACCGCCTTCATGCCATGGTCGACATATTTCTCTAGTTTGGTTCTTTATAGCCATTTTGGTTGACCTCCCTCTTAGTCATGGTCAACCTATACTCCATATTTTGCTATTGTTAAATCTTCTAAGTCCTTATTATCAATATATACTCTACATGAACTTAGGCAAATACGTTAATACACATTAATATTTGTATTAAGTGTATTTTCAATTAATAATAGTAACATATTTACATGATTCAACATAATCATAATAAATAACTCATTAAACAATCATCATCAAAGCAAATAACCTAATGTCAATTAGGCTAACAATAATAACCTCCGGAGGGCTAGGGACTTTCAACTCAAATGGGACCCATAGTCACTCTCCCCTTCTATTCACCCTTTACATACGTCACTATGGTAGTTCATCCTATGAAGGCCATGATGACCCATGTGAAGGTCTGTCCCATATTAGTAGGAGTGCACAATCTCACATCGCTTAGGAGGGTAGAAAATACATAGTTTATAAGTAGGGTTTGTTAGCCTAATAGACATTAGATTACTTGTTTTGATGATGATTTTTTAATTGATTAATAAGTTGTTTATTATGAATTTGTTGAATCATGTAAATACATTATTAATCTTCATTAGAAATACCCTTAATATGGGTATTAATATTTACTAATGTGTTAGTCTAAGTCCATGTAGCTTATAAATTGATAATTGGGACTTAGAAGATTCAAAAAGTGCAAAACACGGAGTATAGGTTGACTTTGGACCAAAGGGTGGTCGACCAGATAAGCTACAAAAGAGCCAAAATAGAGAAGTGATCAACCGGCGCTGATGAATGGTCAACAAGAAATCAAATAGTGTGCTTTACAATTTACAACAGCTGGAAAGCAGTCGATCGGAGACAAAGTGGTCAATCAAAAATTGGACAGAGTCGAGCGAAGTCTGAGATGTGAAGAAGTGATCAGCTGGGAAGGACAAAGTGGTCAACTGAACTGACAGGATTTCTAAACGGTTACATTCCAACAGTCGAGAGGAGGTAGACCAAATAAATGTTGGTCGATCGGTCGTGCTATCTTCTATATATTGAAGCACTCCAAATTGAAGTTCAACAAAGAGAGAAATGTACTTAAATGCTGCCCAAATCATTTCTTGATTTCTCCCAATATTTGATTGTTAGGTCTAACTCTTTCACTTCTCAACTTGAAATTTCATATATTTGAGAGTTAGGTTTTCTAAATTGTACTTTACATTTTCACTATTTGTACTTAAACGATGATCAAAAGGGTGATGTCTCGCAATAGTCAACAAATGGTAGATTGACGCTCGTGAAGATCAATCAAAGAGTGACGTGTTAGCATAAGTGTCATTAGGCTTATTTGTTTTGATGATGATCATATTAAGTGTAATTATAAGTTGTTTATTAGTTAATTATACTTAATGTTTTTAGCCTTATATGTAACGACCCGAATTTTCGTAAATTCTTGAAAATGCGTGAAAATTTAAAATTTTTTTTGCAAGAAATCAAAGCGCGACATCAACCAGATCGCTACCGACCATTCGTAAAACTCGATATAAAATCCCAATTAGTAAAGACTTATGCAGAAGCGTAAATAAAATCATCGTTTGTAAAACATAACGAAAGCGTTATAAAATTGTATATTTAAAACTTGGCGGAAGCGTAAATAACTAGTTGAAGAAAGAAATACTAAACTATTGAAATACCACTTTTATACAATTTACTACGTCACTTAATTATAACATTTAAAACTTAATTAACACAGTTTCTTTTTGACCTATTTCATATGGCTGGCCAGCCAGGATCTCCCTCGCACGTACAAACCCATCATCCCTACTTGCTATTTTTGTCCTTTATCTTTCGCTACTTCTAGTCCATACATTCCTCATAGCGTACAAATACCTACATCTACACCACAAGCAACTGTAAGCCCAAAGGACTTAGTAGGGAAAATTTGAAATGCAATTATGAAATGCCTCTCTTTAATTCATTTGGAATGGGGGCCACCCAAACCAATTCTTTTATTTACGTTTTCTTTCTTTTTTTTCTTTCTTTACTCGTACTTCGAGCTGGAGATTAGAAGAACCCGTATGGGATGGTATAGTGGGTCGGACCTAACCTCCTATGGATAACTAGGTCCCGTTCCCGATATGGTAGGGGCATTTTCTAATTATCAGACTAGGACCGCTACCCATCCGCCTCTTAACTCCCTTTTCTTTTCATTCATTTCCTTCGTCTTTTCTTATCATTTTACTTTCCTTACCATGCATGTGAGTACCACCCTGTGGAAGTACTTCCTACTTTGTTTCTATTACATGATACGTGAACTTATATTCTCAACCTAACATGATACATGATGCTTCACAATATAACATTCATAGAAATTGAAGTGCACATTTAAATAAAGTAATAGTAATTGAAAACGCTTATAAAAGAATAACAGTAATTGAACGTGCACATTAAAATAGAAGTAACTGGAAGTGAAAGTACATTTAACATGAAAAGTAACCAACCAAATGGAATAGTACGCTCAACATATATAATGAATTTAAACAAGGCATGCTTGAACTATTAGAACACAATACTATAAATCGATATGTTAATTCTTCTAGTTAGCTTCCTAGTCCATTTTTATGCTTCCTTCGTTTATATTTCTAAGCTATTATTCTATTCAGTTATTAACAAGCTCCTACGTCGATTTCGTGCTTTTATTCTACTTAACTAACTATACTTGGTTTAGCAAAAAGTACATACTAAAGACATGTAATCATAATCGAGATCTTAGGCAATACTAAGACAACAATAACAAAAGCAATTATAAAATATTCATTCGCATAATAAGTGAGATCCTTAAGACCCTTAACTCATTCATGTTACTTCATTTTCTTTTCTTCTTCTTTATCATTCTACTCTTTAGTAAAGTAAAGCATTGATTATAAATTTGAAGTTTGCATTCAATATAAGTAACTGAATTTAAAAGCACATATAAAAGAATAATAAGGATTGAAAACACACCCAAGGCAAGTAATATCCCCTGAACACCCAATTAAGACAATATACAATGAACTTAACAAGGAAGTCATACTTGAATTAATAGGATACAATATTATCAATTAACATGTTCATTCTTCTAGTTAATTCTTAGTCCATTTACATGCTTCCTATATTTAGTAGGCTAGATAATTATCATATGTGAACATACTCAAGTTCAATTACTTTACATGCTTTTACTCTTCTTAACAATTCATAACATGCTACCAAGAAGACAATAACAAAAGCACTTATAAAACATACAACTAATTACATGCTTTCTACTCTTATTATCTAAATGATTTAAACATGTTCTGAACAACCATTGCCAACTAATTACACATACTCAAGCAATTACTTTAGTTCCTCACACTAGTTCGTTAGCATGTTCAAGTTACTAATTATCTTAGTTAGTGTACATGCTCATTCGGGCAAGTAATTCGTTTAATCATGCTTACTATGCTTACTAAATGATTATCATACTCAAGTGTTCATTATTAATTATCAACTAGTTGACATGACTTGTATGACCTAATTAATTGCATGCTCAAGGTTAATTAGTTTAAATCTAACATTTCATATTTATCCCACATGCTTTTCTAATTGATTTTACAGTCAACTAATGATGCTTAACAGTTAACTACATTTATCATGCTAAATAAATATCTTAATTAATTATCATGCTCACTTATTAATCATATTTAATTAACATGCTTATTACTTAAGGTTGATATGCTCGAGGTTTAGATATTGATTAACCAGCTAGCCAATTAATACGCTTCACAATTGCTAAACAATGCAATTACACTAGTTCATTACAAGCTAAACAGTTAACATGCTAACCAATCAACTAAGCAATTCATACAACAGGGAGTCACTACACCAACACACAGAGCATTAATCATACTAACAACTAACATCAACATCCTATTTTAAACTACATTCTTATCACACACATTCTAACAAAAAGGTGCACATCAGACTAACAAAAAGGAATCCATTCATTAAGGCTAACTCATTTTCTAGCTTATCATTTTCTATTTCATCATAACTACCCTACATTTCACCACATTCATTCATTAGTCAATAACATCTACAATCATAGCACTAACAATCTATAACGCAAGAAACATCACAGAACAACAAAGTCTACATATGAATCACAAGCTAACATCAAAGGAAATGCAACAGGGAGTCATTCAAGGAAACTCAACCAACTATTAACTACTAGCAGTCAACAATTGATTAGCAGTAAGCATTCAGCTAACATTAACACTAAACTCACACACTCATACTTGTGGTGTAGGGCCTTAATGGCCAAAACATCCTTAATCCTACCTCGAAACTTGTCGCGCATTTGCACTTAAATGTTGTCCTCCACTTTCCTTTTTCGAATACCTTCATAATTAAAAACGTCTATCATTAAAATCACGACTTATAAACTTCCTTATCCTTAATTACATAGAATTTCTAGGAACTTAATAACACTTAATAGAACATAGCTTATTCCAATAAATTAATCCAATTACCGAGGCTTGTTTCCACGTAACCTAGCACATCCATAATTATCAATGTCCAACAATCCAATGATAGAGCACTTTGTACATATATTCAATTTTATCATTCTCCTACGTCCAATAATATGTTTCAGATTATCAACTAACATTGCACATCAAGACGGATCACAACAATGCTCTTTCATAAGAACAATCATCAAATCCAATCAATCAACAGATAATAGGTTATGACTACACACAACAGATTGTTCAAGGACCTCGCTCAATGGTATCACAACGCATACATCAACAGCATAACCCATCCTAATTCATAACTTGTTTAACAATTGGAATACCAAACAACTTAGAACAATTTTTGCATAATCACAATAACTAGCAGACATGCCCTCACCAGAACAGAGCAGATCCGAGGCGTCCAGGAGCTACACCCTCGGCCAACAGCATCAATTCCAGCTCTTCCTTCCCCTGCCTCACAGTCAATATCACTTCCAATAAATAATCCAAAATCCATCAGAATATCCATCTCAGTGTAATATCAGACTAATAACGGGTAGAGAGGGAAAGATCCGTTACCTGCATCACACCCACAGTCAACAAGGAGGACCCGAACTGTCCAGACCGACCACCGAGGCTGGAGGTCGTCGTTCGCCCACTCAGCCGTCGCCATTCCACGAGTTACCGGCCGCACACTCCTCGGACATCGCCGATCTGAGCACGCGACGACGAAAATCGCAGCACCAGATTGTCCTGCGTTCAGCCGACCACAGCCCGTCGCCGATCGTCTCTGTCTCTCTCCCGCGATTTCACTCTTCGGCAACCCTAGATCCCCTTTGTCCCAAAGAATGGCTGGGTAACCATTCTTATTTCCTTTTTTATTATTTATCATAATTTAATTAATTAAATTATCTACTTAATTCTAGTTTATTCTATAATTACTCCATAGTATATTTAAATCTCCATTCATTTTGTGAATTAACCAAACTCAAATATTATATAATTAAATCTATTAGATTAACATTTATTTTAATTACATAAATTTTCAAAAATTATAGTCTAACGAGCACGTTCTTGGTAATACCCCGATAATTACCCAATTTAAAAAGTCGAGGTGTTACATTATATCCTTAATGATCGTTATTGGTAATGTCATCTAATAAGAAAATTTAGATGTATTAATATCTTTGTGGGTCCATGTAGCTTATAATATGATTATTGAGACTTAAAAGCTTCAAGAAATGCAATACGAGGAGAAGAGGTCGACTAGAGCCGTGTGGAGGTTAACTAAAATGCTGGAAATATGAAGAGGCAGTCGACCAAAATAGAAGCGGTCAACCAGCCAAAATGGCAAATCGGCCATATACTGAAACTGTAGGAAAAAGGTCTACCAAATAGAAAGCGATCGACTGGATAAATGGATAGTGGGCTCAATAATGTAGCGGCCGAGGAAAGTAGTCAAGCGGCGGATGGGTTGATTGACCGCATAATGGACAGAGTCGAAGCGGGGTTCTAAACTGTGAAGAGGTGGTCGACTGGCGTGAAGAAGGTGGTCGACTGATTATTCTATATAACGCAACAGCTAGTTCCAAGGTTCGAAAGACGGTCGACCAAAATGGAAGTGGTTGATTGCTCAAGCAGAGTCTGTATATAGAAGACTCTCGGAAGCTCACTCTAACCATGCGAGAATCGTAGCGAAGATTTGCCAAAATCATTACACGATTTCTCTATATTCATATGAGTCAATATACTTAACTCTCTCAATCCTCAACTTGAGATTTCATATTAGAGAGTTAAGTTCTAAAGTTGTAAAATTCATTTTCGCACATGTAAATCTCTACATCAAGGGTGACACCCCATGAACAGTCAAAAAGAAGGGTGACATCCTTAAAAAAAGTCAATTGTAAAGTTTTGATTGACAATCGTGAAGTCAACCATCACTAACTTGGGAGATTAGGTGATTTAAGGATCTCCAAGTCAAGAACTTGGAGCGTGGACGTAGGCCAGAGTTGAATCGCGTGAACATATCTATGTCATCGTTCTAACCCTTACTCTTTATATTTCTCATTATTTGTATACTTTATATGTTATAAATCACTTAGGTTTAGAATAATAATTATCGCACAAAAAAGTTTACCACCCCCCAAACACTTCTTTAGGTGTGCATATGGTCCAACTAGGTTCTCCTTCCTATCTAGTATAATGTGTTTTGGGCTAACCCTAAGAACAAAATTGTGCGGGCTTCGGCCCAAAGCAAAAAATATTGTACTATGAGGACTTTGGGACGTTATAAATGAGCCAAATCCCAACCAAAAGTGTGGCTGACAAGGACATCGGGTCCCCAAGGGAGAGAGATTGTGACTGCCCACCCTGTGAAGACTAGGATGACCCATGTGAGGGTTTGACCCATATTAGTAGGGTGCACAATCCCACATTGCTTGAGAGGTTAAAAATGCAAGGTTTATAAATAGGGTTCTCCTCTCTACTCAGTACAATGTGTTTTGGGCTAACCTCAAAACCATGCGGGTTTCGCCCAAAGCAGACAATATTGTAATAGAAGGACTTGAGGATGTTACAGTCACACAGTACATAGCTTGACAAGGTATATTGGATTCCTCGGTGACCAGCAATATCACCCAAATAATATGTTTTGTATATATAAATATTTCATGATGCATGATTTGACATCCTCTCTATACATACACTGAATGCATATACTACATACTACTAATGCATGTAATATGAACCATGCTAATCTTTTTATTAAACACACATAAATGATGTATGAAATGGTATCATACATCTACTTAGACATATTTTATCTATGTCTCAATCATCTCCCAAAAGGGTCTATGCAACAGGTAAATATTTAGGTTAAAACTAAAGGAATTGTTATTAATTCACTGGTTCCTGTCGTCCACTCCCAAGGTTGCGGTCATCCGCTCTGTTGCATTTTCAAGATAAAGCATGGAAAAACACATCTTTTGATCGACCGGTGCGATCGTCCACAATTTTCACAGTCTCATACTCACATTGCGGTCGTTCCCTTTTATTGTCCAGACCTGTGTTATTTTCACGTCCGATCAACCAAACTACAACCCTGGTCAACCGCAGTTGTTTCAAATTGCTATTTTCTTCATCTGCCTCAATCCAAATTCATTCAAAACTAACTTCACTCCTTACAATTTTATTCCAAGCCAATATCAAACTATCCTAGGATTATAATCACAGTATATAATTCACCAAATAAACATTTAAATCTATTTAAACCAACTCAACATTATATTTTAGTAATGTTTTTCCCTTCTTATATAATATGTAAAAACATACATTCAAATGATCAATTATCAATTTACATGCTAGTTCCATTCCTTAATCATCCAAAATATCCACAATTGATTTATCAAGAACAATAAATATTCATCTTATCAATGATGAATATAACATATAAGCTAGTTCAACCACATAAAGGTTATAACTTACTTTTACAAAAATCACTTCAACGTTATCCTCTTTCACTAATTTAAACCAAATTCATGTAAATGAACAACAAACTTTAACTTTCAAATATACATCTCCATAAATATCAACTTCCTTTACGGAGGAATTATTTATCTTATCAAATTCTCTTTATTCAATTCAATCAAAAATAGCCACATTAACCAAGGCATATCTACTTAAACCATACATATCAACATGCAAATTCGTAGCATGCTTCCCACATCGCTACTTGATTTCAATATCTTTTCAATCAATTCTTATATAATTGTCCTCCATCAACAATTCACTTCCAAACAAATTCAACAACTTTATTCTTTTCCTTTCAAGTTCTTTATATTGAAACTAACCATAAAAAATTTATATCAAATATATATACCCATTTGTAACCACATATCATTCATTTCTTTCACATAAACTATGCAATACAAGCATAGTTTATACAAATCACTTAGGTTAAGGTTTTTATCTCTTGAAGCTCAGTTTATTCTTCACTTTCAAGAACTGATTCTTGGCTTAAAAGATTCCTCTTGAAATGTAGATAAACTTTTCTTAAAAGAACAATGATCAAATCTCTCTCCTTCCCCCTCAATTTTTCCCTTTTTTTTCCTTCTCCTCTTTTCTCTTTCTTCTCCTCTTCTTTAATTTCAGCTTGCAGCACGCAAATGAAAAGCTTTCCTCCCTTCCATCACATTATTATTGGCTAAGAAGTGGCTTAGGGATAAACATGAAGGAAAATTTCCATTTTGCCTTTAAAATCCATGTGAAATGACCAATATGCCCTTAATTCAATGGAAATTTACCAAAATACCATGGTTTATTTTCCTTAACCACTCTTAGCTTAAACTAATCATTCTAGCTTAGTTCTAAGTTAATCTCCATGATTATTATAATTAATCATGATTAATTAAATTTAACATCCACTAATTACATCTTAATCACACACTTAGTCACTAATCATTAAGTAACACGTGTCAATACCTCAATAGTTGTCCAATTTTAATACATGGTCACATACATCAATGTATTGGAGCATTTATGCTTTTATACACTTTTCTAAAATTTCATTCTAAAATCTCATTTAAAGACATATTCCAAAACATTACATCTTTGGGCATATTCAACTTCAAACATGCATAACTTTCATTGTATACATCTAAATCTTTTCAATCAAAAGTTATACACTTCATTTATGTGTGTACTTTATGACCTTAAAATTTTTTGAATTATTAATCATCATAACCTCTTCAATTAACTGCAAATAGAGACTATACTCATTTATAACACATTTATCACTTTCGTGCATAAATTCATATCTTAATGAGCATACATCCAATTGATCCAATCTCATCACCATTCCATAGTCCAAGGTATCTATTATTATTTTTAGTTTAGAAAAACACCCTAAATTGATTGGTCAATTTTTTCTTCAAAGTCATTTCTTGACTTATTATCACTTAATCATATTTAATTATACTAAATATGGTTATTAGGGTTAGTCTTTAATCTAGATAATCACATTCTCCCCTCCTTCAAGAAATTTCATCCTCGAAATTTAAATAAACTCTATCAGAAGAAATTACTTATCTTAATATCATTTTAAAAGATAACTGTATCTATTAAGAAGATATCTATATGTATAGGATTCATACCTTTGTCAGTTCGATAAGGGCACAAAATTCCCAGGTGTTTCCGATGACAATACTTACATTCAGATTGTTCAGATCTTATTTTACTAGTTACTTCCTCTGGGTCTTCATCATATACCAAGAGGAAACTTCATCCGATTTTGCTTCAATTACATTTACAACTTTCCCATCTTTTCATCTCTGCCTTCCCTTGGCAATACAGTATGACAAGTCGACAATGAGGACATTTGAGCTCATATATACATTTTCTTATTTCTTTATTTTGACTACCATTCTCATCCTCTACTTTTCGGTGAACAATTTTAGTTCCTTTCTGCTTTAGAGAATCATCATTCTCCTTATTTTCCACCTTATTTAGCTTATCATCAATGTCATCTTAAACATTTCTCAACTTGTCTTCTATATATTTCCATACTTTCTCTTTAGAACAATCAGTTCTATAATTGATGCAAACCGATTTTCCTTTATCCATCTATAAAATCCAAAATATAATAGATCAGTATCACATTTATGCAGCTCACAAAGGTAAATACTAGCTCGACATACTAATCTCATCTACATATCACATTCTATGGCCTATGTTACTTAAATTTAACCACTTTCAACTCTCTTGGCCCATTGTATCAGATTGCCAATGATACAATTATTATCATTTCTTAAGAATCCTTAACCTAATGCTCTGATACCACGGTGTCATGCCCCCTCTCGATTTTCACAAGAACCGCACTGTGAATAAGATTTTTCATCTAAAAAATGATCACCCAATTTACAACTTGCAGCGAAAGCTCACGAATCACACACATTGAACTTGTGCAATATGGACCATATAAAAATAAAATCTAATCCAAAAAAATATATATATATTATACACTATTATTTATTTATAAAATTATATTCAAAAACTCAAATTCACCTCTTCTTCTTTTCTTTTTCTCAAACCTGACCAGGGTTTTGCGTTTGGAGGGCTGATTTGCATATAGACCTGGTTAAGCAGGAAAAGTTCGATCTTTATATTCTCTAAAAAAAAACTCCAAATTTTGTGCATCAGTCTCCTCAAAACGCAGAGTGAGAGAGATTGAATGAGGGTATTTCTGAAAACAAAAAACAGGACAGGTTTTGCACACAAAAAATACTCTCTAAATAGTATAAATAAGCAAATTAGACACTTACATCATATCATAGGGCATCACTAAGTGGAAGGGTTGAGACATCGATTGACAACCACCTGGCGATGCGGGCAACATATTTGATACATTGAGTAATAGTTTTAACAAAATGAATGATAAGTTCAACGATTATATTATCCATATTACAAATTAATTTTTTTAAATACGAACTGACAACCCCACGTCAACCAATAAATTCAAACAAATCAATTATCATTTTTTTTTTATTGTGAGTGACAAAATAATTATTATCTTTTTTTTTTTTTTGTTAACAATCTAACTACTAAATTATGAAAAAATGTCGCAGTACCCATTGTTATTATATTTACCATCAATATCCTTTGACGACCTTGCAGTCATCCTTACCGACAACATTATCTTCGCAGTCATCTTCACAGTCACGTTTTCCAGTGACATTATTGGAACTTTTGATTATGATTATGATTTTGTCGACGAACATTGACGGTAACTAAGAAGATGACGTCGGGAAGCTACAACATAGTTCGGTCCGTAATTTTCACGATTTTAGTTTTTTGATCATCTTCTCATTGTCAAAAGTAATTTTTATCACCGTCGTCATCGTCTAGTATCTCAATTCTACCACGGAACACTCGTCCTTGTGACTACGTCGTTATGGGAAGAATGACGTACTCGCAACATCGCCGCGATCTGTGAAAGATCGTCTTGGTCTGAGAAAGACTGCCGAGGTCTAAGAAAGACAGCCCCGATCTGAGAATGATCTGCCACTTATCATTGCGTGTCGGTCTGCCTATATAAGAATCGACTATATGCTCCGGCGAGTATCGCGAAATATGAAATCCTCAGCAAACTAAGTTTAATGAATTATAGAGACGTTTGTTTTATGTTCTATGGGCATCTTTCGTGATTATAGGCAGATTTAACGTTCAGAGAAGTCCGACGAACATACAACAGACGTCCATCAGCCGAAGACCGACGTCTGTTGCAGCCTAAACGATGTAGACTTAAGTCAAGGGACGTCCGTTGTGAGACTAGGGACGTCCGTCATCACCATTTGGAAAATGACAAACTCCATCCTAGCCATCCATTCCAATTGAGGGACATCCGTTCTCTATCCAACGGCCATGAAGCATCGTTCCAACAGGCACGACAAACGTCTCCCGATAATTGATGTAACGTTTAGAGAAGTCCGGCGAACATACAACAGACGTCCATCAGCCAAAGAAGAACGTCTGTTGCAGCCTTAACAACGTAGTCTTAAGTCGAGGGATGTCTATTGTGAGACTAGGGACGTCCGTCATCGCCATTTGGAAAATGACAAACTACATCCTAGCTGTCCATTCCGATCAAGAGACATCCGTTCTCGATCCAACGGCCATGAACCATCGTTCCAACAAGCACGACAGACGTCCCCCGATAATTGATGTCCTTCATCAGTCTGTTGAATTATTGTTCAGTGGTTCTTGGCCGACGAATTTTGACGGACGTCTCCCATTGTTGCTGCCTTGGACGTCTCTGTTTGACAGTCCTTGGCTGATGAATTTTGATGGATGTCGCCCGTTGTTGCTGCCTTGGACGTCTCCGTTCGTCGTCATCAAGCCTCTGCCATTTGTCATCATCAAGCCTATGCGGTTCGTCGTTATTAAGCCTCCACGATTCGTCATCATCAAACCTTTGCAGTTCATCGTCAAGTTGCCGCAGTTCATCGTCATTAACGGTAGATGTAATAGCAATGATTGCCGTGATATTTTTTTTTATAGTTAAGTGATTTAATTGTGAGAAAAAAAAAAAAGATGATTATTTTATCACTAACGATAAAAGAATGATTCTTAGTTTGTCATTTTCCCAAAAATACTAAACCAACAGCTCACAAAACGTCGCGCCACGCACAAACAGAAATGGACGGCCCTGAAAGCAACAAAAGAGGAAAATACCCTATTTCCATAGAATAATTGCTGAATTTAGAGAGACTTCAGACGCCCGCAATTAGACGGTGAATCAGATAACAATGTACGGGGAACAGACTGTCCAATAAAAAGAAGTCACGTCAAATAACTATGAGGGAGTTGGGCAGAATGACTTCATAAGAAGCACAGGATGGGAGCACGTGTCCAGAATCAACGGCACCAGTTCCATCTAGCAGGTGCTGATCGGTAAAAAAACAAAAGAGGATTATTTTTAATTGGGTGTAGAAAGAAATTTGAAAATGACGGCTCCTTATCATAGGGCTGTAGATATATAGCATATAATACAATATATTTTAGAAAAATTGACAAAACAGAACTTATAATTTGAGATTAACTATAAATCAATTCTTAAATTTTGCAAATAATTAAAATATCAAACGATAGAAAATGAAAAAAAAAAACCTTGCATTCATGTTTTCAGTAAAAAAACATCGAGTCAAATGTCAGAGTCACGTTTTCCACTTAAAAAATACATAGGACGTCACATAGACTTCCAACAGACGTCCAATGATCAACCTTGGGCGTCCTTGAACGACAAGAGATGCCCAAGGCTAATGCACGAGAAGACAAACGTCCTAGGTGGTTGTTAGATGAAGAGACGAACGTCTTACAATGAGAATGGACATCCAAGATTGAAGAAGGGATGTTGGTGGAGGAAAGTTCATAGTCGTTAGATGAAGGGATGAACGTCTCTCAATGAGAATGGACAACCAGAATGCACCAAAGGCATCCTCCAAGGCACTAGTGGACGAAGGTTCATGGTCGTTGAATGAAGGGACAAATATCCCTCAATGAGGACAGCTAGTAGGGATGGACCAAAGACAACCTTAAAGACACTGATAGACAAATATTCATGGTTGTTGGATGAAGGAATGGACATCCCTCAATGAGAATAGACGGACATGATGGACCAAAGTCACTAGCAAACGTTATGTTGAAGGAAGTCACGTGCAAGACATGCTTTTTTAAATAGGAGCAAAACTCCCTCCACTTACAACGGATGTTCCTCATCCCACAACAGACGTCCCTCGACTTAAGACGGACGTCCCTCAACTTAATACAGATGTCTCTTAGCTTACGAATAACGTCCTCAGCTTAAAACCGAAGTCCTTAAGCTTACGATGGACATCCCTAGGTTAAAATGGATATCTCTAGGCCAACAACAGACGTCCCTCAGCTTAAAACAGATATCCTTCAGCTCCGTCTATATGAACTGAAAGGACGTCAGCTGCAGGGGCAAGTAATTTCCCCTAGTTGATTTCTGAGCCGCCTTTCAATTTCCTCATAGCAATCACACCCTTTTAGAAAATTTTCTTCTAATTTCTTGAACTAGGAATTGACATCGAAGGCTGAAAAAATCCACACAAAGCAGAAAACGTGACTTTGACGTTTGCCTTTGCATTACGTAATTGCAAGATTTGACTTTTTCATTTCTCATAGTTCGAAGTCTTAGTTGTTCGTAAAATTTCTTTAAGGTTTGATTTGTCACTGATTCAAAACTATAGAATTTGTTTTGTTAATTTTCCTATATTTTTTTATTTATTACATAAATTGATTTGTCAAAAATCTAAGTATCATTCAAAATATTTTGTTTAAGTAACTTTAATATATCTTATTCTAATTCAAAATTTTTAACGATGGAGTACTTTTTTTTTTTTTTTTTTATGGACTTTGATCACTTGACCGAAATTATTCTGCAAAATATAATTCAAAAATTTAAACACAAAAAATTTATTTGAGAATTTATTTAATTACAAAAATATCTCATTTTGCAATTGGAGTTATATTTCTCCTCTCTTACCTTTTGGATTCGCTCATCTCTAAATAACTCGTTTTATTGGAAAATGAAAATAGTATAGGAAATGAACTGGCTTTTCATAAATTCTGCCACAAAACAGCTCACAGGAAATATTTTTAATAATCTTTTGAGATGACGATGGTCATTCCCACATTATAATCGATCATTCTAGAAATTATAATGTCGTTAAAATTATCAAAACTCACATTATAATTTGACTAAATATAAAACATCTTGTTGAAATTTGATGGTCTTTTAAAACTATCATGAACAAAATTCAGAAAAACAAACAAAAGAAGACACAATCACGCATAGTTCTTATCAAATCAAGCATATTCCACAAGCATATCCAATAGCCAACGCCATTAACTATGAGCTAGAACCTGCAGGAGAGCCTAAGTAGAAAAATGGGGGATCGAAAGGTTGTTCTTGTCACTGGCTGTGCCAAAGGAGGTATTGGCTATGAATATTGCAAGGCATTTGCAGAGCACAACTGCCATGTCTTTGCCACCGACCTTCCCGAACGCGTGCCCGAAATGATTGATCTCGGATTGAAAAAAATCGATGTGCTTGAGCTTGACGTGTCTTCAGATGAAAGTGTTGCTTCAGCTATAAGCCTTGTACTATCAAAAACTGATCGGATAGACATTCTAGTAAATAATGCAGGGATAGGAGGAACTGGCCCTTTAGCCGAGCTTCCGTTAGAGACCACAAGAAAAACATGGGAAGTTAATGTATTGGGCCAACTTAGAATGGTTCAAAATGTTGTGCCACAAATGGCTTTGCAGGGCCATGGATGCATAGTCAATGTAGGCAGCATTGTCGGTCGAGTTCCGACCCCTTGGGCAGGCTCTTATTGCGCAAGCAAAGCGGCTGTGCATGCAATGTCACACACTTTACGTGTTGAATTGCAGCCGTTTGGCATTGATGTAGTTATGGTTTTGCCAGGGGCCGTAAAATCTAACTTTGGTCATGCTAATGTTGAGGGCTTGAAAGTTCGTGACTGGAAAATATATAAGGAATTTAAGGAAGGTATTGCAGAGAGAGCAAGTGCTTCTCAGAGTAGCAAATCAATGGATGCTTCTTTGTTTGCCAAGTACGTGGTGAAGAGGGTTTTAAGGCCTAGACCGCCCAAGCAAGTTGTTTTTGGTCATATGACTTGTTTGTTTGGTGTGCTCTCATGGTGTCCACTTTGGGTAAGAGATCTCTTCTTTTCCAAGCGTTTTAAAGTGAAGGTCTAAGTACTTGTTGATTTTGTGGATAAACTTCCTTAATGGAGGGTTTATGTATGGAAGATGATATTGCAAATAAAATTTAAGAGCTGTCTCGTAGTATTTTCAACGAATGGACAAAAAATACTAATTGATTTAAGATATAAATTTCATCTCTTCACTACCATCATAAATTTTCAAAAAATATCTTATAATTTAATTTCACCACATTTCCCACCGTAGAATTTTTGTGTTAGACCTAACAAAATTCAAGTCATTGAACTGTACTAGTAACCATACATTTGCCATGATCCGAAAAAGAACCAAGATAGAAATGGGAAACAATCTGGCCCCCAAGAGGATCCGACCTTCCAACCATAGTTAGATTAAATGCCTTGAAGTGTAAGACTAAATGACCAAATAATTTTTATTAGAAAAACCAAAACCCAGAAACATCAGGCTCAACCCATCAGACCAATGGTGACATCATGATAATGCAGTAATAAGTGTCTAAAATAAAGTACTTTGTGTATGCTGTAAAAACTACCATAATATAATCATACAAAATTCAATGGAAATGAAAACTAAGATAAATGTACAAGTAAATCTCACCATAGAAATCTCTCAAAAGAAAAAAGGAACCAAGTAAAATGAAACTTGACTCACTACTTCTCTGAACGCTTACTACCTCCTTGTTTAATTTGAAAAATAGTTCAGAATTTGTGATAAACTGACTATACTCAAATAGAAATTTCAATGGCTATATCAAGAAGATCATGATGCGAACAATGAACTCTGATAAGATTTAAAGATTTTCACTAAGGGATACAACATCATAAACTATCTTATATCTTATAACACATTCGCATAACATGCAAACACAATGTTAATATGTGTACAACAAACAAAGACCTTCACAGGTAAACCAAAGTCGATACTCACGATCAGTATGAACAATAATAATAAAATGTATGCATAAAAATAAATGTGTAGAAAATTTATATGTAAATAATAAAAATTGGCGTGTTATAAGAAAAGACATGTTATCACTGTTTGAAATATAACTTAACATAGGTTTTGAAAACCGTGAAATGTATTATTGAATATAATAAATAACATCTCACTCTCAACTAGTGTCTACTTTGTGACACTGCTAAAAACCAATATCCAATGAATCTAATCCCACTCATCAAACCTTAGTACTCGAAGTCACACTCATGTAAGTATACTTCTAAGACTCTCAAAATATGTGTTAGACCATATTACATGGAAAGAAACTAACTTGAAGATGTTTAAAAAGAGACCCCATTTTATGGACCTAAGATGAGCTTAGCGTCGCAACCACCACCTAGTGGCGTTGTGATGCCCTAATGTTGGCAAGAACTATGACCCTAGGTCTAGGGTGTTGCGGCGCTTTATACATGAGGAGCTGCCCATATGTTGATGTTGGGAATTATGTGTTCAACAAGTTAATGGAATAATTTTAATATTATATAAATATATTTATATTGATAAATATTATGTTTACAGTTTTAGATTATTGTAATATTGTTACAAAAATTTATTTTTATTTTATTATTTTATATCTTTTTAGTAAAGAAATTATTATGGGAAGAATCTCACTCCTTGATCGGTGGAAACGTTAGCAATCGAGGAAGGAAATTCCTCCCTTATTTCTTCTCCATAACTCTCTTTCCCATGTTAGTGCAAACTTCCGCTTCCCCTCCCTCTCTCGGTCTCTCTCTTCTTGTCACTCTTTCTGTTGCTTGTCTTCAGTGTTCCCCTCTCCTTTTTTTTTTTTGAAATTTTCCTTCCGCATACGGATCTTCACCGACATAATTTGGAGACCTTCCTTAACAAAATTTTGGTGAAGGATTTTGAGTTGGATCATTTATCACGGTAAGCTGATTTTTCCCTTCCCTGTAATGTTGATTTTTGGACAAAATTTTTGGACTTTATGCTAAGATTACTTTCGTTAATAAGGGGAAATTGAGCTTGGAATTGCTAACAAAGTTCGGTGCAAGTTCAGAAAGGGGAGGCTTTGAATCAGCGGTGTCATTAAGAGGCTTTGGTGACTAGAAATTGTTAGCTGAAGGTATAAAAAAATCCAATCTTTTCTCTTCTACATATCCTCTATTTATCGACGTTTTGGTCTGGATGTTGGATTGTTGAATTTTGTTTGATAATTGGGATGCTTTGTATGAAATGAAACCAAATATTTCGTTGGAAGGCTGGATGAAATCCAGTAGGCGAGAACTCTTGCAGACAACGTTGTTGAGGATGACACTGTCCTGCACATTGTTCTTCAGCGGCCAATCGTACCGTGAGCCCTCTCTTATTTTAGGCCGCGGTTTAGTCACTGTTGGCCCGCTGTCCACACCAAATTTGGGCTGCAGTGCAATCACATTTGGGCCATATTTCAGGACCTGTTAAGGGCCATATTTGAGTCTTTTTTCAATCAATTAATTTATGGATTATTTTTAAGTGAAAATTTGAGAATTTAACATATTAAATTTTAACCCAAAATTTACGATTTTATTTTTGGATAGGTATAAAAAATTAAAGGTTAAAATCATGAAGTCCTAAAAACTAGACTTTTTAGATAATAGGATTTAGGTAGGTGGTAAGCCCATTTTGAGGTAGAGGTTTAGTGTTATGCATAACATTGCATAAATTTTTTCAAAAATAATATTTTGAGACGTGTCTCATATAAAATGATGTGTCCATTTTATGGCTCGTTAGATTTTTATATTATATGTAGTTTTTCACTATATATTTTTTATTAAAGTACGCACACAAAAAATTACAGGATCAACTTGGTCGTGTGAACCAAGTTTGATCAACTTGATTTAGAGTCATGTTTATTTTACGAACATTCAACCGTAGAAGAATGTGTTTGTTTGTTGTTAACTAGAGTAATGAGACATCTATGTATGTTGTGTCTCTCGGCGCAAAACCCTAAACTTGTTTAGGTTCTTTATGTGGCTTTTGCAATCGCCAAACATCGATTTTGTTATATGATATGTCTATGGCATGGTGTGTCCGTAGTCCATGAATTGCTCTATTTTTACTGGGATTTTATTTTGGAATTGTAAGGGTTTTTTTAATTATGTACTACATTATAGTGAATTATTTTAAACACGTGCCTTTTTGTACAAAATTTTCTAAAAATGAATTTATAAAACACCAGTTTTAAGACCAAACATGCTTAATTATTGTTTTAATTAAAACGTTAAAAATAAAATTTGATCTCTATTGAGTTTAGTCAACTCATTTCAATGACAATCCTTTCAAGACTTTATCAACATGATATTTAGTTGTCGACCTAAGAGTAAATTTCAGCAAATATTTTTAAATTCCAGTATTTTTTTATTAATTTACCTCGAGAGACACTTTGTAAAGTAGACTTTGTTATGGATAATTGTAATTCCTTATTTCTTTTATTTTTATTCTGCACAGTTATTTTTGAGTTATATTGCCATATTATTTTATATCACTTGTTGGATATATTTAGCCCGTGTTTTATCGGGCTCTGACTTTTAAATAATTTATTAAGACTTTCACTGCTAATTAAGAAAACTAAAGATAATGGTCAAATGATTCAGTTCTTTTAGGCCGAATCGTTCTCATTTCTATCTTGGGTCTCTTGCGGGGCATGACAATTATGTTTTATAAAATTTATACAAAATTTCTTAGTTATTTATGCAAACTTTATATTAACATATGTATTATATATATGTGAGATAAAATATGAAGAGTAATAGCAAAAATAATTCTATGACTTATATTTGAAGTAAAGAATATTCAAATAATTTATAGTTATAAATCGGCCTTATCTCATTAAAAATGTATATTATATCCTGACTATATATATAGATACATAAGATAAATATATTTTATTAATAGGATTATATAAGATTGTACCAACTAAAATTATATTATTCTTATAATTTTTGTTAAATATAGAACAATTAATTTTATCATAATTATGGTAATATATGTATGATCTTAATTCATTGTATTTAACAAATTCTTATTTTATTTTATTTATCATTTAATTTTCTCGGTAAAATTTATATACAAGTTACGATTCATATGTCTTGTATATTGATAATGAATTAAAATGAATAGTTAGGAATGATAACATTGATACAATGAAATCTATTTCTATGGATTCTTTTGTTTGTTAGTTCAGGAATCAAATAATTTGTACACAATTCATAATCGTTATGAATTAATTATTCAATTAAGAATTAATGATGGTAAAGAATAAAGATATAATATAAGAGGTTAATGGATTATAAATCTAGTTCTATTACGAATCTAAATGAATGGTTAATACATATGTAATTACTATATTAATGTACATTACTTTGAGTAAATATACTCTATAGTTTTGAAAGTGCAACTCTAAGTATTTAGTAGAATTACTTTATAATTAATAATTATGATAATTAACATAAAAATTTCTATTAATTAACGAAACATTATTGAAGCTTAAAACTGTAGCTCCATCAGTCTCTTTTCCTTATTTGAATAATAAAAAAATAAACAAAGAAGTTTAAATAATTAATTATGAATTAATTGTTTAATAAACACAATAATAAGTTTGTTATTTTCCATTAGATTGAATAATTGATTATTCAATGAATTAACAAAATAATAAGATACCATGACAAAAGTTCTCATAATTAATATATTTGTTATATTTAATTAAATGAAACAATTGAATTATTGATTATTCAATTAATTAACAAACATAAAGTAACTTTTAAAAATAAATTATGTCAAATTTGAATTAATGTCATTGTGTTAAGTGTTGAACCATAGTGACAAATTGTTTTGATTTCCATAACGATTTTGTTTTGAATATGCCATTATGAAATTAATTATAACTTAAATAGGACTAAATTTTGTTATGGTCTTCTGTAAATGTCATAATAATTATTATGAAATTGATCTACTATAAATAAAGGTTACAACCTCATCAGCATAAGATGGTTGGAATATTTGAGATTATAGAATCCATTTTGAGAGCAGACCCGTGAGTCTTCCGTGTTGGCCTTAGAGAACTTTTCTCTAAATCCAAATAGATTATCTCATGTGTTGAGAAAACAATCTATCATTAATTGAATGTGATCTTGCTGCGTTCATCCCGCTCACACATGTTCATACGAGGTGAGAGGGATTGATAGAAAAGATCGAAGGTTGAAAAGATCATTATCAAAACTCTACGATTTTGTACACGTGTGAAGTTAGTTACAAAAATATAATTACTTAATCTTTTATATTAGATCTAAACATAAAAGATTATTTAACACATATGACTATTATTATATTATAACAATGATTCGTTTATTTTCATAATAAATTATTTTTCATAATACATAGGTCATGCATGTTACTGTTGTTATGAACACCGATAATTTAGTCATGCAAGAGAACCTAAAAAAATAATAGTTGCAAAACTATGTGATTTGAAAACTATCTTAACGCCACTGCTTAGTGTTCCTCACTGCTGCTGTAATATTTGTAAATAATAATAATAATAATAATAATAATAATAATAATTGGGGGAAAATGTTTTCATAAACATTTTCCTTGGTTAATAGCTTTGCAGAAGGGGAGGGATTTCTTCTCGAATCCCTTCCTTCCCCATCAGTTTTTAAACACCAATTCCTTCTCAAATTAGTGTAATCACTCAAACCCTGCTTCCCGAATCTCTTTAGCCTCACCTCTTGACGATTGCCTCTCTACTCTCGACACTGCATGTTAGCCTAAGTGTTATTATACTTATTTGTTTTGATGATGTATGTATTAATTGTAATTATAAGTTGTTTAATGGTTACTATACTTAATTGTATTATCTTGTTATTTATATTTGATATTAATTGGAAATACCCTTAAGATGGATATTAAGTTGTTCTAACATGTTTACCTAAGTCCATGTAGTTAATATGTTGATCATTAGGACTTAGAGAAATCAAGAATTGCAAAAACGGAAGAAATGGTCGAGTAAAAGTGCAAGGAGGTCGACCAAATTTTTGGAAATCTGAAGAATCGGTCGACCAAAAGGAGAATGGTTGACTGGCGTAAAAGACAGTTCGCCATATGCTGAATCTACTGGAAAAGTGGTTGACCAAATGCAAAGTAGTCAACTAGAAAAAGGGATAGTGGCGTCCTTGTTTCTGTGGTCGAAGAAGCGGTTCAGTGGGCGATTGAGTAGTCGATTTGTTGATCGACCAAAAGTTTGAAGATATGAGAAAGCTGTCATCCGAATAGAAAGTGGTCGACCGATTTGTTAGACCTGCACGAAAAATGGATGACAAAAAACATAACACTAACATCCCAATGGTCAGATGCAGTCAACCAAAAAGGAAATGGTTGACCGCTCAAGTTGGGTCTATAAATAGAAGGCACTCAGAAGCTCAAAGTAACAAGTGAGAATCCTACCGAAACGTGTCGAATTTTGTACTCGTATTCTCACTATTCAAATGAGTGCATAGGCTTACCTCTCTCAATCCTCAACTTGAGATTTCATATTAAAGAGTTAAGTTCTAAGTTGTAATTTTTTATTTTCTGATTTATGATTTGTGAACACAAAGGGTGATGCCTTGCAACAGTTAAAGGCTAGATTGATGCTAGTGAAGATCAATCCAGAGGGTGATGCCCTGAGAACAATTTGTAAAGGTTTGATTGACACCCATGAAATCAATCATCACTAATCGGAGAGGTTAGATGATTAAGGATCTCCAAGTGGAAATCTTGAAGCGCGGACGTAGGCCGGGGTTACTGAACCACGTGAACAAACTTGGTGTCATCTCTTTAACCCTCTCTCTTATATTTGTTATTGTTTTATTTTATAATTGCGATAAATCATTTAGGGTTAGGAAAATTAATATCGCACAAAAAAGTTAGTACACGTAATTCACTCCCCCTATAGGCATGCACCAATCACATAATTGATATCTGAGTGGGGTAATTAAATTTTTGTGTAATATTGTGTTATTGTGCATATATTGTAAATTTGTTGATTTGGTTAAATTTCTTGAAAATCTATTTGTCAAATTTCTTGATATTTTATAAATTGATATGGATTTCAATATGCATGTTGAAGGTCAATCCATCTCTAGACCTCCATTTTTTTTATGGTTGTGATTATTTATATTGGAACTCTATGATGAAAATTTTTATTCAATTTATTGATTATGATTTATGGCAAATTGTCAAAAATGGAATTAATATTCTAAATTTGCCTTTTGATTGTGCTTTAAGTAGAAATGAATTTGATAAGGTACGAGCATGTGTTAGTACTTATGATATATGGAAATTGCTTGAGCTAACACATATAGGTATAACTCAAATTGAAAGCAATGAAAGTTCATCCTATGAAGAAGAGGACTTGGCAACATTTGCTTTATGGCTAAATAAAATGAAGTAAATGATTTTTCTAGTGATTTGGAAGAAAAATTTAATGGAGATGAATTGGTTGATGCTTTTAATAAGTTACATGAACAATTTAACAGACTAAAGTCTAAATACAAATCTTTGAAAAAGGAAAGTGATAAATTGATGAAAAAGCATACTGAAATTATTCAATCTTTTGATAAGCAAATTTGTGATTTGAAAATTTTGAATGATAACTTCAATTCTACTATCAAATAACTTGAAAGTGAAATTAGCACATTAAAAGTTAAAAATGATGATTTAAATTGTGTTGTGCATAATTTCATAAATGGGAGCAAAAATTTAAATATGCTCATAGGAAAGCAAATGGTTACTTTTGATAAAGCTAGCATTGACTATCAATCATTTGCAAAGAAAAAGAATTATAATAATTTCTTTGCTTGCACATCTATTTCTAATGGCATAAATCTTTTATTTGTCCATTGAACTTAAATGCTAATTTGAAATCTAATTTAAATTCTAAATTTGTATAGGTTCCTAAAGGAACAAAATCTATAACTAGCGGACCAAAAAAGATTTGGGTACCAAAGAAACCGATTTGATTGGTTGTAGGTTGGAGTTTATCCCAAGGAACTTAAAGGAGATGAAGAATTGTATATCTAAAACATAAAGGAAGAAATCTCAAAAGTGTGCCTCCAATACAATAAATATGAAAATGCATTTGTGGAGGTACACAATAGGATATTTTTTTTTATCATGCTTGCATATATGTTTAAATGTTTTCTATACTATTGTTTGATAAATCTACTTGAAAAATTGTTTAACTTGTTGAAAATTATTGGATAGGCAAGAATTTTACTCTTTTGATTGATCTTGATTTTATCTGCATATTCTTTTGGTATAATTGTTTTAATTCTTCAATTGGATTAGTTTGGTTTTAATTTTTATCAATCCAACAAGTGGAATCATAAATTGCATATATTGAAGAATTGTTGGAATTTGTTTTTGATATCTGTAGTTTCCCCATTGATTTGAAATTGTTTTTTTTTTTTTATAAAGAGGAAGAAAATTTTATTTCAATTGGTCTTCTTACAATTCATATATTTTCCTTTCTCCCACCAATTGGAACTCTAAGGGAGAGAAATGTAATTGATTTGTCTTTGAATGATTTTGATGAATAAATTCCCAACTATTGTATATGCTTAATGACAAATGGGAAGAGTTAAATTATTTTATTTGAAATATGTTGTTTTGTTGTTTTGGATTTCTCTAATAATTTGATTTTGTACATTGATATAGGGGGAGAGAAAAATTGATGTGCTTTGATTGCTTATCCCCAATTTTTATATGTATTGTAATTGTCAAAGGGGGAAATAATATTGGTTTTGATTGATATGTTGAATTGAATTGTGATTTTATTTGATGATATCTATGTTTCATTCCCTCTATATATTCTTGATGATAATTCAATAGGGGAAGATGAAAATAAATTGTGTTGTTTGATTGATTTCCCTCTAATAATTTCTAAGTTTTGAATAATGACAAATGGGAAGAAATTTTTTAGTTATGATGTCATTTTACTACCTCCCCATTGATTTCTTTTTTATTATGATAAAGGGGGAGAGATGTATATAAGTTATAAGTAGCATGTATGCATGAATTTAAAAGTTAGAAATATTGCATAAATTAAGAGGGAGAAATCAAATTATGTAATACTTTATGCACATAATGCTTAGACTTAGGAATAAACAACTTATAATGTGTTGTCATCATAAAAAAGGAGGAGATTGTTAACCTAAGTATTATTAAACTTATATGTTTTGATGATGCGTGTATTAATTGTAATTATAAGTTGTTTATTGTTTATTATACTTAATTGTATTAACTTGTTATTTATATTCGATATTAATTGGAAATACCCTTAAGATGGGTAAGTTGTTTTAACATGTTTACCTAACTCTATGTAGTTAATATGTTGATCATTAGGACTTAGAGAAATCAAGAATTGCAAAAACGGAAGAAATGGTCAGCAAAAAGTGCAAGGAGGTCAACCAAATTTCTGGAAATCTGAAGAATCGATCGACCAAAAGGAAAATGTCGATCGATGTAAAAGACATTTCACCATATATTGAATTTTCTAGAAAAGTGGTCGACCAAATTGAAAGCGGTCGACCAAATGGAAAAATGGACAGTGGCGTCCTTGTTTCTAAGTTCGAAGAAGCGGTTGAGCGGGTTGTTGAGTAGTCGATTTGTTGATTGAACGAAAGTTTGGAGATATGAGAAAGTGGTCGACCAAATAGAAAGTGGCCGACCGATTTGTCTGAGTTGTGCGAAAAATGGACGACCAAAAGCATAATGGTAACATCCCAACGGTCGGATGCAATCGACCAAAAAGGAAGTGGTTGACCGCTCAAGCTTATCTATAAATAGAAGCCACTTCAAAGCTCAAAGTAACAAGTGAGAATCCTACTGAAATGCTACCAAATTTCATACTCGTATTCTCACTATTCAAATGAGTGCATAGACTTAACTCTCTTAATCCTTAACTTGAGATTTCATATTAGAGAGTTAAGTTCTAAGTTGTAATTTTCTATTTTTCGATTTGTGATATGTGAACACAAAGGGTGACGCCTTCAAAAGTCAAAGGCTAGATTGATGCCCGTGAAGATCTATCCAGAGGGTGATGCCTTGAGAACAGTCTATAAAGGTTTGATTGACATGTGTGAAGTCAATCATCACTAACTGGAGAGATTAGGTGATTAAGGATCTCCAAGTGGGAAGCTTGGAGTGCAGACGTACGTTGGGGTTGCCCAACCGCTTGAGCAAACTCGGTGTTTTCTCTCTAACCATCTCTCTTATATTTGTTATTGTTTTATTTTATAATTGTGATAAATCACTTATAGTTAGAAAAATTAATATTGCACAAAAATGTTAGCACACCTAATTCACTCCGGCCCCCCTCCTCTATAGGCGTGCACTGATCACACACTGCAAAACATAACCAGTGACAGGAAATCGCAACAGTAAGTCAAGTTCTTCAGCTTTTTTATTCCAATTTTTGTGAATTGAAATTCTATCTCTGATGTATATCTTTAATGGAAGGAATTTGTGTGAATTTGGAGAAGGAAAGAAGTTAGATTTCGTGTGGTCACAACCAGAACTCTCGTTGTCGGAAAACCAGGGAGAATTGAGGGTAAAAATCTAGACATTTCCTTTGGATTTTGGTTATGTTTTTTGCACATGAGTCTAAATTTTGAAATATTAAATTTTCATAGGAAATTTTGGCCGGTTAGCTAGACGAAGTCCGACGATTGTATCGTGCGGATTTCATCGACAATGGAGTTCGAAACGTGATTCAGTAGGAGTTGAGTCGCGTTATGTAAAATTGTCGGCTTCGGTTGGTTGGACGATTGGCCGAGATTGGGAGTCTCAGCCAGAGTTGGAGACATCCGCGACAAGGGAAGACGACGTCCACGAGCTGCCCTGTGTTCGAGCCATAGTCCTAACTCGGTAGACTGCAGACCATAGAAGGGCCTTGAGCTGCAGACTGATTATCTAGTCTTGGGCCACAGACTGGGTTGTCTGGCTTGGGCCGCGATCTAGGATCTATTTTGGGCCAATTTTAGGTATTTTCTAACTCTATTAATTTTAATTTCATTTTAAATAATAATTGAAACTTTTAATGTATAAAAATTTAATCCAAAATTTGACTACTTTATTTTTTTAATAGGTACCCATTAATTTAATAAAAAAATTGTGGACTCTATAAATTGGACTTTTTGGATAATTGAGTTTGAGCTCGTGAAAAGCTCACTTTGAAGTAGGGATTTAATTTTATACACCATATTGCATAATTTTTATAAAATAAATATTTTGAGACGTGTCTTATATAAAAATGACATGTCCATATTATAGCCATTAGATTTTTATATTATATTTAATTTTTCAACATACATATAAAAATTACTAGATTAACTCGATCGTGTGAATCGAGTTTAATCGACTCAATTTGGGGTTTGTTTTATTTTACAGACATTCGATCGTGAGAGAATGTGTTTTTTTTGTTATTAACTAGAGTAATGACACAACTGTATATGTTACGACCCAGAGGCGGGTCGAAGTGAACCGCTGGGTTAGGCGACTTGTTTCCCGGAGAGAACCTGGTTACCCGGCCAAAGGCGTGAATTTTTATGAGGAAGTCTTAATGGGAATAATACCAAGTCCAAACCTAAATCACAAGGGTTGAGGTCCACAGAGTGATCAACTAAGGACATGATAGCGTAATAAAGGAAAGTATTGTGCAGAAATTAAATCAAACAACACCAAAACTAAAATTCCAACATACCAGGAACGAAGGGATTGAACCGACGAACCTCCACCCATCCACGGGGAGATCGAGACACCCATCAGGGAACACCAGCATCACCCTGCTACCACACGTACACGACCAGTGTACCGAACCTACACCCTAACATGGGGAAAAATATAGTCTAAGAGATGAGTGACAAACTTAGTATGAAAATCTATACTAAATGCAAGACATACTAAAAACTGTTTTCCCCATCTTTGAAAACCATTTTATGCTTCTCATTTACCATACATGAATTTTAAAAATTTAAAACAACTTTATCATTTTAATAAACTGGCCCATGGCCCTCGATGTGGCTTTATTCAAAAGTCCGCTGTATACATAGATAGGTATAATCGCAAAATATGCAAACATCGTTTTCTGTATGAAAACGTATCAGTGAAAAACAATGGTCACTTAAGGACCCATCTGTCACCCATCATAGAGAAGTGGTATAATCTCTCGGATGTGCCGACGGGCCGTAGCCAGCGCCGATACGATCCAAAGATCCAGTGCATTACCCGAGTTACCGGCGAGCAAGCTCCGCGACGATACAACTCGTAAACCGCCTGGATTTGTCGACGGGCCATAGCCAGCACTGATACGATCCGAAGGTCCAGCGTATTACCCGAGTTGCTAGCGAACAAGCTCCGCAACAACACAACTCGTGTAATTGCCTAGATGTGTTGATGGGCCGTAGCCAGTGCCGATACGATCCGAAGGTCCAGCGCATTACTCGAGTTGTCGGCGAGCAAGGTCCACGATGACACAATACGTGTAACCTCCCAGATGTGCCGACGGGCCATAGCCAGTGCCGATACGATCCGAGGGTGCAATGCATTACTCTAGTTGTCGGCAATTAGCTCAGCAGCGACACAACTCAGGTAACCGCTCAGCACATGTCACAGAAAGGTGGCTATCCGCCAATAGCAACACCTCATGAGGCAAGAAAGAATACCAGTGACGGGGATCCAAAGATCTAGCACGTCACCTCGGTTGCTGGCGAGAAACCTCAGCGATGACACAACCCGTATAAAGAATACCAATGATGGTGATCCAAAGATCTATCGCGTCACCTGAGTTGTCAACGAGAAACCTCAGTGATGAACCAACTTGTATAATCGCAATAACGGATGAGGTTGCTCATGATAGAATGCTTCTCACTAGGATACCTCAGTGTTCCAAATTGACGATGGTTGCCGATGAGCAAGCTCAAGCCGTCCAGCCACCCGCCAAATGAAACGGTACTAGGATATGCTAATCTTGGTGACTAACAACCTACCACTCCGTGTGACAAATACCCTGGCTAGGTTTAGGGGCTGTCGACCCAAGGAGGAGTCACTACCCTCCCATCCTATTTCTGACTTTCAGGGCTCTCCACTTGAGGACACATCACCAATGCCCCATCCTTTTTTTACCACTTCTAGGGATCAAAACTTGAGGACATGTCTTAAATGCCCATCGCCATTTTGCATGTAAACAACAAATCTTCACAGAGCAGAAGATTGCATCAGGATAGCTTCGTGATGCTTTAGCACTAGAGTGCCTAAAGCATCAAGAGGATTCATTCTCCCGATGTACGTATCAAATCTTCTAGCAATAGAAGATTTCGGGGATGGCCTCATGATGCTTTAGCGCTAGAGTGCCTAAAGCATCAAGAGGATTCATCATCCAAATGTGTGTAACCAATATCAAACCTTCTCCCTGTAGAAGGTTGACGAGATAGCCTCGTGATGCTTTAGCACTAGAGTGTTTAAAGCATCAAGAGGATTCATTTTCCAAACACATACACAGAAGTCATATCCTCAATATGTACAAAATATCAGCAATATATCATGTATGAAATGTAAACGTGAGAAAACATACGTATACGTAAAAACTGACGTGCTATCGAACAGTCCCCGTTGGGTATTCAGGTGTGGTATCCCAAAAAATAGTAGTTTTGAGAACCAAGATGCAATGCAGTGCAGAAAGTATAAAGATCCCTACCTCGATGGCGACCACGACATGCTTACCAACAAACCAGCTCCACGAGCTGTCGTAAGTGAAAAGTTGAATTACTTGACACCTTCAAAACCCTAACTGGAGGAATGGCAGAATGAGGCTCGGCCCTGCCTCTTCGGAATGCTCCCTAAGGGAGCATCGCCGTCACCAGCAAACGAACAGTTCCAGTTCAGCTTGTCCCTGCCACTGGCCGAATTGACGCTCCTCCCCTTGCTCGGGATACCCTCAGACAGAAATGCCCACTCACTCGCGATCAAAGACCCGCTAACCACCTGCAGCTTTTGTCGGCCTTCGCTCGGATTTTCTCCCTCGCTCCGACTCGGCCCCTCGTGTAGACGCTCTTGGCATTGCACTCCTCTCGCTCGCAATTTATAGAAGAGGAAGGAGAATAACGAGAAAAAGCTTCGACTTCTTCTCTTCTTATTTTTAAAAAAATATCATTTAATAAAATAGTAAAAATAAAAATAGTAAATTATAAAAAAAATGATTTAATAAAATAGTAAAAATAAAAATAGTAAATTATAATTATATATATATATATATATATCAAATTCAATTACAATATATATATATACATATACCCTATATTTTAAATAACCCAATTAAGATTTTGGTCTAAAATCTAACTTAAGTCCGGACTCATTTGAAACATGAATAGAAAACATCCATTTAGTCAAAATAATATGCTCAAAACATTTCCGCAAACCAAATTTCCACTTGAAAAAATCAACTTTGACTATTTGATTGGAAAACGCACACTTGGTCGCTAAAAGACAAAACGGGCCAACTCTCTACATTTGATCCAAAATTCGAGAAAAATTTACATGTGACATTTTTAAATCATTTAAAAATCTCAAATTTTATAGTTTGTGTTGTGTTCCACGGTGCAAAACCCTAACTTGATTAGAGTATTTATGTGGCTTTCGCGATCGCCGAATATCGTTTTTATTTTGTGATATGCCTAAATTCGTAAGTGGCTCCATTTTTACTGGGATTTTCATTTAGTACAACAAGAGTCTATTTTAATTACGTACCACATATTAGTGAATTGTTTTAAATATGTGTCCTTTTGTATAAATTTTCTAAAATGAATTTATGAGATACTAGTTTTAAGATCATACATGCTTAAACATTGTTTTAAATAAATTATTGTTAATTAAATATAATTTAGTCAACTCACCACAATAACACATTTTAAGGATTCTATTAGCCAAATTTCCAACTGCCGAATCAGTATTAAATTTGGCGGAGTTTACTTTATTTCTAATATTTTTAATAATTTTATTTTTAGAGACTTTTATGAGGTAAACTTTATTATTAATAAGTTGTAATCCCTATTTTACTTTCTGCACAATTATTTTATTTGGATTATATTACTATGCTATTTGGATATCACTTGTTGAACCTGTTAAAACTACATTTTTGTTGGATGCTGACTTGTAAAATTATTGTAAGACTTTCGTTGTTGATAAATAAATTTAAAGTCAGAAATAGTCAGACAATTCATTTCTTTCAGGTCGGATTGTTCACTATTTTGTTTCAAGTCTCTTATGGATAGTAACAACTGCAGGCCTAAGTCTCCACGTCATGGTGCTGATCATACACCAGACAATATTAATCCACGCCAAGTAAATTATACACAATTCAGTGTATCAATTATTATTATTTTTTAACTAGAAATTCTGAGTTGTTGAATTGAAAATTTATTTTTTCATAAAAAATTTGAATTTTAAAAAATAACGAGAAAAGAGTAAAGCAAAAACCTTGAACTCATTTGATATTTCTTGTTGATGTACACCTTTAAAACGCTCTAATTTGACAAAACTGCAAAGTCTAAATTGAATTCTCAAGTTAGATTTGTGAATTTGTTTTCTGTAAAATAATGACGAATCAATAGAGAATTTGACTTACCCACTAAAATCCTGTCTTTGTTTGTTACCCACTAAAAAATTAAACTTAAAAAAACCTCATGCTTTAGTTTCACCACATATTTTGTATTCCAAACTTTTAAAAATCTAGACATAGAATTCAAATTATTAAAGTCTAACAATAATGGTATAAGGCTTTTTAACCAAAAAACACCAAAACTAAAAGTTAAACCTTACTTTGATTTCATAATTTTCACAATATCTCATTTGTTTAGTGTTGTGGAGTACTGCTGCGATAACAACACCACAAGTTGTGCTCATTAGCAAATTGCTAAAAGCAGGAGATTGCTGGGTGTTGAATGGAAAAAGAAAGAAATCAGAGTTAGGTGGGGTATGACAAATCTAGTTTTCAAATAAATTTGGTAGAGTTGGAAGGAAAAATGGATTGGAATCTAGTGAATTGGGTGAAGGAAGAGACGGTGGATTTGCTCATCATTTCTCCAACTCAAAAGGGTTGGTTTTTCAATCCACATTCTTCTTGAATCCTCGTCCTATTTCCAACTTTCTTTTCACAGGAAATCATATTCTCTTTGAAAATCTGTCTCCATGAACATGCCCGTGCATTATGTTATGCATAAAGATTCCAAAGCTCATTAAGAAAGATACCGTTTCACGTTAATAACATGGGTGGACATCAAAGAATAGATTATGTAATTTCCGATTTAGACAAAAAAGTTCTAATTTATTTCAACATCTACAAATCTAGAGGTAGAGTTTTGATTTCTTTAGTGCAATATTGCATACTTTAAGCCAAAGTTTACATGATTTTATTATTGGGTTTACCTAAAAAAATATTGTACTCGGTTAAAATGATAACTTATGAATTATTCACCTTTATCTTTTTCAAATGGATTGTATAACTCTAATAATATGAGTTGACCTTCACATTACTTGATCGCCCGCCACATTATATCACTTTTTTTTGCATGATATGTTTGTCATTGATGCTTATGAGAATTACAAACTTAACTCTAAGAAATTTTCTTAACAAATCTCACCAAAGCATAGAATCGTAATGTTTAATATATGGTCAAAATTTTGAAATGGTCCAAGCTCTTTGTTGGTGTCACAACCCAAAAGAGAACCACAACAAAAACAAAAAACAATCGAACCCTAGGGTAGACCTTACTCTCCTACCCTTAGTAAAATTAATTGGATCGGAATAGAAAACTTAGAAATAAACTAATTACCAAATAAGCAAGACCTAAAAATATTCGGTTAATGTAATAGTTAAACAATAATGTCAAGATAATGCAATAATATAATTCAAATGAAATAATTTGTGCAATAAATGAAAATCCACCATGATGTAATGAATATAGAAATCCCAATAAAGTAAAACTGAAAACTAAACTAAGTGTACAACAAGTACTCACTCAAGATAGTACTCGAAAGAAGTAAATAAAGCTAAGAAAAATTTGAATCATTCTCGTTCTGGTAAATTCTCGTCCCTTTGTCTATGACCTGAAAAAATAAGAGTCATTTAAGGTGAGTTGACTATACTCGATAGATATCTCTAGTGTTATATCAAGGGTAATTAAAATATAATTGTACATGTAACATGGATAAACACATTATCTGAAAACAAGTTTCCAAAACCATCACTAAAACTAAGGAAAAACTAAGCAAAAATAATTCACTATATTGTAGGAAATACTAAAATAATGTTACTATTATATTAGTGTGAAAAAAGAACATCAATGAAACAAAAGTCACTCATGGACCCCAAACATCTGTGGAATAGGCATACAAGGGAGACACTGATCTTCAGATCATTGTGACATAAACAACAAACCATGATATGGTCTAGGGATTTTCATCCACTTAAGTGACATCGTGAGCTGTCTTATAACAATAATTGTGTGATGTGCAAACCACCCTCTCGCACAATAAAAAATGCACTACAAATAATGATCTTCACTCGGGTCAAATAAAATTGGTACACACGATCAATATGAACATAAATGATAAGGTGTATGTGTTAGCCTATAGCTATTAGACTTAATTGCTTTGATTATAAGTTGTTTATCATTTGCATATAATTATTATTATCATTGAGTTTATAATTATTTTTCATTGGAAATACCCCTTAACAAGAGTTTATATATATACTAATATGTTGTTTAAGTCTATATAATTAAATAATAGATCAATTGGACTTAGAAGCTTCAAAATGTGCAAAATGTGAAGATATGTCGACTGGGTGGTTGACCAGACAAGCTCAAGAAGAGCCAATACAGGAAAGCAGTCAACCAGACTTGAGAAACTGATCGA
Organism: Begonia loranthoides; assembly: GCA_022433065.1. Classification (NCBI taxonomy): domain Eukaryota; kingdom Viridiplantae; phylum Streptophyta; class Magnoliopsida; order Cucurbitales; family Begoniaceae; genus Begonia; species Begonia loranthoides. The sequence goes on from CM039471.1 coordinate 16,922,571, forward strand.
TCAAAATCAAACAGTTAGCTAAGGATTTTACAATGGCTTGAAAGAGGTCGACCGGAAAAGAAGTGGTCGACCAAAAATTGGACAGATTCACGCAAAGTTTGAAGATGTGAAGAAGCAGTCGACAGGAGTAGAAAAAGTGGTCGACCTATCCTATTGTACACGCAACGGTAACATTCCAACGGTCGGGAGACTGTCAACCGAATGGAGGGTGATTGACTGGTCATGCTATTTTATAAATAGAGGCACTTCGAATTGAAGTCCAACAAAGAGAGAATAGTACGGAAATGCTGTCGAAATCATTTCTCAATTTCTCTCAATATTTGAGTGCTAGCCCTAACTCTCACTATCCCCTCACTTGAGATTTATATCATTGAGAGTTAGGATTCTTTGTTGTAATTTTCATTTTCACAATTGTAATCAGCAACATCTAGGGTGACGCCTTGTAACAATCAAAAGGAAATGGTGATACCCTGAGAATAGTCGATTGTAAAGGTTTGATTGGTACCCGTGAAACCAATAATCACTAACCAGGGAGGTTAGTGGGTTAAGGATTTCTAAGTGGGAAACTTGGAGCACGGACATAGGCGGTTTTGCTGAACTGCGTGAACAAAGTATTTGCACTTCTCTTTCTTTATTTCTTTACTTTCATGTATGTATTGATTGCATATTAATATTAAATTATTTAGGGAATAGAGTTTATAATATCGCAAATTTTTTTTGTAAAGGTTTGATTGGTACTTTTGAAGCCAATAATCACTAAGTAGGGAGGTTAGTGGGTTAAGGATTTCCAAGTGGAAAACTTGGAGCACGGACATAAGTGGCTTTGCTGAACCCGTGAACAAATTGTTTGCACCTCTCTTCCTTTATCTCTTTACTTTTATGTATGTATTGATTGCATATTAGTATTAAATCATTTAGGGAATAGAGTTTATAATATTACATGAAAAAGTTCGCTCACCTAATTCACCCCCCTTCTCTCTCTCTATAGGTGAGCATATGGTCCAACACGTGGTGTTAGAGCGAGGTTATTTAACTTTTTGTGTGATATTGTGCATATTGATATAAATTTGTTTAATTTGCATCCATTGGGTTAAATTTCTTCTTGAAAATTATTTGGAAAAATTTTGATTGAACTATTTCGTTATACAAATTATTATGACTTTTAATATGTATGTTGAAAGGTAATCATTAGCTACACCTCCATATTTTGATAGAAATGATTATGTATATTGGAAGTCTAGGATGAGAATTTATATTCAATCTTTAGATTATTATCTTTGAAACATTGTGAAAAATGAGCCTTTTATTTCGTTCAAAATTAAAAATGGTATAGATGTTTCAAAATTGTGATGCATATAATAGAAAATTATGCATGAATGCTAAAGCTATTAACACTTTATGTTGTGCATTGAATAGAGATGATTTTAAGAGGATACAAGCATGTCATAGTCCCTATAAAATTTGGAAATTGTTTGAAATCACACATGATGGCACTAATCAAGTAAACTAAAATAAAATGAGCATGCTTATTTATGAGTATGAATTATTTTCTATGGATAAAGATGAAACCATTAGTCAAATGTTTATTTGTTTTACTAATATTACTAATGGTTTAAAAGTTCTTGGTAGAATTTATCCCAACGAAGCGTTGGTTATGAAATTCTTCGGTGTCTACCAAAGGCATGGCAACCCAAGTTGATTGCCATTCAAGAAGCATGGGATCTGAAAGCATTGAAGATAGAGGAACTAATTAGATCTCTAATGACTCATGAGATCTCTCGTTGGAGACCAATGAGAAGAAGGAACAAAAAGAGAAGGAATCCTTCAAACTATGGAACATAGCCTTCAAATCCTCATCAAAGACACAAGTGGAATCCAGAGTGAAGGATGAAGATAAATATATCAAATTCATAACCCAGAAGTTCAACAAGTTCCTTCATCAAAAAAAGAGGAACGGAGAAAAAGTAATAATTTGCTTTGGATGTTGAAAACTCGGACACACCACATTTGACTGTTCAAAAGTAAAGAAGTCGTCAAGGGCATTTAAGAAGAAAGCTATGTTGGCCATATGGGATGATAGTGATGAAAAGTCTTCATCCGGAAGTGAAGTGGTGAGCATATGCTTTATGGCCAATGAGGAAAAAATACACAATTCATCTTGTGATGTAGATGATAATATTGATGACAATGATGAATTATTGAATGCCTTTAATGAGTTATTTTATCAATTCAATGTGCTTAAACATAAATATAAACTCTTGAAAAAGGAGAATGAAAATTTGATGAATCAGCATGATAAAATGGTTAAATCTTTTGAAAATCAAATTGTTGTGTTGAAAAGCATGAATGATAATTTGGTTGCTACTATTAAATCTTTTGAATTTGATTTTTATGAATTGAAAGCTAAAAATAATGAATTGAAATCTATTGTGCTTAAATTCACAAATGGTAGCAAAAAATTTGAGCATACTTTTAGGAAAACAAAAGGTTACATTTGATAAAGCCAGAATTGGCTATCAACCATATGCAAAGAAGAAAAATTATGAAATTTTTTTCATTTGCTCATCTATTTGTAATGCATGTAATTGTATAGAGCATACATCATTTTGCTGTCCATTGAAATCAAATGGCTAAATGATTAGTTTTAAACTTGTTTGGGTTCCTAAAAAAACCAAGCCTAAAACTCAAGGGCCCAAAAAGATTTGGATTCCAAAAAAAGGCAATTGTGTCTTGTTTTAGGTTGTATGATTTTGACTATAGTTGAAGGGAGACTCCTAAGAGCATGTGTTTAGTCTAATGAAATTGCTTAATCAATTTTGCTCTTCATATGTATGCAAATTGTTTCTTTGAGTTTGATAAAATTGTTTTGAATGTGTACAATTAGTTGAATTGGCTTCGATGTATGAAATGTTTTTTTGGTGTCATTGGAGTTTAATTTTTTATATGTCTTCAATTGGTATAAATTAAATTATTTTTCTTGGTATTCACTTAGATGTTACCCTCAACTATTATGTATGATTAATGCCGAAGGGGGAGAATTAACTTGATTGAATTACCTTGTTTTTATATTTCCCCATGGACTTGCTTTTGTATATTGATAAAAGGGGGAGAGACTATATTGAATGTTTTGATGTTTTTTATATGAATTAAATTTCTCCAATAATTTCATTATGTATAATGGCTAAGGGGGAGTAATTCTACTCTTAAATGACTTGAGCTATAATTTGAGTTAACTTTTGTATTTGCCTTTGGTTGCTTCTTTCCAATGAATTTTTTTTTGTTTTGAATAATGACAAAGGGAGAGAGACACTATGTGATATTAACCTTTGACTCTCCATTGGTTTCTTTTTTATTTTGAAAAAATATGAGAGGTTAATATAAGTTGTTAGAAAAACATGTATAGCATAAATTAAAAATGGAGATATATGTTGCATAAACTATGGGGGAGAGATCAAATTATGCAATTCTATATGCACATGCTTAGAGAGAGAAATAAACAACTTATAATATATTGTCATAATCAACAAGGGGGAGATTGTTAGCCTATAGATATTAGGCTTAATTGTTTTGATGATGAATGTTTTAATTTGATTATAAGTTGTTCATCATTTGGATATAATTATTATTATCATTAAGTTTATAATTATTCTTCATTGGAAATACCCCTTAACAAGGGTATTTATATATACTAATATATTGTCTAAGTCTATGTAGTTAAAGAACAGATCAATTAGACTTATAACCTTCAAAATGTGCAAAGCATGAAGATAGGTCGACTGAATGGTGGACCAGACAGGTTGAAGAAAAGCCAATCTAGGAAAGTGTTCAATAGAAGCTGAGAAAGTGGTCGACTAAAAATCAGATAGTGAGCTCAAAATTTTATAACAGATGGAAAGCAGTCGACTGGAGAAGAAGTTGTTAGCCTAATTGACATTAGGCTTATTTGTTTTGATGATGTGTGCTTTATAGTTTATTAAGTTTTTTATGTTTTAAATGTATTTAACTTGATTATCATTTAACTTATTAATGTTCTTTATTGGTAATACCCTCTAACAAGGGTGTTTAAATATACTAATATCTTTGTTTAAATCCATGTAGCTAAAGGATACATCATTTGGACTTAGAAGCCTCCAACAGTGGAATACACGGAATATAGGTCAACTAAGGCATTGTGGGTGGTCGACTAGTTTGAAACATAGGCAAAACTGTTGGAAAGCGGTCGATCGGTGAGGATGGTGGTCTACCACAACATGGACAGATTCAAGCTAAATTTCTGCTATGTGAAGAAGCGGTCGATCAGGGGTCCAAGCAGTCAACCTATTCAACTGCACAATGTAAGGACTATAATCCAACGATCGGGAGGTGGTCGATCAAACAGAGGGTGGTTGGCGGTTACGTTGTCTTTATATATAGAATGCACTCCAAAGCTCATTTTAACGAATAGAGAATTGTAGCAAAGCTCTGCCAAAATTCATATACGATTTCTCTACATTCAAATGATTGCATATGTTTAGCTCTTCTATTCCTAAACTTGTGATATATATTTGGAGAGCTTAGATTCTAAGTTGTATTTTCTATTTTCGCAATTCTTGTCCTCAAACATAGAGTGACGCTTTGTGAATAGCCAAGCTGAGGGTGACGCCTGGTGAATAGTCGTTGTAAAGACTTGGTTGACAACCGTGAATTCAATCATCACTACCCCTGGAGGTTAGGTGATTAAGGATCTCTAAGTGGGAAGCTTGGAGTGCGTACGTAAGCGGGGTTGCCAAACTGTGTGAATAAATTTGTTTGTACTTCTCTAACCCTAACTCTTTAAATTTGCTATTGTTTGATTTTACAATTTGGGTTAAATCACTTAGGATTTAGAGTTAATTATACCACACGAAAAATTTTAGTACGCCTAATGAATACCCCCCCTCACCCTCACCCTCACCCTCACCCTCTCTTAGGTGAGCATACGGTCCAACAATTGGTATTAAAGCGGGGTTAAATAAATTTTTGTGCGATATTGTGCATATTGTATAAATTTGTTGATTGGATTGAATTTCTTGTTGAAATTTATTTAGACAAATTTGATTGAACTTTTTGGTTGTATAAATTATTATGGATTTCAATTTGAGTGTTGAAGGAAAATCCATCTCTAGACCTCCTAATTTTAATGGAAAAGATTATACATATTCGAAGTTTAAGATGAAAATTTTTGTGCAATCTATAGATTATAATTTATGGCAAATTATTGAAAATGGAATAAATGTTCCTAGATTATCTTATAAATTGAATGATTTGGATAAACGTAATTTGAGCTTAAATGCTAAAGCCATGAACATATTATATTGTGCTTTGGGTAGAAATGAATTTGATAAAGTACAAGCTTGTGTTAGCGCTAATGATATTTGGAAAGTTATTGAGCTTACACATATAGGTACAACTTAAATTGAAAGTGAAGAAAGCACATTCTCCGAAGATGAGGAAATGGCCAATGTATGCTTCACGGGCAAAGAAAATGAGTTAAAAAAATTTTCTAGTGATTTAGAAGAAAATTTTAATGAAGAGGAATTGCGTGATGTGTTTAATGAGTTATATGATCAATTTAACATGCTAAAATCTAAGTATAAATCTTTGAAAAAGGAAAATGATAATTTGATGAAAAAACATATTGAAATAGTTCAATCTTTTGAAAAGCAAATTAGTGATTTGAAAATAATGAATGATAATTTGAATGTTACTATCAAATCACTTGAGAATAAAATTAGCAAATTGAAAGTTAAAAATGATGACTTAAATAATGTTGTGCTTAATTTCACAAATAGGAGAAAAAATTTAAATATGCTCATAGGAAAGCAAATGGTTACATTTGATAAAGCCGAAATTGACTATTAACCCTTTGCAAAGAAGAAAAGTTATAAAATTTCTTTGTTTGCCCATCTATTTGTAATACTTGTAATTGTATAGAGCATAAATTATTTTGTTGTCCATTGAAATCAAATGGCAAAATGATTAGTTCTAAGTTTGTGTGGGTTTTTAAAGGAACCAAACCTAAAACTCAAAGACCTAAAAAGATTTGGAATTCTAAGAAAGACAATTCAACCTTGTTTTAGGTTGGAAGTTTCTCCCACTTTAAATGAATTTTTTTTATTGTGGATAATGAGAGTCTTACTTGATTGTGCCTTATAGGCTTATATTTTTTACTCTTGATTTGATGTTGATTTAAAGTGAGTTGATTATATGCATATAGGTTAAAATTTTATTGTCTTGATTAATATTGATTCTTATGTGTGCATATTCTTTTTGGTATCTCATAGCTCAATCTTTTGTAATCCAACAAGTGATTTTATTTGTTTTCCCATTGAATTGAGTTTGCATATTGACAAAGGGGGATATATATTTATAAGTTGAATATTTGTTTTGTATCAAAACTTAAATTTTTCATTCCAACAAGGTTTTTATTTGTTAAAATTTTTTTTAACAACATTGTTGATCCCCATTGTTTTGAATTTGAATATTGCAATAGGGGGAGAAGTAGTTTTTTTTAACTTGAATAATTCTATTTATCAAAGATTAAAGGTTTTCATTTTTTTGACAAGTGGCAAATTGAATTTTTTTTTGTGACTTTGTTTTCTCCTAACTATTGATATACTAAGGGGGAGAATTAATTTAATTGATTTTCTTTTGATGGTAAGGCCCCCAATCTTTATGTATGGTAAATGCAAAAGGGGGAAGTTAACTTGTTTGATTTGTTTTTGTGTTGATGCTTTGAATTTTCCCATTGATTTGAATTAGTGTAATGACAAAGGGGGAGAGAATATATTGAATGCTTTTAATATGAATAATTTTTCTCCTTGATGTTTCCCTCCAATGATTTTTGTGTTTTAAATAATGACAAAGAAGAAGAATTTTTATTAACTTTGATGTTCCTCTCCATTGATTTGTTTTTTATTATGACAAAGGGGGAGAAGTTAGTGTAAGTTATTAGGAGAACATGAATTGAAACTAAAATATATAAATTGCATAGGCTAAGGAGGAGAAATCATAATATGCAATATATCATGTTCATGCTTAGGATAAAATTTTGTTTGTCATCATAAAAAAAAAGAGATATTGTTAGCCTAATTGACATTAGACTTATTTGTATTAATGATGCGTGCTTTATAGTTTATTAAGTTGTTGTGTTTAACTTGATTATCATTTAGTTTATTGTTGTTCTTTATTGGTAATACCCTCTAACAAAGGAGATTAGATATACCAATATGTTTGTTTAAATCCATGCAACTTAATGATACATCATTTAGACTTAGAAACCTCAAAGAGTGAAATACACAGAGTATAGGTCGACTAAGACACTGTGAGCAGTCGACTAGTTTGAAACAAAGGCAAAACTGCTGGAAAGTGATCGACTGGTGAAGATGGTGGTCAACCGTAAAATGGATAGATTTGAGCCAAATTTCTGCTATGTGAAGAAGTGATCGACCGGGGTCAAAGTGATTGACCTATTGAACTGCACAACGTAATGGCTATATTCCAACTGTCAAGAGGTGGTCAACCAATTAGAGGGTGGTTGACTAAACATGTAATACCCCGAAACTTTTATCAAAATTTGTTAAGAATAGTTGGAAATTAATTAGGGGCATTTGGATTTATCAGATATTTATCGAGGTATTACCAATGACATATTCGTAAGATTGTAATTATAGAAAATTTATTAGATAATAACCAGTATTAATTAAGAAGACAACTATGGCATTGGCAGGAAGCATGCAGGGGATGAGGTTGGCGATTTTGCAAGGGCAGGGGCGATTCTAGACGGGTGCAGACGGTGACCGTGACTTTGGTGCATCTGAACCCTGTCTGGCCGGCTCAGATTGGACCGTTGTCTGCTGTGGAGACAACCTCATGCTTTTGTCCAGCCTGGAGTTGCACCCTACGTGACCGATAGCTTCTGGAAAACAAAAAAAAAAAAAACAGAGGCATGCTGTCTGGGGAATGTTTGTTGGCTGGAGAATAAAAGACAGAGACATGGAGAGGAGATTGGTAGTGACGCGGGATTGTTTGAGAAGAGCTAAGAGTCTCTGCTGAAGAAGGGGACCGAGAGCTGTAAGAAGGAAATGGAGTCCGAGGAGTGATGGTAATGCACGGTTTGGCTTGGTGCAGGAAGAGTGGAAGTTGGAGAATGATTTTCCTGCTATCTTGTTGTGGATTTGAAGGAATAAGAAGGGCTTCTCGGTTTTTCTATGGATTTAAGGTACTCGATTCTTCCTTGGATATTATAGATTTTAGGCAGATTTTATAAAGTATACAATAGAATGATTTGAGTAAATCTCTGCCTTGATTCAAAACTTAGGAATTTGTACGAAGTTTGCTGTCATCATGAGTTGATAATCTGTATATTTGGGGAGTTTGAAAGATGGTTAGGAGACAATTGGTCATGAGAAACTTTGTATTCAAAACTGCGTTGTAGATTGTTTTCTTTTGACTGTGTTGAGATACTGAATCATTTAATTTGATGTGAAGGAGCTACTTCTGGATTTGTTAGCTGTGTTCTTCCGAGGTTTACACATCAATTGTGGGTTGAATTAATCCACTAAACTGTTGTTGGTCTTGTTTGTTAGTTAGTTCATGTGAAAGAATTAGGATTTAATTGTGATAATTCAGGTTGCTTATGGCTAAGGGTGAAATGAAGTAATATGTGAATCACTGGTTGGTTCTGTTATTAGCCAACTATATCATGGAACTTGGATTAAGTCACTGGGTGATGGTTGGTAGATAAATGTGGTTTCCTGCCTTGATTCGATATTATTATTTGGACATTGAGTTACGAGTCTGTAGTCAGTGGATGAAATTACTTTGATGGTTGCCCGGTGTTAAATATAGCTTTCAGATGCTATCGTTTAGGATTAATTAATTAATCTGGGTTATATTAATTTTGAAGGTACTAAAAGAAGAGACGGACAATGATTAAGTGTGAATGCGCGACAAAATTCGAGGTAAGGAACTTGGGTGTGTCTTGGCCTGTGGAGGCCCTACACCACAAGTGTGTGTGTGAGTAGTGTTGGTTTCCCTTGAATGATTTACTGTCATTGAACTTCCTTTGTTGATAGTGTTAGTTGATAGTGTTAGTTGATTCTCGTTTTACTAATGCTTTACATGAATGGTGTTTTCCTTGTTGTTAATTTCTTATAACCCCTTTATTACAATTTTTGAAAATAGAATGCCTTATGTGGATAGAAAGATGCTAACTGTTTATTGTTCGAATGAAGGAAAAATAATGAATGCTTATTGCTCATGTTATAATGATAGTGTATGAAGGAACAAAAGGAAAAGTGATCTGGTTGGTTCCATTTACTTTGCTGAAAGTTTAGTGTTTGCATATTCTCATATCATTTGTTAATATACTAGATTTAGTTTATAATTCTTGCTTTTGTTTAGGACCTATAAATCTTCTGGTGTTATTTAGCATTAGTTCATTTAGCACATCTCTTGTCATAATGAATTGTCGAGCATGTTGGCTATTGTCGTTCGTTAATAGATTTCCACATGTGACTTACTAAGCATGTTTCTATTAGTTAGTTTCTAAATGTACTTATTCAAACATGAATGGTTAGATAATCTCGTTGTGTCTTCCGCTCGTAAAAGCATGATAAATCGCAATTTCTAGCATGATAAAGCATGTTCTATTAGTTATTTGTTAAGCGTGTTCTTGTTAGTCAATTGATAATTCGTTCCCTTTTGTTAATACATGCCATTGTATTCTATCATCAAGCATGTTATTGTTTTCTATTGGTTGACTATATTTCCATATAAATGTTTGTTTAGATAAGCATGCTTAGCTAGTTTAGTTTTGGTTTTGCTAAGATAAGCACGTGAACCTAATTTTAATTAATGAATCAAGTATGTTTCTATTCCATCGTTCGTTAAGCATGTTTCCATTAGTTATTTGTTAAGAATGTTTTTATGAATCAATTGCTAAATATGTTTCCATGAATTTTTTGGTGAGCATGTTACTATTAGTTATTATTAAGCACGTTTTGTTAGCCAATTGTTAAGTATGTTTCCGTTATTAGTTCAATTTAGTTTATTAAGCACGCTCCTAGAAATTTGTTGTTAAGCATGATTAGCTGACACTAAATCTAAGCATGATTAGTTAACTAAGCATGATTAGTTAACTAGGACAGAAGCATGAAATCAACCCTTGAGCATGAAAATCAACTAGGATAATTAACTAAATAATTATAATTCTTTCTTGAGCCATTAATTATTTAGTTGTAAATAATAACAAGTTCTTGAGCATGTTAATTAATTTATGCCTTACTTTGATATGCACGTCGCTTGTGATCTGATATATTTCCCTTATTATTGTGACTTACATATCCAAGCATGTTCCCGAATGTTTAATTACTTCTATAATTGCTTCCTCTATATGATGTACATTATTGGGTGTTCCATTCCTTTTATTTGTGCTTTTAATTCAGTTACTGTCTTCTATATGCGCACTTCAATTCCTATTAAAGTTATGTTATATGCATTGTGCGTCATGTTAGGTTGAGATCATGTTAATAGAAACCCAGAAGAGGGTACCCTCTCGGGGTGGTGCCCACATGCATGAGTGAGGAAAAACGTTAAGAACAAGAATGTTCGGGATGGCGGGATACGCCCATCACCAAAGAAACCCTACCGGCGGGATACGCCGGGAGGGAAGAAACCCTGAAGGAAGGATACGCCAGAAGGGGAGTACATTTGAAGGTGGGATATGCTGGAAAGGGGACGAAAAAGGGAGTTAGAGGGAGGACAGGTAGCAAAACTAGTGCGCAGTTAGGCGAAGCCCCCAACCTCGACGGGAACGGGGACCTAGCTGCAAGTAAAGAGTGAAGTCCGGTCAACTATTCCATCCCCTAAGTACCCTCAAATCTCCAGCTCGATGTACGAGTAAAGAACGAACGAAGAACGAATGTAATGAAAAGAATTGGTTTTTGGGGCCCTCATTCCAAGAAGAATTAAAGAGAGATATGTATAATTGTTTTTCCCATTTCCTTACTGGGCGAAAGCTCACGTCCTTACTTGTGGTGTAGGTACAAACGACGAACAGATAATTAGTAGATGATAAACACATAATGAAGCAGGGATGGATGATTTCTCACGCACGAGACTCGGGGCTTGCCAGGCAAAGAGATAATGAGTAAACGGTTGTAATCGCATTAAGTTTTATCATTTTGTAGTTCATAGTTTAGTTTCTTCTTTAAATGATTCGTTTAAGCTTCCGCCATGTTTTACAAGAATTTATTTTATAACGCTTCCGCATATTTTATCAATTGGTTTTCGTAACGAGTTTTAAGAAAGAGTCAGTAGCGATTCGGTTTGAGACACTCTGGTACATTTTGTTTTAAAAAGAAAAGAAAGCTAAAAATTTTACACGTTTTAAAGGATTTACGAAAATTTGGGTCCTTACAAAACAGAGGGTGTTCAACCATATACGCTGTCTTTATATATAGAATGCACTCCAAATCTGATTTTAACGAAGAGAGAATTGGAGCAAAGCTCTGCTAAAATTCCAATACGATCTCTTTACATTCAAATGAGTTGATTGGCTTAGCTCTTCCATTTCCAAACTTGTGATTTATGTTTGGAGAGTTTAGGTTTTAAGTTGTATTTGCTATTTCTGCAATCTTTGTACAGAAACAGAGGGTGACACCCTGTGAATAGTCAAGCTGAGGGAGACACCTTGTGAATAGTTGTTGTAAAGTCTTGGTTGATGCCCATGAAGTCAATGATCACTAACCAAGGAGGTTAGGTGATTAAGGATCTTCATGTGGGAAGCTTGGAGCACGAATGTAGGCGGAGTTACCGAACCACGTGAACAAATTAGTTTACACTTCTCTAACCCTAACTCTTTATATTTGCTATTGTTTGATTTTAATATTTGGGTTAAATCACTTAGAGTTTAGAGTTAATTATATCACACAAAAAAGTTTAGCACACCTAATTCACCCCCTCTCTTAGGTAGCATGTGGTCCAAAGAAAGTGGTAAACCAAAAATTGGATGGATTCGAGCAAAGTCTGAAGATGTGAAGTAGCGGTTGACTGGAGTTGACAAAGTGGTTGACCAATCGGATTGTACAAGCAATAGTAACATTCCAATGGTCAGTAGGCGGTCGACCAAACAAAGGGTGGTCGACTGGTCGAGCTATTTTATAAATAGAGGCACTCTGAATTGAAGTTCCACAAAGAGAGAATTGTACCAAAACGCTGCCAAAATCATTTCTTTATTTCTTTCAATATTTGAGTGTTAGGCCTAACTCTCACTATCCCTTCACATGAGATTTATATCTTTGAGAGTTAGGATTCATTGTTGCAATTTTCATTTTCACAATTGTAATCTGGAACATCTAGGGTGACGCCCCGTAACAATCAAATAGAAAGGGTGACGCCTTGTGAATAGTTAATTGTAAAGGTTTGATTGGCACCGGTGAAGCCAATCATCACTACCGAGGAGGTTAGTGGGTTAAGGATCTCTAAGTAGAAAACTTAGAATGCAAAAGTAAGCGGGTTTGTCGAACCGCATGAATAAATTGTTTGCAACTCTCTACCCTTATCTCTTTACTTTTACGTATGTAGTAATTGCATATCAATACATATTACTATGAAATCACTTTGGGAATAGAGTTTATAATATCACACGAAAAAATTTAGCTCACCTAAT
>CM039471.1:16935661-17222152 GCA_022433065.1 Begonia loranthoides
GTATGCACAAAATAAACATGCATATATACAAATTGACATGCTATAAGACATGAAATGTCATAAGAGTGTGAGAACTATCTCATAAAATAGCTTTTGGAAAACCATATTGATGCACCAACAGAAGGGGTAAACAAGTAACCTGTAAATACTTGAAAAAATATGGAAATATCTGCCACGGATTAGGAAATTTTCCTGAGAGATCTTGAGTCCCCAAAAATAGCAAGTAGTTAAGGATGGATGACTTTGTAAATGAAAACCTTTTTGATGGTTGGACACCTCTCACACAACCTTCCTCCAAGGAGTAGGCACGCACATGCCAATAAGAGAACTTACTCACACAAAGATACTTTGGATATAATTCACCAAAGGTTGAAAAAAGAATCACTCCAATTTCTAAAGAAAGCAAAAACTTTGTATTAATCAAACTTCAATGTCTAAAACATAAGCACTAGGGGGCTTTATATAGCCAATTACAAAGCCTAGAATAGGAAACAACATAATAGGAAACACACTATGTATTCGGTCTATGGCCGATCACTATACGATGAATTTAGTAACTTTCTAAAGCTATTATTTTATAATCTTTGCTGGCTTTGGCTCCAAAAAATTGATGACTTTTGGCAGCTATTTTCCTTCATGAATTGCCATTTGGATGGTTGCAATAACCAAGCACAATTGGCCCTCCTTTGTCCACTTGCTTTTGGTCGATTAAGGAAAGTTTCCTTAACTCTATTTCCCTTGGTCTTTCTTGCCCTTCAAGCTTGTCTTCTTGGGCTTATTTTTATAGCATTAAGGGCGTGGTCCCTCTTTGATCTTCATGGGTTAATAGCTCTTTTATTTGAGCACTTGTTGAGTTACCTTCCATATAAAGACTTCCTTGGTCTCTAAGCTTGGACGCTTAGACTTTCCATAATTATTGCTCTCTGTTATGTGGGCTTTTCACATAGCCAACAAACTCTAAATTTAACGATGCAACTCATTCTAGAAAGCTTAGAAAGTTAGCTACAATCTTCATGAAGCACTTTTTTTTTAAATAACATTGTTTGGAATGCAAAATTAGTCAAACACTCGTCGGAGGTCAGAAAGTGTGTAGTTTTGGAAAGTCCTTCAAATATTCTAGAACTTGAAGTTCCACTTGTGTTTGACCTTGAATACCTTCATGATAATTTTGGAAGTTTGATTAATGATGGAATGAACCCGTAGTCCATTATCCTCTCAGGGTTGAAAAGGATTCGACCTCGAGTTATGTCTTGTTCCACCATAATCTTTATGACCATAAAAAGAGAAATCATCATGGGTTATCAACATAGCAATATCTTCAATATCTTCATGATTGTAATAAGAAAAAGAATCTTCTTTGTAGTAGGCTGATGATATTAAGATTTCCATAAACCTCTTTTCATGTTTGAATAATAACCCGAATAATAGATTCTCATTCCTTGTTTTCGAGTTGGAAATAATGTAGACCACAATAATAATTACCATAAATAAAAAGTTAAGAACACCTTTAAGTATGTGTGGCCATAGAGTAATCCCTTCATAATCTTCTTCCATTAGATAGAGAGATGTGTCATGGACTTTGAGATTTGCATCAGCTTTAAAATCTCCATAAATGAAATAAGGAAACAATCCTTGTATGATGTGGTCGGCCATTAATAGTAAGATATTCACAAACCACCTTCCATATTTGAATAATAGCTTAGGAATGTCATGGATACCACTTTGTAATTCAATGATTTCCATAAAAATAGTTTTGAGAATATCTTTGAGTATGTGTGGCCAAAGAATAATGCTCTTATAGAATCTTGAGTTACCTTTTGCTTGACATGGCTTCCTAGGAACCTAACAAACACTTTCCTTAAGAGTAATTTTCGAATTCCATGAGTTATCATACCAATCTTGTCATCTTTGGAAACAACATCTTTAAATTGAAGCATTGGCCACTAGTTTTGTCTTCCCCTTTTGCACTTGTTATACAAGGAAAGTAATCTATCAAATTATTCTTGGACAATGATGCACAAATAGTTAAGTGGTTTTTGAAATCACCAAATAAACAACTAGTAGATTTATCCTTAATCCTATTGCCATAAGAGTTTTGCCAAATAATCACATCAAATATCAAAATTTTGCTCTTGGTGTAATATGTTCTTCTAGCCCAAAAATAGTAATCAAAGTCAACATCAAGATTCATTAAGATCACAAACATGTTACTATGCATAACCATCAATGAATTTCCACAAAAATTTACGAGAATAATACTACCCTCAAGATTGTTATATCCACATATCATGTCATTAACACAAAAATCTTTAATTCATCCAACTCTAAAAATCCAAGTAATCAATTTATCCATCGGCACTTACCTCTTTGTCATAAGTATAGCGGTTTTCATCTAATTTCCTTTTAATACATCATAATCCATAACAATTTGCTTTGGTTGGATCGGAGCTAGATTGACTAACCTCTCATAACCTTTGAATGACAAATAGCAATTTGAATATCCATCATGTATATGCCTTCTATCATATATTAGTGAAACTCCCAAGAGAAAAATTAACCAAAATTGGATTTACCTTACTGTCATCTTTGACACTCAACCAACTTAAACTTTCCTTAAAATCTAGGGAAGGCAAAGTGTCATCACTATTTTCATCTTTGATTAAAGGAGATACCTTTTTTGTGTTTAAACTTCGTCCATGAACAATTTGACCTTTATCAATGTGCCACCAAAGTTTCTAAATTATACCATGCATTAATAATTCCAAGCTAAGCCCCTTAACCATGATCAAAGGAACCATGTTAGTACAAATTTCATCTTTAATGAATAAAGGGCAAACCTTGTGATTGTTGGAGCTTGGGATATGAAAAGCTTGTTCTTCTGGACGTTCTTCCTCATCTAATTGCGACTCCAAAGATAGTAATGACCTATTTTTGGCGTAAATAATTTCTACTTCAATTTGCTCAAGAGTATCTTCTAATACCTCATTGTGGTCTTGTGCTTGTAAGGTCGAAGTGTGTGATATATTTGCCTTAAGTTGTTATAATATTCCTTCAAACAAGGTGTTAATTTTATCGAGTTGATATTGTCGACTTTCGGAAGATTTTTTGTACCGTGTGATTGGCGGTGAATTTTCCTCATTCGAAAAATAACTCCTTGAGTAGCTTCATCCCCTTGTCATTGTGTTGAAAAAAAGATATCATAAATTAGTAGGAATTTTAGCTCTAATACCAAATGATGCACCAGCGGAAAGGGTAAAGAAATAACCTGTAAATACTTGAAAAAATATGAAAATATCTGCCTAAGAGATCTTGAGTCACCAGAAATAGCAAGTAGTTGAGGATGGAACCTCCAGATGGATGACTTTGTGAATGAAAACCTTCTTGATCGTTGGACACCTCTTCACACAACCTGCCTCCAAGGAGTAGGGACACGGATGCCAATAAGAGAACTTACTCAACTCTAAATAAGCCCAATCTTGTGATGCTACTCACACAAGGATACTTTAGATATAAATCACCAAATGTTGCAAAAATAATCACTCCAATTTTGAAAGAAAGCAAAAACTTTGACACGAGCACCAAGAGTCCCATTTGTTATTTTCTTTACCTAGATAGGAGGGGTCGTTGGGGTGAATGACTAACTCAATAGAAAACTTATACTAAATGCAATGCAATGTAAAACTTATTTTACCTTTTCTCATCAAAACCATGATCTTGAGAAGCGTGCATCAATTAAAATCATTTTCAAAATCCTTATCACTATTTTAAGGAAAATCAGCCTCAAAAGCCCCAGATGAGATATTAATTAAAAATATAGCTATATACATAGACAGCTAATACCAAAATACCCTCGTCATATTTTTATACTTGAAACAGTTATCAATGAAAAGAGAGATTTAAACAAGGACACCTTCGATCAAATATATAGAAAGGTGGAAACCATTTCTAGGCAACACCTCATGAGCTAAGACGAAGAAATGACGATGGTTCGAAGACCCAGTGCATAACCCGAGTTGTTGGCGAGCAAGGCCCCACAATGACACAATCCATACTTAATCAAAACACCCTAATCAAGTTCAGGGATTCGAGGAGCGCGTCATGATGTGCCCCAAAAATGCACAAAGACAATTCAAGGTTGTAGGGCAATTGACTAACGTCAATGATGATGTGTTTCCAAACGGGGGTTTGGAAGAGTACGAAAGCAAACAAAGGAAGAAGGGAGACCCGTGGGGGTGCTCGGACTTATTCTTGATGGAATGGACTTAGCTCACCTTGCTAAGTATGGAGAGAGGATTAACTTGAGGGATCAAGTTAATTGATGTACACTCACACTTCACTTAGATATAACTCACTAAGAAAAATGGAGGCTAGCTTGGATATGACTCACCAAGCTACGGTTTGGATATGAATCACCGAACCTACTAACGCTCAATTTGGATATGACTCACCAAAGTAAGAGATAGCAAATAGAAAGTAAAGAACTTCACAAACTAACTACAAGAGTGTTTGATTTCAAAGTTGACTAGTTTTTTAATTACAAAGAGGGGTATATATAAACCATCTTGGACACAAGTTACAATGCAAATAATAAAGTATGTGTTAATAACCAACCACTTAGGAAGAGAAACGGTCATTAGCAAACCAAGACAAACATTAATTACTTAGAAGAAGGGGGATGAGAAAGAGGGAAGATTCATCACCTAGGGAGATGAAAAGAGCCTAGAAAACTAGAAGAGCATCTTGGAAATTGCAATCTCTAGATCCTTCTTTGGTGAGACAAGGCTTACCTAGGAAGATGAAAAGTTCTTTTAGTAATTCCAAGGCCACCTAATACATTTAAGGAGAGTAATTGGGTTGAGGATATGGACTTGGAATTCAGACTTCAAGTGTGGGCTTTCTCTTCTTCTCCAATTGGACTTGGTCCCAGCCATTTGATTAAGTGTGTGGGCTTGTTTAAGTCCATGGTTGTTGGGCAGTTCTCCAAGCTTTCGTAGAAGTGAATTCCTAATTGTCCTCGGTCAAATGTGATTAAATGTTTAAGAGCATCCTTGTCATCATGTGTTCGTTCATGCTCAAGTTCTTCTAGTTTATTCAATTATGCAAAATACTAACTAATTATTTAAGCAATAAGCCTATTGGCTAGGGTTCGAATGATTGGACCTTGGGGTGCATCATACTCCCAGGGTTGAAAAGGATTTGTCCTCAAATCTAGGGAGTATTAATCATTATCTTCTTTTCATGCCTTCCACCCGGATCAAATGGGAAATTCAGGTTGACACAAAGCATAATGGCTTCCATCTTTGATTGTCCATAATAAGCAGCAAATAAACAGTCTTCCATCTTCTCAATAGGTATGCTAAAGTTATCAACTCCAATTGAAATCGCAGAGTATGTAGAGTGATCAACATGAGCATCAATGACAAGGTATAGCAGAGTCTATATCATCATTATTCTTTACCCATCCAATATTAAAATCCCAATCAATTAAGGAACTCAATAGTAAGTACCTTACTTGCTGGTCGTGGAAGTTTGGCTCCTTTGGAAGTCCAATTCTGTGAATTTGTAGAGCTAGAGGATCATGACATTTTAAGAGGACAGGCTCCTCTTGTTTGCAACATTCTTCAATGAGTACCTCCTTTTCTTCCCAAATAAGCACCGAGGAAACATTCTTGTCAACAAGATCTTTTTACTCGTATAATCCCTCTTCAGACAAATCTGCTTTCATGCTTTGAGGGTCGGGTTCATTCGGAGGACTGACATTTTTCTCAATTTGCTCCCTTGCACTTTTGGAATCTTCTTCAACTGCAATATGGCTTTCAGTGTGCAATGTAGAAGAACATTTAGGCTCTTGCTTCTTCGCCAAACTATCATTCATGTTGTCTAGTAATTGAATGGCCTTATTCATAATGGCATTCAGCTCCTTGTGCTCGGATCGTTGACTCTTGGAAAATCTCGGCTCATACTTTCGGATAGGCGGTGGTGAGATGGTCTTGATAAATTCTGAAGCAAACTTTTTTCTCAACAGCCACTTCATCACTCTCCAAGAATTTATGGCATCTTCACTGCATTCCTTTCTCTCAAAATTTAACTTTCTCCACCAACGGCAATCCTTTTCTTTGAGTCTCGAAGATGCAATTTTCATTTTGCCTCTATCTGAAAATTCCTGACTTAAAAAAAAGTTTTCTAGCTCTTCTTCCCATTCTGTGTAATTTTCGATCCATTCTGAACCATTAAAGGTAGGAATTTAAGCCTGTAACTCTTCTTCTTCTTCTGTAAAGGTAACTTCTTGAAAAAGTTTAGCCTCTGGTCATCTTTAAGAATGGTAAATTTTGTTAAATAATTAGAGTATAGAAATAGCGAACCTAAGAATTGCAGGCTCTGATACCAGATGATGTGCCCCAAAAATGCACAAAGACAATTCAAGGCTATAGGGCAATCGACTAACGTCAATGGATAATGTGTTTCCAAATAGGGGTTTGGAAGAGTGCAGAAGCAAACAAAGGAAGAAGGGAGATCCATGGGGGTGCTCAGACTTATTCTTGATGGAATGGACTTAGCTCACCTTGTTAAGTGTGGAGAGAGGATTAACTTGAGGGATTAAGTTAATTGATGTACACTCACACTTCACTTGGATATGACTCACCAAGAAAAATGGAGGCTAGCTTGGATATGACTCACCAAGCTATGGTTTGGATATGACTCACCAAACCTAATAACGCTTAATTTGGATATGACTCATCAAAGTAAAAGATAGCAAATAAAAAGTGAAGAACTTCACAAACTAAACACAAGAGTTTTTTATTTCAAAGTTGACTACTTTTTAAATTATAAAGGGGGGCATATACAACCCATCTTGGACACAAGTTAAAATGCAAACAATAAAGTAGATGTTAATAACCAACCACCTAGGAAGAGGAAAAGTCATCAGCAAACCAAGATAAACATTAATTACTTCGAAAAATGGGGATGAGAAAGAGGGAAGATTCATCACCTAGGGAGATGAAAAGAGCCTAGAAAACTACAAGATCATCTTGGAAATTGCAATCTCTAGATCTTTCTTTGGTGAGACAAGGCTTACCTAGGTAGATATAAAGTTCTTTTAGTAATTCCAAGGCCACCTAATACATTTAAGGAGAGCAATTAGGCTGAGGATATGGACTTGGAATTCAGACTTCAAGTGTAGGCTTTCTCTTCTTCTCCAATTGGACTTGGCCCCACCCATTTGATTAAGTGTGTGGGGTTATCTAAGTTCATGGTTGTTAGGTAGTGCTCCAAGCTTTCATGGAAGTGAATTCCTAATTGTTCTCAGTCAAAATGTGATTAAATGTTTAGGAGCCTCCTTGTCATCATGCATTGGTTCGTGCTCAAGTTCTTCTAGTTTATTCAATCCTGCAAAATAGTAGCTAATTATTTAAGCAATGAGCCTATTGGCTAGGGTCTGGATGATAGGACCTTGGGGTGCATCACATCATCACTACCCTGTTACCCATTTTTGTAATGTGCAAATAATCATCTTCATGCAGCGGAAGATGAGTCAAATAGTCTTGTGATACTTTGACATTAAGACCATTCAAAGTATAAAAAGGATTCATCCCCCATATCAACAGTCAAATAAACAGAGAAAATATCATGTACGCTGAAAATTAAACATGTAAAATTTGCATACATATAACATAAATCAGACATTGTGTCGAATAGTCCCCATCGATTTTTATATGTGCCAACCCACAAAAATACACTTTTGAAAAACAATGCAATGCAATGCAACTAAGTATAAAATCCCTACCTCAATGGCAGTCTTTCCTTTTTCTAGATGGAGCAGCAACCTCAAGCTCTAGTTTAAATTCATCCAAACTTATACAGAGTCAACCTCAAACAATTCACAAACCAACCCAAGAAAAATAATAGAGAATGGGTCTAGTACCAGGATAGGAAACCCAAAGTGGAAAATGACCATGGCAGCAAGATCGTTGGGCATGTGGTGCCATGGCAGTAAGGACTTGACTCAGAATTTTGAGTCGCAACTAGGACACAGAAGCAAAGTCTGAAAAATTTCATGCTGTGAAGGATTTCCATCCTTTCGCAGAAGCCTGCACTTCCATAGCAACTCTTGCTTCCATAGAAAGACAGTTGTCCCTCACTCCACTTGGACACTACGCCTTGTAGAAATCCAGCCTTTTGTTGTCACATGCGTCTCGTGAAAATTAGCATTCGCGAGCGAGTGCATCACTTAAATTTGCTTCTATTGTGAAAACTATAATGACCCGGTTTTTATTTACTTTAAAATTGTGTGACATTTAGAACTTTTTCTTTTATAAAATCAGAGTAAAACTTTTCTTTATAAAAGCCGATCGTTAAAACTCTTTATTTAAAACCCTTATCAAATTTCGCAGAAGTAATAAAATCATTTTATGAAAAGTAGTGGAATTAAAAACAATACGTTAAAGAATATTAAGAAATTTACAACCCCTTTTCAAACAACTTCCTTTTAAACTCTTTGGTCCTGCCAGCCACAAGATTTATCGTGCAAATATTCCATCAACGGATACAATCTATTCTTGCACATATATCAACATTACGGGGAAAACAATGAGCCTAACGCCCTACAAGAATCAAAATTTAAATGCAATGCGAATGATGCGTGACCACACAATACATTACAAAAGAGAGCCGTATCTCTTCTGGAAGTCAGGTTGGAATTAAAAACAATACGTTAAAGAATATTAAGAAATTTACAACCCCTTTTCAAACAACTTCCTTTTAAACTCTTTGGTCCAGCCAGCCACAAGATCAATCGTGCAAATACTCCATCAACAGCTACAATCTATTCTTGCACATATAGCTACATTACGGGGAAAACAATGAGCCTAACGCCCTGCAAGAATCAAAATTTAAATGCAATGCGAATGATGCGTGACCACACAATGCATTACAGAAGAGAGCCGTATCTCTTCTGGAAGTCAGGGTGGAATTAAAAACAATACGTTAAAGAATATTAAGAAATTTACAACCCCTTTTCAAACAACTTCCTTTTAAACTCTTTGGTCCAGCCAGCCATAAGATCCATCGTGCAAATACTCCATCAACGGCTACAATCTATTCTTGCACATATACCTACATTACAGGGAAAACAATGAGCCTAACGCCTTGCAAGAATCAAAATTTAAATGCAATGCGAATGATACGTGACCACACAATGCATTACAGAAGAGAGCCGTATCTCTTCTGAAAGTTAGGGTGGAATACTCTCAGGGTCATGTGGCTCAACCATTTCACTCCGATGGGAAGATATATCTATCGGGGGTGTTCCACATGCCGGTATCCTCACTTTCGTTAAAGACGTTGGGGTTTCAGAACGAGGTAAAGGTGAACCCAACTTCCACGTAGCTAACTCTCATCTCACCGCTCCTTATGTGGGAGTATACTACCGTATGGAAGTGGCACCGATCACCCAAACTCCCACACGACTATTTACATATATTAAGTATGACATACAATATATAAACAGTTTCATAAGTCCTAGGATGATGTATGAATGCCATGAAATAAAGCAGAGAATAACACACAAGAGAAGCATAGACATTCCAAATATAATTTACAATTAGAAGTTCGATTCAAAGTTAGTATTCACTTTAACCAACCATTAGGAGTAAAGAAAACATATTTAGATCAATTAAAGGAAAAGAGTTTAACTATCTCCATTTTCAGCTATCCTGTACACATAAAACACTTGAATTGATGGGTTTGCATTTTACAGATTACTATCGTTCCTATGTGTGTTCCATTCATATGCCAGTAAGAGATTTTGATGAATAACTTATTACGATGGCAGTAATACCAATCCTACAACAGAGTGATAGTTCACAACAACAATTTCATGACAAATTGATAGCATCGACTGTCCATTTTCTTAACTGATTAAGCTTTAGATTTTTCATGCTTTCTATCAACCAATAAAAGCAACAAGTTATCATCTTCAAGTTATCAACCAATTACACAATCCTTCAGAGTTTCATGCATATTGTCAACCATAAAACAATAGATTACAGAACTCTAAAATTTAACAAAACTTGGCGTTAAACTCCAGCAACCAATAGTCCTAGTCTAGGTTGTCATAACATCCATTTCTACTACTCATGCCTAATACAAAATCCAAGTGTTGACAAAACTACTAGGAACAACTAGATTCAGAATCCAAGCCATTTGACAGAACTTGAATTCACACAAACAGTTCACAACATATCAAATCATTCAAAACCTATAATGTAGGGCCATCTTTTGGCCAACCAAATTCCAAATTCTTACCTTAGTTTTCCATCAACTTAACCCAGTAAAACAGCAGCTCGATACATCCACAATCCCTCCTAAACTTTCAATGGTCCCTAAACATGGCAACATTAAGAATAAATTCTATCTTCATGTCTAATTGGACCAAAAACCAGAGCTTATAATCAAATAATAAACTCTTACCTTGTCTTAGTTCACCGGTGGACAATAGAGTACTCTTCACACTCACAACACAATATCACACTACATTCACTTTGGACTTATCATTCTCCAATGTTCTCACAGCAAAGTAACACTCTCACTACACTTTAGAATTGCCAGAGTAAATAGCGTACAACCTTACCTCTTATAGACAGAGGAGAGACTGAAAAGAACAGAGCAGCTGCAGAAGATAAGCTGCAGGAGGGAGACGTTGACAGTTACCCAATTCAAGGAAGGCGAGGTCCATTAAGGAACTCCCACGTGGAAAGCTTCCATAGCTATATGAGAGGTTTGGTCGTTGCAGAATGAGACTGGAGAGAGAGATTTTGTATGGTAGATTATAAAATCGGAAGAAAGAGATTGAATTTAAAATGGGTTTCTCAAAAATTCCTGATAATTCGGACGAGACGTGTCGTCCTCAGCATCGTCCGCATCCGTCCAAAACTTGATTTGGGACGAGAAGATGCGTCCCAATGCCTTTGTATGTACCGTCCACAGGTGTCTTTCGGATGAGAACTCATGTCTGCACATGGCGTTCGCAGTCATCCGAATTGTCCAAAAATTGTCTAGAGTCAAATCAGATTATGGTCTTCTTTGTCCGCATTCGTCCGCTACCATCCGAATTGTCCCAGAGTTGTACAGATTCAATGCGGATGTGAACCTTCTTCGTCCGCTGTCGTTCGCAATCATCCAGAAGTCACTGTATACACTTTTCCTTAAAATTTCTCACTTTATATTATTTTCTAATATTAACCCTATACTTTTCAAACATAAATTAACTCGTACCTTCATGCAACATGACATAATTATCATCCAATAAAATCCCGTAAATTATAATCTAACAATTCCTTCCCTGGTAATACCCCAATAATTATTCAACTAATTCGTATACTCCCAACTCCTTTTCCAATTTATCATTTTTTAAACTCCAATAAAAAGTCAGGGTATTACAGAAACTGAGCTTCATTTCATGGTGAAAATGTACGTTACCACGATCACGTGTCAACTACATAAGCTTTTCTCTCATGGACACCAACGTTTCTGTTAAAGCCTACGCATCTGTGGACCCGATCATTTCTATGGACACGTGTCCATCACGGAGACGTTCCTTACATGGACACGAGTGTCCAGCGGAAGCCTATGCTTTTGCGGACACAAACACTTCTGCGGACCCTAAACATTTTAACGGACACATGTCTGACAAAGTCTAGACATTCTATTCCAGCCAAAATAGATTTCTCTTTAACGAAGCTAAGTAAGTTGTATACAAGAGCAATTTGTCTTCACAGTGTTCCCTCGAGTATGGTTTCTGATAGAGATTTGAGGTTCACTTCAAAATTTTATAGATCCCTTCAGAGAGCTTTGGACACATAGTTAAATTTGAGTACA
The DNA here is from genome assembly GCA_022433065.1 of Begonia loranthoides. NCBI lineage: Eukaryota > Viridiplantae > Streptophyta > Magnoliopsida > Cucurbitales > Begoniaceae > Begonia > Begonia loranthoides. Next base: position 16,947,539 of record CM039471.1, read on the forward strand.
ACACATTATCCTCAAACAAATTATCAATCTAAGCGTACAATCCAGATTCTCAAGGATATGTTGAGATCTTGTATCCTAAATTTTTGTGATAGTTGGGTGAATCATTTGTCTTTAGTTAAGTTTGTTTATAACAACATCTATCAAATCAGTATCGGTGTTTCGCCATATGAAACTTTATATGGGAGATCATGTGCATCACCTTCATGTTGGTCTGAGACCAAAGAGCGTGTCTTTTTTTGGGAATGATTTGATTTAAGAAATAAGTGAGAAGTCCAAGTGATTAAAGAATGACTGAGTACAGTTTAGAGTCAACAAAAAATTTATGCATACCTCTGGAAGAGGAAGGTAGAGTTTGAAGCCGATGATTTTGAGTTTTTAAAGGTGTGGGCTCATCGTGGTATAAGCCGCTTTGGTGTGGAAGCGAAATTAGCTTCAAGATATATAAGTTATTTTCAAATTATTGAGCGGATTAGTTCAATGATTTATCAATTGGATTTACCACCATAGTTGAATTATGTTCACAATGTGTTTCATGTTTCTATGTCAAGGAAGTACATTCTAGACCCTTCACATATTATTTCTTGGATTGAAGAACCTATTCAGGAGGATGTTTCTTATAAAGAAGAACGTGAGAGAATTCTGGGCCGAGAGATTAGAGTTCTGCGTCACCGTGAACTACCTTTGGTTCGAGTTTAGTGGAAGAATCATAGTAAAAGAGAAGCCACTTGAGAAATTGAGTATGAAATGATGGCTAAGTATCCTCATTTGTTTGAAGGTACTCTTAAGATTGTTCTAAATTTTAGGAATGAAATTTTCTAAGTGGGGGAGAATATAATATTTGATAAAAAAATAAGAAAGGATTTTCTCAATTTATGGAAAGAATTTTTCTCCCCCAATGCATGGGAGCATTTCGAATCGGGGAAGGAATTCTCCCATTTTCCTTCTCTTCCTCTTCTCCCATTAAAGCAAGAGTGTTTTCCCATCCCTCTCACTATCTTTATCTTATCTTCCTCCACCTCCCTCTGCAAAAATTTTCTTCCACGTACAAGTATTCATTGGCAAGATTTGGGGCAATTCCTTAGAGGTTTTTGGAGGAAACTTTTGGGCAATCGACTCTCCTCATTAAGTCAATTTTCCCCTCCTCACCAATTTCGATTTTGGGCAGAAACCTTTGGATTTTTATGCAAAAATTTGGAACTATTGGTTGAAGGTTTAGTAAACTACCTTCGTTGTGGGTTCAGAGAAAGAGAGTGTCGAGTTTCACTGTGTTGATCAAGGCTTTCAGTGGTCGGAAATCCCTATAATTGGATATTGGCGGCAGAGGTAGATTAAAAATTAGATTTTTGTTTCTCTTGTCAATGTTACGGCGTTTTGTCTGGATATTTTTATTGTTGATTTTGGGTTGTTGAATTCAGATATGTATAGGGGAAGGGTGATTTTACCAGATCATGGAAAATTTGGCAAAGTCCTTCGAATGGCGTCGGTGGTGGGAACGCCGAATAGCAGCTACGAGAACGTTGGGTAGTGGCAAAAGTCTCCTCAACCTATGCCAGTTGGGCAGCAGGCGAGACCAAGGATCTTACTGACGACGACCTCACCTTTGTTGATGAGAAAGATGGTGATCCGTGACGCAAAAAGTACTGAGCCGCAACTCAAAACTCTATGGTCCCCACTGGACCCTCATTTGAGGCCACAATTTGGGCCCTATGTGGGCTGCAGACCAAGCCCCTTTGGGTCACGGTCCAATCTTTTGGGTCGCGATCCAAGACCCATTTTTGACCAGTTTAAAAATATATTGAAAATTTTGGGTATTTAATATTTCAAACTTGAACCCAAAAATTGACGATTTTATTTTTGGATAGGAACAAAAAATTAAAATTTTAAAATATGGACTCTTAGAATTGGGTTTTTTAGATAATTGGGCTTGAAGTGGTGATAAGTCCACTTCAAGATAGGAATTTAATTTTATGTACAACATTGCAAGTTTCTTTAAAAAATAATACTTTGAGATGTGTCTCATATTAAATGACATATCCATTTTATAGCTCATCGGATTTTTATATTATATGTAGTTTTTTTCACTAGACATATTTAATTAAGCATGCACATCAAATTTAAAGGATCGACTTGGTCGTGTGAACAGAGTTTGATCGATCTGATTTCAGGTCCTGTTTTATCTTACGCATATCCCACTTTGGGAGGATGTGTTTTCTTGTTAACTAGAGTAATAGAACAATTGTATTGTCGTGTCTCTTGGCGCAAAACCCTAAACCTGATTGGAATCTTTATGTGGCTATTGCGATTACCGAACATCGTTGTAATTATATGATATTCTCATGACATAGTGTGCCTGGAGTCTATGAGTGGCCTCATTTTCTCTAGGATTTTATATAGTACAACAATGGTCTATTTTAATTATGTATCACATTATAGTGTGTTGTTTTTAATGTGAGCAATTCTGTACAATTTTCTAAAATGAATTTATAAAACATCATTTTTATGACCAAAGATTCTTAATCATTGTCTTTAATTACATTATTGAATATAAAAATTTATTTATATTGAGTTTATTTAACTTAGCCCAGATGACTCCCCCTTTAGGACTTTATAAACAAGATATTCAGTTGTCGACGTAGGAATAAATTTTGGCAGATATTATTTCCAGCATTTTAATAATTTTTCTTGAGAGATATTTTTGGGAGGTAGACCTAGTTATCAATAATCCTAATCCCTTATTTTATATTTTTATTCTACATAATTATTTTTGGATTTAAATTACCATATTCTCTTGATATCACTTATTAGACCTGTTTAGCTTGTATTTTATTGGGCCCTGGCTTTTAAATAAATTATTAAGACTTTTGGTGCTAATGAAGACAATGAATGAAAAGGGTCGGACGATTCAGTTCTTTTGGATCAGATCGTTCCCCGTTCTGTCTCGTGTCCATTGCGGGTCGTGACAACGGATGACCAAAAAATACACATTCTTAAAAACTTAGCTTCTTGACAATTTGCGGTCAATTGAAAAATTGATTAGCGATCAACCCGACAATGTGAATGTCATCATCTTTGTCGAAAGAGCAGTCGACCGGATGCAAATAGCCTACAACCGAGCTTGCATTTTGCACCTTTTTGGGAGAAATTTCAAACACTTGAATCAACCCTTCAATCCTGAAACTTAGATAGGTTTCTTCACGAAAATTAGGATTATTTTTAAGCTCAAAAACATCAATTTCATGAATCTTATGCAAAGAAACAACAAATTAACAAAGATAAAAAGAAAGTTTCAGAAACAATATTATAATTATGGGAACCCAATCACTTTCTAGTCCGAGAGAGTTAGATGAAGATTCCACTAAACTGTTGTACTCAAACTCACAACTTTTGAATGAAAAGGTCAGCAATCCAAGTGGCAACTCTCAATAATTCACTAAAAAAATCTCTAATATTCAATTCAATGATAAAAAAAAAAATAGAGATTCCATTAAACTGTTATACTCAAATAGTCAAACACTATTTTGAATGATAAAGAAAGAAAAAAAAAATCTTTAATATTCAATTCAATAATAAAAACTGAAAGAGAGTACTCACTTATGATAAGGAAAGAAAGAAAAATATCTAATATTCAATTCAATAATCAAAAGAGAGAAATTCAATAAGAGAGATATCTAATATTCAATTAATAATCAAGAGAGAGAGATTCAATAATCAAAAGAGAGAGAAAGAGGGTGCAGCGTTTGTGGTTTTGAATTCTGCATGATTGTGTTGTCCGGTGCCTGCAAGGTTGATATTATGGTCGTTTGGACAAGATTATTGGGCTATTAACAAGTACATGCCACTTGTCCTATGCTATAATTTTAATTTCATTTGATTTGATTTAAACTCTCATTTTTTTTTTCGTTTTTTTAATATTCACATTTATATCTAATTATTCAGTTGACATCCATAACTCTTTTTTTTTTTTACCAAAAAAGGAGTTTTTTTTCGAAATTATTAATATCAATATCTAATAATTAAGCACAATAAATTCCAAAAATGTCGCAAATTGAATAATAACTTTGCTTAAACTAGTGTGGAAAATATGGGCATCTTGGCTTTTAATGAGAGAAGAACTCCGCATATGTAGTTCTTTACCTCTGCCAATCAAAATTAAGGATTGTTGTGGTCATAAATGAACCAAGCGGCTGATGGGTTTTATTGATATCGATTTGTAACTAAGGTTTCCAAGTTTTTCATTCTAGCTATACAAAGTGCTTCGCTGGAATATTTACCTATATTTTTATGCAAAATTCACGTCAATCTTTTAAATATGTTTTTTAACCTTTTTTTTTAATTTTTACACAGGGAGATTTTTTTTCTAACACATTATAATTCAAACACCATAAAACATTTCTTCATAAAAATTTTTCATGAATATAAAATATTTATTAAAATATTATATAATCAACAAATGATTACTTTAAAATATTTATTATAAAATTCTCTATCATAAGCTCCATCAGTCAAAATCATGATAATAACCTCAAACACTTCTCAAGAGCATGCGTTATCATTTGCGTCATCATTCATGTCTTTAAACACAAGTTTCATAGTCAGATTTCTCACCTACATCACAAAATTCATATATGAGTCTAACGTTCAATAAGTAATGCATAAATAATATAAACATGATATACATTTTTATAAAACATGCAGTACATTCTTTATTTATTTATTTTCTTTTCTTTTTGTTTCATGTTTTGGTTTAACATTCGAGACCACATCCACCATACCTTCTTTTTATTAATATTGAGATACACCACCAAAGCCTCAAATTCATTAGGGGACATGCCCACCAAATCTCTATTGGCGGTCGAAGCCATTGGTGAAGTATCGCCAAATCCTCTTACGTATTTTACATTTCTTCTTTATTCTTTTTTAATGAAAATTCATGCATGAAAATCCATTTTTGTTTTTTTCTTAAAAAAAACATGAAGTAAGAGAATAAATGCAACATTTCATATATCTTAACATATCATCCAACAACATGCTATTAATCAAGCATCACAACATATAATCGAGTCACATGATTAATATTATCAATAACAATATAGCAAAACAATATATTCTCAAGTCACATGATCAATATCATAAAAAACACAACATCTTAACAACTAATAACATCACTTCATCCCCCTAGCACCTTGTGATGTAAGTGATAATACCATACACATACAAACATTACTTACCTAAAAGCCTTACACAACTGTCATAGTTTACTCTGTTTTTTCTTCTTCAAACATTTTCAATAGTAGAGAGAAGATGACTACTTCTATCATATATTTTTCTTCAGTCCCCATATCAATTAGATATATTTTCATTAAGTATGATGTGGAAATATCATGAGTTATGAGTTAAGCTGGGGTATCACACTTCCAACTGAGTGTCTCACCCAAAACAGTAGGGGTACACAAAAGTCAGTTCAATTTGGTTCGGTTTTAGGATCGAACCAGAACCGAACAAAATTTTATCAATTTGTAAAGAATGGAATTGAAATCAAACCATTTAAGGCGAGAAACCAAATAAAAACCGAATCAATTTTGGTTTGACTCATTATATAAAATAATAATTTTTTATTTATATATATAAATATAAATTTAATTTTTACTAATATAATTAAACAAAAATAATTGAAAAGTAAAACAAAACATTTACTTCGTTAGTTCGTTGGTCGTTAAATGAGAGTGATTCGACATCCTTCAGTGATGGGGGACGTTCAACAGTGGGTGATTGACAGATAGGATGAGAGGAGGGGCGTCCAAAGTGAGGGATCGATATATGCCTATAGAGAGAGGGAGGGAGGGAGGGTGGGGGTGAATATAGCGTTTTGATTTTTTCGTGCGATATTTCAATTTTCTAAATCCCTAAGTAATTTATCGAATACGATTAAATAAACAATCACGATAAATGCATACATTAAATAGTAAGGGATAAAAAGAGTGCACACAATATTTGTTTACGTGGTTCGGCAAACTCACCTATGTCCGTGCTCCAAGTTCCACTTGGAGATACACTAAACAATTGGCTTACGGGTGCCAATAAAACCGTTTACAATTTGACTATTAAACGGGCCGTCACTCTTGAAAAATTCTAAGGCCGTCAAGCTTTAACTATTGCGGGGCGTCACCTTAAATTTGACTATTGCGGGGAGTCACACAATGATTGAACTTATGGGTGTTCAATCGAGCCTATGTGTGTTTCGGGTTTCACCCTCGTGTGATGAATTCTTAGGGAATCACCATTTACAATTAAGCACAATATATGATTCAAAAATTTAAAGCGCAATCTACCTAATCCAAATTCTCCCCAATATAACTCGCAAGTTTATGTGTTGGGGAGAATTGGATTTATAATATCAAAAGCTCACAGTGATTAAATCGTGTATAAAAATGGGCAGGGCTTCGCCACGATTCTTGGTTCGTTATAGAGAGCTTGGAGTGATCTTCTATTTATAGCGTTTTGACTTTTTCATGTGATATTTCAATTCTCTAAATCCCTAAGTGATTTATTGAATACGATTAAATGAAAAATCACGATAAATGCGTAAAGTAAAGAGTAAGGGATAAAGAGAGTGCGCACAATATTTGTTTACACGGTTCGGCAAACTTCCCTACGTCTGCGCTTCAAGTTCCACTTGGAGATACACTAAACAATTGGCCTACGGGTGCCAATAAAACCGTTTACAAGTAGACTATTAAACGGGGCGTCACCCTTGACTAATTCTAAGGTCATCAACCTTGACTAATTCTAAGGTCATCAACCTTTGACTATTGGGAGAATCGGATTTACAATATTAAAAGCTCACAGTGATTGAATTATGTATAAAAATGGGCAGGGCTTTGCCACAATTCACAGTTCGTTATAGAGAGCTTGGAGTGACCTTCTATTTATAGGTTGTACACTTTCGGACGCGGGTTCTTGTCTGCAGTCGTCCGTATGTGACCGTTGGAAAATATCCGTTGAAATCCGTCTGTTGAAAATATAGCCGTTATGCACAATTTTGGACTTTAGGACGCAGAGCCCCTCATCCGCACTTATCCGAATGTTCACTGTTCACCTCTTGAGGATGCAGATCCTCATCCTCACTCCCATCCTCTATCATCCTCAACTTCACTGTTCAGCTGTTTTGGACGCAGATCCTGATCCGTAGCTCATCCGAAAAGTCCCCAGAAAATGACAGATTCAAAATTTTATCATTCGGGCTCGTCTGCACTCGTCCGAATGTCACGTTCGGACACGAAATCTCATCCTCATGTCTCCAAAATGGCATCCGAATTGCACCCTGAAAATTACAGATTCAAAGTGGACGTGTCTGGGGTCGTCCGCGTGTTGTCCGTGCGTTGTCCGCAAGACCACAGAAAAGATTGGGACGCTGGACCTCTTCATCGCCCATCCAGATGCGCAACTCTGGAGTGTTTCACATGCGATGGCTCGTCCGCAATATTGTATGCATGCGTCCGTAAGAACATAGGCCAGATTGGGACGCTTTTCCTTCATCCGCAGCTCGTCCCCACTTCACTCTAAAATAAACCCTGAACTTATTGGGTTCTAAAATGATATGCCATACTACATGGACTCAAATAAATATGTTAGCACATTAATAATACTCGTTTTGAGGGTATTTTTGATAAACACATATATAAATATGAAACGATAAAGATAATATCCAGAAAATACAAAATAAAACATATTGGATTTATTAAATATGACAACATTTTAATCATCCTCAAAATAAAACTTAGCCTAACAAAAAGGCTAACAATCTCCCCCTTTTTGATAATGACAAAATCTAATAAGTTGTTTATACTAAAACTAAGCATTTGCATATCAATATTGCATATTAAATTTCTTCCTATGAGTTATGCAATTTATCAACCAATTAACTCATGCAACATGTTATTTAACTCCCCCTAAACTATATCGCAATTTATACATCTTTCTCCCATTTTTTTGTCATAATCAAACAGAATTCCGAGGGGAGGGAAGTCCAAACACACAAAAAAAAAATCAAAGAAAATCGTCCTTAAACAAATTTCTCCCCCTTTAACATTATCAATATGAGTTTATTGAGGAAATAAGCATTAAAAGCCATCAAAGTGCAACAATGAATTCTACATAAAAACATTTCTCCCCCTTAATCAAAGAATGAAACCAAAAATCAAGTAATGGTGGGAAATAGACATTCGAGTTCAACTTGTGGTTAAAAATAGAGATATTAATTTTAAATAACCATAATCACAAAGATTTCTAACAAAAAGCCTTGTCCCCCCGTTTTCCATTAAGCATACAAAATTCATTGGAGGGATTAAGCATTCAAATGCAATTTGTGGTATAAAATATAATACTAATTTGACAAATCACCACAAGGAAATATTCAATCAAAAATAGTCTCTCCTTTTTTTGTTATAAAGCCTAAACATATTTGAGGGATACTCTAAGCATTACAATCCAAGTAATAGATACCAAAAAAATCAAGAAATAGATACCAAATATAGGAAATAGAATCCAAAATAAGTTCAATAAATTAAACCAATTTCCAATTTTCAGCAAGTGATACCAAATTAGTACACCACAATTTAAAAGAATTCTAACAAAAGTATTCTCCCTCTTTGTCATTAAGCATACAAATTTATTTGAGGGAAATATGCATTTAAGTCCAAGTGATAAATATCAAATTAAGATAAAAAAATGATAAACTAATTTTCACTTTCTAAGAGTGGTACCAATTGAAGAAATAAGAAATTAACTAAGAATATCAATTGATGATTCACAATTAAAACCAACACAAATTTTTTGAAGATTAGCACCAATTGTAAATCCAAAGTTAAAATCAAATCAATTTTGCAAAGTATGATACTAAATTCAAAATGAGATCCAAATAAAAAATCTATGAGAGATATCAAATTTATAGTCAATTTTTCAATTTCTAAAAATGATATCAATTGAAGAAATAAAAAATTTAATAAAGGATACCAATAGAAGATTCACAATTAAGAAGAAACACATTTTTCAACTATTGATACCAATTGAAAATCCCAAGTGAAATCCAAAATTTAAGTGTATGAGAGATACCACATTTATAATCAAAATATCAATCAAATTATATCTCCCCATATGTAAATCACAAAAGAAATAGTTGGGGATATAATCCAAGTTTAAAACTTTGCTCTCTCCCTTAGAGCACCAATAAAACAATTTAAGCATTTCTCTACCCGTTTAAAAATATTATCAAGCAAATAGGAGAGAGTCCAAATGAAAGAACCATCCAAGTTTAATGAAAAATATATGCCAATTGTCAAAACAAAATTCATGGATAAATTCAAAATTTGAAAAAAAAATTTCTTCCCCTATCATTATTCGCAAATCCAAATAGTTGGGGAAATCTCATATGTACCAAGTTAAAAAAATGAGCGGATAAACCAATTTGAAGCAAATGGATCTCAATAAGTCCAAAATACAAAATAGTTCTACAAATGATACCAATTAAAAAAGATAAGTTCAATGATATCAATTGTTGAAATAAAATTCAACCTCACAAAATACCAATTGATATAATCCATCTTTCAAAATATTCAAGTTAAAGACCATTTTTCTCCCCCTAAATCATTACACATAATGAAACAATTGAGGATTGCAATCCAAGATAGATACCAATTATAAAAGTTTAAAGAAGCAAAACACTTACTAATATCAATTGAGAGATTTCAAATCAATAGAAAATTATTGATATCAATTTGAAAATCAACTAAAAAAACTCTTCCCCCTTTAAATCAAAAAATCAAGTCATTTGAGAAATAAAGGGAACCACATTAAAATCTTTAAAATATAATAGCAATTGAAATACAACTAAATTCATTTAAGGATTTTAAATCAAAGAAATGATTATGGAAACTAAATTGAAAATTAAAGACAAATTTTTCTTCCATTTAATGATAAACAAATTTGAGTCATATCGAAAACACAATCATCAAAGTCAAAATAATTGTATTTTTAGTTTTCTTCCCCTTTTAAATCAAAAAGCAAATCATTTGGGGAACAACCAAGTTAAATCAAACAATTTTATTTTCTCCCCCTAAGTCAATGATCAATATAAATCAATGGGGAAATATTAAAGTTTAGGTCAAAGCGGAAGCGAATTTATCAAAATTAAGACATTTGAATTTTTCTCCCCCCAAGTCACTTAACAATATTCAACCTATGGGGAAAAACAAAAGTTAAAACAAACCAATTGTTTTTAAACATTTATCTCCCCCTTTATCATAAAGCATATCAATTTTATGGGGAATTCTAAATTTTGAGACAATTATATTTACACAAATATCTATCCCCTTTTTGAGTCAAAAATCAATTCAAAATAGAATTGTCAAAGTTTGAGCATAAGTGGAAGCACAATCATTAAAGTAAAACAAAACTTGAACAATTTTTTAAAAACAAACCAATTAACTCTATGCAAATTTACTTTTCTCTCCTTAGCATTAATCAATTTAAAATCAAGAGAGACTTATCCAAGTTTAACCTAGCGGAAACAAATTCGATCAAATACCATAATTAAAATCAACATTTAAAGCCAAGTTAATGATCTCAATACAATTCTATTTTCTCCCACTTTTTCGTTATCCAAATTTCAATTCAAGGGAGATATGTCAAAGTTTAACCTAGTGGAAGTAAAATCTATCCAATAATTTTCTAACTTTAATTGGCTCTAAATGAATAGAATTGACAATTTAAGCCTAAAAATAAACTTCAACAAGTATTCTCAAATATAAAAGATCATTTAGATTAAACTACTTGTTGAGAGATGGACAAAAAAATCAAGATCAATTCATTTTCTCCCTTAATTAAATAATCAAACTTCAAATCAATGGGAGGACTATCAAAGTCATCAAAATGAATCATGATTATCCGATAATCCAAAATTTGCAATTTAAAATTCAATTGTTGGAACCCTAATCAAAATATTAATTTAATAAGTAAAGCAAATTTCAACCTATGTAAGCAAAAAGATCAATGCTAATAATGAATCAAAAGAAATATTCCACTAATCCAAGTCAACCAATTCACTCTACTCAAGAAAGGATCCATAGCATTCAACTATCTTTTAAACTAAGACAAGAATAGAAATTCATCCTATTTATGTAAAAAATCAAAGCTATTAATGAATCCACAACTTATCATTTAAATCACAACGAATATACAATTTATATGCAACCTATCAATTTAAGTCAATCAAAGACAAACTAACCAATTCAAGAGATAACAGACATTTCGAATCCTAAATATCAATTGAAGAAATAATCAAATTCACAATCTAAGATATCTATCAATTCATTCCAAAATAAATGTCAATAATAATGATTCCAAAAGGAATTTCAACCAATTAAAGTCAGAATCAAATTAACTCAATTCAATTCCAAATCAAGAATCAATAATCAAATTTAAGCCAATTCAAGTAAGATATCAAAAACAAAATTATATTGTGTACCTCCATGAGTTTTATTCCACTTTTTCGCATAGGAGGCATCCTTGAAGCTTCTCCCCTTTCCATTTTGGATATTCAAGTATCTTAACTCCTTTTTAAGCTCCTTGGGAGAATCTCCAACCTACAACAAAATTCATTTTGCAATCATTGGTACCCAAACCATTTTGAGTCCATTTGTTAGGGCTTGGTTCCTTTAGGAACTCACATAAATATAAGATTAAAATTTGATTTCAAATTAATATTTCAATCAATGTTAATCAAGAGTATAAACTTTTAACTTATATACAAACATCCAAAACAAGATAAAACAATTCAAGAGATTATTCAACCAATTAATCTATATTAATCTCAAGAGAAAGATTTAAAGCTATATGTGAATAATCAACTCAATTCTATTTAAATCAAGAGTACAAATTATCAAGTAATATCATCAAATTATATGTCAATTCTTGATTCAAAAATCGAAAAACACCTAAGTGCTTTTATTAGGCACCCAAATCTTATTGGGTCCTTTATCATTTGGAATGGTTCCTTTAGAAACCCACGCCAATTTAGAATTTATCATTTTTCCATTTGATTTCACATTAGCATTCAATTTTAATGGACAACAAAATTATTTGTGTCCAACACAATTGCAAGAATTACAAATAGATGAACTAGGAAATAAATTAGTGTAATTCTTCTTGGCAAAGGGTTTATAGCCAATTCTGGCTTTATCAAACGTAACCCTTTGTGAATTCAAGAGCATATTTAAATTTTTGCTCTCATTCGTGAATTTAAGCACTATAGAGTTCAAATTATCACTCTTAGCCTTCAATTTACAAACATCAATCTCAAGAGAGTTAATTTTAGCATTAACATCAAAAATAGATTTAGATTTAGCATTTAAAGATCTAATCTCATCTTCACATGATTTGATAGAAATATTCAATCCATTATTCAACAATTTCAAATCACTAAAATCATGCTCAAAACATTTGATAGTAGCAATCAAATCATAATTTTTAACATTCAATGAGTCAATTTCATTTTCATGTAAATTGATAGTAGATTTAAATTCATCATTTAACAAATTTAAATTACTATTATCATGCTCAAGAGATTTAAAGGAAGCATTAGAAATATCAATCATGCTTTTCAATTCAACAATTTGATCATCAAAAGATTAATCTGAACTAGCATGCTTTTTGATCAAATTGCTATGCTCCTTTTTCAATAACTTATATTTTTCCTTAAGCTCATTCAAACTTTCTAGCAATTCATTTACTAAATCACCATTATCATCACTATTAGAATCGGAATCGCTATAGTAGTTTGTTACCTCAATTTTATCTTCATTGGCCATGAAGTAAGAGATAGCCACCTTCTCCTCTTTTTCGGAGAATGGGTTTTCTTCACATTTATCCAATCGATTCGTGCCTACATTGTTAGTTCAAGAGATTTCCATATGTCGAAAGAACTAACACAAGATTGAACTTTATCAAATTCATGCTTGCTTAAGGCACTATAAAAAAGATTAATGGCGTTAGCGTTTAAGTTCCAATTGTGTTTATCTATATCATTGAAATCATAACATGGTCTAGGAAGAGTTATTCCCTTTTCAATGATTTTCCATAAAGTGTAATCAATAAATTGTAAAAATGTTTTTATTCTACACTTTCAATATAGATAATTACTACTATCAAAATGTGGAGGTGTAGATGTGCATTGACTTTCAACAATTCTATTGAAATCCGTAATCAATTATAAACACTAGAATTGATCAAAGTTATTCACAATAAATTTCAAGAAGAAATTCAATAAGAAAATTTTTCAATAGATTCAATTCAACAAATATTAGCAATGTGCACAAAATATCACACAAAAATTTAAATACCTGCTCTGATACCAATTGAGGGATCGATATACGTCTGTAGAGAAGGGGTTGAATATAGCGTTTTGTCTATTTCGTGCGATATTTCAATTCTCTAAATCTCTAAGTGATTTATAGAATATGATTAAATAAACAATCACGATAAATGCGTAAATTAAAGAGTAAGAGATAAAGAGAGTACACACAATATTTGTTTATGCTGTTTGGCAAACTCGCCTACATCCACGCTCCAAGTTCCACTTGGAGATACACTAAACATTTGGCTTACGGGTGCCAATAAAACTGTTTACAAGTTGACTATTAAATAGGGCATCACCCTTGACTAATTCTAAGGTTGTCAACCTTTGATTATTGCGGGGCATCACCCTAAATTTGACTATTGCGGGCAGTCACCCAATGATTGAACTTATAGGCGTTCAATCGAGCCTATGAGTGTTTCGGGTTGTCACCCTCGTGTGATGAATTCTTAGGGAATCACCCTTTACAATTAAGCACAATATATGATTCAGAAATTTAAAGTGCAATCTATCTAATCCGAATTCTCCCGAATATAACTCGTAAGTCTATGTGTTGGGGAGAATCAGATTTACAATATTAAAAGCTCACAGTGATTGAATCGTATATAAAAATGGGCAGGGTTTCACCACGATTCTCAATTCGTTATAGAGAGCTTGGAGTGATCTTCTATGTAGAGGTTGTGCACTTTCGGACGTGGGTTCTCATCTGTAGTCGTCCGCATGTGACCATTGGAAAATACCCGTTGAAAATATAGTTGTTATGCACAATTTTAGACTTTAGAACACAAAGCCCCTCATCCGCACTCATCCAAATGTTCACTGCTCACCTCTTGAGGATACAGATCCTCATCCTCACTCTCATCCTCTATCATCCTCAACTTTACTGTTTAGCTGTTTAAGATGCAGATCCTCATCCGTGCCTCATTCGAAAAGTCCCCAGAAAATGACAAATTCGAAAGTTTATCGTCCGGGCTCTTCCGCACTCGTCTGTACTCGTCCGAATGTGACATTCGGAAGCAAAATCTCATCCTCATGTCTCCAAAATGGTGTGCGAATTGCACCATGAAAATTACAGATTCAAAACGGACATGTCTGGGGTCGTCTGCATTCGTCCACGCTTCGTTCGCAAGACCACAAAAAAGATTGGGACCCTGGACCTCGTCCTCGCCCGTCCAAATGTGCAACTATAGTCCGCATGCGTCCGCACGAACACAGGTTAGATTGGGACACTTTTCCTTCATCCGCAGCTCATCCCCACTTCACTCCAAAATGAACCCTAAACTATATTGAGTCCTAAAATGATATGTCATACTACATGGACTCAAATAAACATGTTAGCACATTAATAATACCTGTTTTGAGGCTATTTTCGATAAACATGGATATAAATATTGTTATGAAACGATAAAGATAATATTTAGAAAATATAAAATATAACATATTGGATTTATTAAATATGACAACATTTTAATCATCATCAAAATAAAACTTAGCCTAACAAAAAGGCTAACACAAAGGTGCTGGCATATGGAGGTTTAAAAGGTTCACGTGCAAGGCGCACAATATTTTAAATGGAAGCGAATGAAGAGATGGATGTTCGATGAGAGAGTGGACGAATTGATGGATGTTGGATGAGACTCATGAGAGAGTAGACAAATTGTTTGTTGTTGGATGAGCGAGTTGGATGTCCTTCAGTGATGGAGAATGTATGACATTGGGTGATGGACAGATGAGATGAGAAGAAGGACATCCAAAGGCACCAGTAGATAAAGGTTCAAAGGGGTCACATGCAAGCCACGCAATATTTTAAACAGGGGAGGATGAATGGATGGCCGTTGGATGAGAGAACGGATAAATTGATGGCCGTTGGATGAGAGAGCGGACGAATTGATGGTCATTGGATGAGACTCATGAGAGAGCAAGCAAATTGTTGGTCATTAGATGAGCGGAGTTGGACGTCCTTCAGTGATGTGGGATGTCCAATGCTAGGTGATGGACATCTTTCAAGTGCTGGCTGGCATCTATTAAACATACATGGAATATAAGCTATACTTCGTCATTAAACATATAAGTTCTAATTCATTATTAAACATACAAGTTATAAGTTAGTTCTAATTCGTCATTAAGCATACAAATTCTAAGTCATCATTACTCACTAGTCACTAAATTCGACTGGTCCACTATCTCTATTAATTTATTTAAGCTCTACAAAAATTTCAAACAAATTACGTCAAAGATAGTAACTAATAAAGGGAATAGAAATTAATAGAAAGAAAAATATAAAACACAAATTGATCAAATTTTTCAACATTATCCACTACATCTTTCAGGTTGATAGATTGATGTTTTGATAATTGAATCTAACTTTGAGTGCAAATAACCGTCTCAATAGTCCTTGCTGATAAAGAACTACAAAATTAATCAAGTACATGTTCTCCACTACTAAAAGCTAATTCTAAAACAACTGTTGAAATATGAATAATCAATACATGCCTCGCTATTTTACTTAATATTGAAATTTTCAACGAATTCATTTTTCACTATGTTTGAATAGCTTGTTTGACTGAAAAAAGTTCTAACCTTTTAGATAAATATTGATCAACTTCAGTCTTATTATTGGAAATATCCCGCTCCTTATGACGGGTACAGAATATCTCATATATCTTATTGTGGGTCAAACTACTACTTTGTCTATTCCCTGTAGAGGATGATGATGCTACAACACTTGTACTATAATTATCTTCTGAATTTTCAAAATCAAAATCACATTTATATTGAAAATATAATCTTTCAATCACAATTTCTACTTAACTAGCCAAATTATTTGGCTTCTCATTATCAACTAACATGGTAAAACAATGTTTTAAAATTTTTGTTTTACATCAAAGATCTAATACAACTACCACATACATGAAGAAATTAATTTTATAACAACTTCCTCAATACTTGTCAAACTTTCTTTGTATTCTAATAGTCATTTTCCTCAATAACACATTATCACATTGAGCGTACTTCTGGATAACTATTTTCAAATTATGTACTTCACTAAAATAAATATTTGAAGTAACATGAAAAGAGGACGAAACAATTATAGTTGTATCATAAAATAATTTTAAAAATTTGATAAGTTCTCTAACATTAGTCCAATATTCTATTATGGGAAGTCTTTCTCCACACAAATCAACAAGATAATGACTATGGATTTCTCAACCTCTCAAAAGCGTTTTCAAAATTTTCAACACTTTCTAATATCAAATATGTAGAATTCCATCTGGTAGGCACATCAAGACAAATATTATTTTTGTATGTGATTTTAACATTTTCGACACAATTTCCAAAATATTCAGCCTTGCGGGTGAAGATCGAACATACTTCACAGCTCTACATACTCTTGCAATAGACTCTTGATGATCTTTTAACCAATCATAAACAATCAAATTCAAATTGTGTGCAAAATATCGTATATACATGTGTTCTCCATTCAAAACTAACATATTCCAATTCAAAACTAACATATTCCAATTTCAAACACTTTTGATCAAATATAAAATTGCAACATCATTTGAAGAAACATTATCGACCATAATAGTAAAAATATTTTCAATTCTCTATTCAAACAAACATCTTTCAACTTCTCCATCAATCGTTTTGCCTTTATGATTCAAAATAAAGCAAAAATTAATAATCTTCTTAGGCATAATCCAATCACTATCAATATCATGAGCAGTGAATACCATATAACTTAGATTTTGAAGGAAGACCATTTATCGGTAGTCAAGCATACTCATTGAGATATTTTTCTAAAGTATTCTTTCAACTTCATTTTTTCTTTCTCATAAATACTAATAATATCTCATGCAATAGTAGTTCTAGAATGTATAACAAATTTTGGTTGCACATATTGAGAATATGCCCTAAAACTCTCTCATTCAACAAACTTCAGAAAGAATTGATCAATAATATCATCTTTGCAAGTAGTTCTCAACAAGTCACAACACTAAAACAAGATAGATTTGGTCCTACATTATCCATATTTTGAAGGCTTAAAGTCTTTTGCTTCATGTCGACACTTGCCTATATTTTTTTGCAACTACGAATGTGTTTTCTCAAATTCGATATCTCATTTGTTGATGCATGACATGCATAAACAAGAGCGAAAGAGATTTTTCTTTCCTTCCATTGTTGTTGTTGCTCCTTGTTGTATTGAGAGAGTTGATTGTCGAGGGCTCAAGGCGAAGATGCGAAGCAAGGATATTAAGATTTTTTAATCAAAATCAAAATTTAAACTCCCCTAGAAGCCTAAATAAGAGCGGATGAAGGGATGGTCGTTGGATGAGATGGCAGGCAAATTGATGGCCATTAAATGACGAGGTTGGATGTCCTTTAGTGATGGGGGACGTCCGACACTTGGTGATGGATGGATGAGATGAGAGAGAGAAGAGGTCACGTGCAAGACATACAATATTTTAAACGAGTGGATGAAGGGATGATCCTTGGATTAGAGGGGAGACAAATTGATGGTTGTTGGAGGACAGGGTTGGACATCCTTCAGTGATAGGGGACGTTCGACACTAGGTGATGGACGTCCTTCAAGAGTCGGGGACGTCCATCAGCGATGAGCTCACACGTTGTTGAACAGCGCGATGTTGGATGTCCAAGTGCCAAGCGACAAGCAATATCGGTTAAAATTTAATAATTTATCGGTTCGATTTGGTTAATGTCGATTCTGAATATTCCCAACTGAACACCGAACTGATAAGTTCGATTCCTACAAAATAGAACTGAAGTTCAGTTATGGAGGTGTTCAAAATCGACCTGATTCGGACTGATTGACAGATTCATGTTCGATTCACCAGTTCCAGTTCGGCTTTGAACACCACTACAAAACAGTAAGGAATATACTTAGTCATTCCATAAAATTATGTTATCTTACCATTAAAAATTAATGATCTTTCAACTTCTCGGTTGCCAGCACTTCTGTTAGGGAAACCTACGTATCCGTTGTAGATATCCACCTCACACTCAATTCCCAAATATTTGCACGAGTGTTTCATGTGATAAAATAAAAGTCCAGACATCCACTTTTGAGAAGGATTTGAACCTTGGATGTTTTCACACTTGCCTGCATATATCCACTTCACACATAATATTCTACAAACACCCACTCTTCCGTGGCCAGGTGTCTTTTCAAAACCAATTATCCACGGACACCCACACTTTCACAAATACCCATACTTCCGCATGCACATCATCACATGACTAAAATCAAATATCTGTGGATACATATTCTTCTACAGATGTTAACGCTTCTGCTGCGGATATGCGCTCACATTGTCTACCAATTATAATCCGCCAATATATTTTCGCGGACAAATCTGATTCTATAGATTCCACTTCACATCCGCGGACACTAATACTTCTTCTGCGGATATTCACTTATATTGTCCACTAATCATAATCTGCCACGTCACATATCTTTTCACGGGAAAGCCTCATTATGCAAATTCAACCTCACATCCATGGACATCATCGCTTCTGTTGCGGATATCTGCTTACATTGTCTGCTAATTCTATAGATTCCACCTCACATCCGCAGACACCAACACTTTCGTAGACACTTCTCATACACGGTCACCCATCTTTGCGACACCAAGTATCCACGAACACTCACACTTCTACGAATACACCTTATCTTCATACATAAACCCTTAAGATTTCAATTAATCTCTCCATAAAATTCCAACTTAATCCAAATCAATAATAATTATCCATTGTTTTGAATCATAAATATCACTTTGTATGTAATTGTACGTAAAAACTTCTCGGGTGTTACACAAACTCTCTCTTGTTATCGATTTTTGACGTATTATATTCTTTTCCTATAATGTATGATTTTTTTTTCGTAAGGATTTTATAAAGTCTTGGTCTCGCAAATGCAATATTCTCCGTTTTTGCATTGATTTCAACACAATTTTCTTTTTAGATTTTTAATTGAAAACGAGTTGTACTAAATTAAAAAGAAAATTTTACATATAAATTAAATTTTACTTATAAATTGATTACTTTCACTTCTCTTTAATGTATGTGATTGTTCAAATTTTATGCTATGGGTTTGACCCTCAAAATTACTTGACGTGGAGTTGTCTTTGCGTGGACGGCTACATCCACAAATTTTGTGTTTTTTCTTTCTAATTTTCTATGGTTATTCAAGTTTACACGCCACATAATTTAGTATCATATCATTTTCTATGGTTATTCAAGTTTACACGCTACATAATTTAGTATCATATAATTAAATAAAACACAAGGTTATAATTTAATGCTCTTACGGCATTGAACTCGTCTCTCTCCCTCTGCTATAAAACCGAGAAAGGGCAGAAAGCTCGTCAATGAAGTGAAAAGAACAAGACAACCCATAAGAAAAATAAGTTGTCAAATGGGGAGGAAGATTTTGATGGTGTTGGAGGGACCATAGAGGAAGAAGTGGATGGAGTGGGTTGGAAGCCACAAAAGCAAATGGCCTTAAAAAATAAAAGGGCGAACACACATTGGCTAAGCATATTTCACACCTCCCACACCACACACGCCTGCAGCTCTTTTAACTTTCAGTGGCCCTACTTGCCTCCAACAATGTGTTCCTTTGTATCCACCCTTCCTCTCTCTTTGCTTGCTCTCTTCCAAACCAGAAAACATAAAAAAAGCTTTCACTGCTTTCACCATAAGTACTAGATATTTTGGACCATTTTTGTGATAATTGTGAAAGCAAGAATGGTCCAAAATTCAATTATGTTTCATTGTCTAGCTCTATCTGTCTAGCCCTATCAAAAGAGGTACACAATCTTATATCATTTAACAGAGGTGAAAATAAATGGTTCATAAATATAGTTATTGTTGAGAATACAACATGAAACGGAAAAAAAAAACTACAGAAGCAGGGACACCAAAATTTACAGGGAAAATTCTAACGGGAAAAAACCATAGGCAGAGGAGAAATCACTAATATGAAATCAAAGTACAATGAGTTTTGCGACTCAAATATCAATATATAGAGAAACTAAATAACCCTAATATTGGATATAAGCTCAACCCGGCCTAACTAGAATTCAGGTCACACCGAACTCTAACAGTTATCCTTTAACCTAGTATAATAGGTTTTGAAGTAAAGTTCAAGAACAAAACTATACGGATATCTATGTAGAGTGGGTAATATTATTTTGTATTGATTGATACTCCACAATATTTTTCTAAATATCCCCAATCAATGAATTCCTATCTACAATTACGACTTCGATACAATTACCAAACGAGGCATGGACACTAGAAAAAACTGCTAAAAATGCATGTGAATGTCAAATTTTCCAACGCTAAACTGAAACTTCCGAGTGTTTTCTCTATGATCCACGGTTCCATTTTCCTCCCCATTTTTACCCAAAATAATTAATGTTGGTATGTTTTTTTAGTTATTTTGGAGTTTGATTGGGGATATTATAAGTGAAAGAGACATGGCATGTATAGTCAAACGTAGAGTGGTACACTAGAACAGCTAATAAAAGTGAAGAGTATGTTTGAAGAAATAATTAATAATATATATATATATATATATATATATTAAAATTAAAATATAGTTGTCATTTTACATACAGAATCATAAAAGTCACTAAGATCATTTTTTTTCAAAAAAATAATAATAGATATCAACTGTAAATTTGACTCCCTCCTTCCTGGCAATATTTAATTTCCGATATTCAAACTTAACAATTAAAAAATAATAATTATTTATTTTATTCTTATATATTGAACAAAAAAGTGGCGTAAAATAGGTAAATTATGGTGGGGGGTTGACTAGTAAGAAAAGAAAGTTGGATACAGTAGAGAAATGTCACGTTTTTGTTTTTTTTTTTTTTGTTATTAATTTTACTAAGCAAAATTATTTAAAAACTATAAAAAATACCCCCCACTGCCCTCTTCCTTCCTATAGCTAAGATTAATTTCAGCCATTGATTTATGACGTAAGTGTAAATGATTTCCTCGTATGTCGATATTAGGGTTGATAAAATGTTTTTGAACTCAAAAAGTTAACTAAATTGTAATTTTTAATATATACCATCTAAGGGATTGATCATACATATTCATTGCAACGATCAATTGTTCTTCAGATAAATTGTTGTAGTTTAGTAGATGACTAAAAGTCCAAAAATAAATTTATTATAAATATATAATAAAAAATTATTAGAAAATACTTTACAAATCAATATTATTATATTATTTATATAGTATAATAATTAAAAATTATTAAAATTAAAAATTGTTCAAAAAATTCAAATCTTCTGTTCATTAATAATTAATAATTTTTAAAATTCTCACTTTAAAAGACAGCATGATTATATTTCATTTTACATGTATTTTACTAAAATAGGTTACTTTCTTAATAGTGCACCTCTTGACCCCTAAAAGTGACTTTAATAAGGCATAAATACACATGATCTTTTTAATATACCTATCAAACGTGACAAACATGAGGCCATGTATTATATATACATTTAGTGGTCGTTAAAAATGCATTGAATTGACAAGAGCCGAGAACCTTGGTACCATTACGAGTTTGGCTTTTAAGTTTGAAATTCATCATTAAATTATAATATTTAGTTTGGTTCGTGCAAAACATTGACTCAATTTGCTCCAAAACCAGACCGAATTATCTTGACCCCAACCCTATACATGTCTTCCTTATCAATTCGTTACACGTTGTCGTGGGATACCCATTTA
Organism: Begonia loranthoides; assembly: GCA_022433065.1. Classification (NCBI taxonomy): domain Eukaryota; kingdom Viridiplantae; phylum Streptophyta; class Magnoliopsida; order Cucurbitales; family Begoniaceae; genus Begonia; species Begonia loranthoides. The sequence goes on from CM039471.1 coordinate 16,969,713, forward strand.
TACTAACGATGTTGGTGCTTGAAAAATTAAAAATAAAAATAAAAATAAAGAAAAAAAAAAGAGAAAAATGGAAATATTCCTCGTCAGGAAAGAGTGGACAAGACTGAAGATTGAACTAGTTAAGGGTCCGCTTGAAACGTATCAATCAATAATCCCAGATGGGCCAATTGATTCCTCTTGGTTCCCCAATACTCGACCTTTTCCCTCTCTCCCTCTCTCTCTCTCTCTCTCTCTCTCTCTCTCTCTAACAGGGTATAAGACAGAGGCTATCTCTGCTCTCTCTTCTCCAATTGCTGATTCTCTCAAACGTTTTTCTTTTCGTTTTTCACGACCAACAAAATCATTCTGTCTAAGCTTCAGGAAAAGAAAAACGAGGGAAAACTGAGAAATTTTGAAAGATTTTGAAATTCTCTAGATGGGTATTTTGACTTTGCTAATTCTGATCCTCATTTCCTCCGCCGCCATACCGCCGTCGTCACCAGATCCAGACGACGAAGCTTGCTTGACCCACTTTAGCGAATCATTACAAGACCCAACCATGGCCCTCCAGAACTGGACCAAATCCACCTTCGCTACCCCCTGTAGTGGCTTGAATTCCTATCTCCAAGGTGCCACCTGCAACAATGGCCGAATTTACAAGCTCTCGTTGAATAACCTCTCTTTGAGAGGCTCGCTTTCTCCTTTTCTTGCAAACTGCACCAATCTCCAGGCTCTCGACCTCTCCTCCAACTTCCTCACCGGAACCATCCCCTCTGAGCTCCAATTTCTGGTCAATCTCGCAGTTCTGAATCTCTCCGCCAACCGCCTCAACGGCCAGATCCCGCCGCAGCTCGCGCTTTGCGCTTACCTTAACGTTATCGATCTCCATGATAACTTCTTAACGGGGCAGATTCCTCAGCAATTAGGTCTGCTTGTGCGCCTCTCTGTTTTCGATGTTTCCAACAACCAGCTAACGGGTTCAATTCCGGCGACGCTGGGGAACCGAAGTGGAAATTTGCCAAAGTTTAATGCGAGTTCGTTTGAGGGGAATAAGGATCTTTACGGGTATCCGTTGCAGGAGTTAAGGAGCAAGGGGCTGTCAGTTTTGGCCATTGTTGGGATCGGATTCGGAAGTGGGTTTATCAGTTTGGTGCTTAGTTTTACTGCTGTTTGTCTCTGGTTGAGAATTACTGATAGAAAGACGGAGGCTGAAGATGGAAAAATAAGTCAGCTTATGCCTGATTATTAAACAAATCAATATTTAAGGTTCCTAATTATCAGACATTATTGTTCATCTTCATCTTCATCTTCATCTTCATCTTCATCTTCATCTTCATCTTCATTCCCTTCGATTCTCTTCCGTTTGAGGTTTGTTGTGCTAGAAATATCGTAATTGTAAAATTTCTTCCTTTTTCTTTTCCCCCTTTGCGCCTTCCATTTTTCCATTTCCCTCCGTTTTTACTGCCGTGCTGTAATCTGTATATTTCATATTCACCTCCCCAACATTCAACGTTCTACAATTGAATCCAAAAAAGCATAAAATAAAAAACCAAGACGAGTGCTTTTAGACTTCTGAGCTAAAAGCATTGCATAATCTCTCTTCCCCATTTTCTAGGGTTCTGTAGATTTAGACTTTGGGGCACTGTCGGGTGAAGCCTAGCCTATACAGTAAACTACACCTATTCTATCTGGAAATCTGCAAAATTTGAGATATTTTCAACTAAAAAATTAATGCTTTGTGAAAGGAAAAGTGAGCATCTTTTAAGTTAATTTGAGTTTGGCAACAAGCAAGGGAAAAAGATCACTGCTCTGAAAAAAGATAGCTCTCACGGTGGTAGCAATTAAGACATTGTCACTTGAGTTGTTTGTGAAAAAATTGTTATAACCTAATAACATTGCTTCGACGATCTAAATATGTTTATAATAAAAATAAAACATTTAGATCAACTACAAAATTAAATCGAAATACTTTCAGCTATTGAAGTTGAAATCAGGGACAGCTGCTTCATTTCTTAGAGTTTCTTCCAAATCAATCGATTTCTATACAATGGTACATTTTCTGAATGAAATCGAAGAATTGGGAAACCTCATTCTTAATGTTTTCTCTTCTGAAAAATTCTCGCCGTAGGTAAAACTCTCTCAATCTTCTTCCATCAAGAAATCTTCAATTGAGTTTTATAAAAGGGGCGTATTTATTACAAATAAAATAGACAGCGAAATCAGACCAAATTTGGCGGTTCATTAATACTCAAGGTAACTGCCAACTGCTACCCAACATTCTCCCTCTTGGTCTGCATTTTCTTATTCCACCGTAGTAAAAAAACATAATACATGAATCATAGCGATAAATTCTCTATATGTTATCGATAATTATCTTCCATGTATCACAATATATTATTTTCCTTCTTTATTGCCCATAAATTTAATGAATAAACCCTATGTTTATTCGAGATTTGTAAACTAAGTATATTTCACAAACTGAATGTGTACACTTTAAATTTATAATGAGTAATATAATAAGAAGAGTTATAAAAATTCGTTCTTACTACAAAAAATTACATAATTGACCCAAGTCCTATTTTAACTACATGATCCTTAAATCTTAATGGTGGCATGCCTTGGTCAAAGGATAGGCAATCATCAATTAAGTGTTTATGTGTTCAATGACCACTGAATCATCTTTAACACATTCCCTTATGGCCAAATACTTAATGTCGATATGCTTACTTCGACTACCACTTTTGTTGTTTTTAGCCATAAAGACTGCAGCCAAATTATCGCAATATATTTTTAGCGTCTAGAAATCGAATCAACGATTCTAAGCCCTGAAATAAAACTCTTCATCCATACACCATGCGAAGTAGCCTCAAAACACGATACGAATTTAGCCTCCATAGTGGATGTGGCAGTCAAACTCTGTTTACAATTCCTCCAAGATACAGCTCCACCGGCTAACATAAAAATGTATCCTGATGTTGATTTACGAGAATCAACGCAGCCAACAAAATCTTAATTGAAGTATCCAATCACATCTAATCTATCCGTTCGTTTGTAGGTAAGCATGTATTCTTTGGTTAAGGTATCGTAACACTTTCTTTGCAGCAATCTAGTGGTCTTTACCCTGATATCGACCCAACATCCCTACAACAAATGCAATGTTAGGTCTTGTGTAGACCTGAGCATACATCAGGCTTCCAACAACTGAAGTATAGGGAATATTCCTCATTTGCTCCCTCTCAAGATTGTTCTTCGGGTACTGGTTCTCATGGAATCTGTCACCCTTCACTATGAGAGCAATACTTAGTGAACAATCTTTCATCTGATATTTCTCTAAAATTTTATTGATATAATTTTCCTGAGACAATCCCAAGCAACCTTGGAATCTCTCTCGATGAATCTTGATACCAATGACATAGGAAGCATCACCCATGTCCTTTATATCAAAGTTTTTAGAGAGAAATTGTATCAGCTCATGCAATATACCTTTATCATTAGTTGCAAGTAAAATATCATCCACATATATGACTAAGAAACAAATTTTGCTTCCACTAACCTTCTGGTATATACATTGATTCATAATGTTCTCTACGAAACCAAATGAAGAGATAATATCATGAAACTTTAAATACCACTGACGAGAGGCTTGTTTCAATCCATATATGGATTACTTAAGCTTGCACACTAAATGCTCACTTTCACTAGAGAAGAATCCTTCAGGTTGTTTCATATAAACCTCTTCCTCTAGTTCTCCATTGAGAAAAACTGTTTTCACATCCATTTGTTGCAACTCAAAACTAAAATGTGCAACCAATGCCAAAATTATGCGAAGAGAATCTTTCTTAGATACAGGAGAAAAAGTCTTCGTGTAATCGATTCCTCCCCTTTGTGTGAATCCTTTAGCAACGAGTCTTGCTTTATATCTTTCGATGTTGCCTACTGAGTCTTTCTTAGTTTTAAAGACTCATTTACATCCTATGGCTTTTACACCATCAGGCAACTCGACAAGATCCCAAACTCCATTTGAATTCATAGAATTCATGTCATCTTTCATGGCATCATACCATAGACGAGATTCACCACAATTTAGGGCTTGTGAAAATGTTTCAGGATCATTTTCGGCTCCAACATTATAGTCTGACTCTTGTAGATATGTGACATAATCACTAGGAATAGCTGATTTTCTTTCTCTAGTAGATCTCCGTAGTGTTGTTCCAACATTTTCTTGAGAAATTTGTTGTTCAACTGGTTGATCAACAATTTCTGGAACTTCCTCAAGAATTCGATCTACTAGATTATTATCAGCAACTTGTGGAATAACATTTATTGATTGTTCAACACTCATTTGAACTCGAGGAGTGTTATGAACAACAATCAATCTTTCACTTGAGTTAGAGGGTTGAACATCAATGTGATCTTTTTCAGAAACAATATTCTGAAATCGATCACTCCCACTAATCAAGTCATTCTTAAGAAATTTTGCATTTCTTGATTCCACAATCCTAGTGCTGTGAGATGGACAATAGAATCTGTAGCCCTTAGACCTCTTGGCATATCCAATGAAATAGCCACTAATGGTACTTGGGTTTAGCTTCTTTTCTTGTGGATTATAAATTCTCACTTTCGACCGGCATCCCCAAATGCGCATATGTCTCAAACTCGATTTCCAACCTTTCCATAACTCAAATGACGTCTTTTCGACAGCCTTAGTTGGAACTCGATTTAATATATACACTGTCGTCTTTTGTACATTAGGCTACAAGAAAACTGGAAGTTTGGAGTTGCTACGCATACTCCTCACCATGTCCAATAATGTTCGATTTCTTCTTCTTTCTGTCACACCATTTTGATCCGGAGAACCAAGTATGGTGTATTGAGCAACAATTCTATGCTCTTGAAGAAATCTAGCAAACAGACCAAGTGCTTGTCCATCCTCAGTAGATCTACCATAGTATTCTCCACCTCTATTAGTCCTCACGATCTTAATTTGCTTACCGCATTGTTTCTCTATTTCTGCCTTAAAAACCTTAAAGGCATCCAATGCTTCATTTTTATTCTAAAGCAAGTAGAGATATATGTATCGTGAGTAATCATCAATAAAAGAGATGAAGCATCTCGGACCATTTGAGTCCATGACCGGACTACAAATGTCTAAATGTATGATCTCTAATATCTCTGAACTCCTCTTAGCACCTTTCTTAGATACGTTGGTTTGCTTTCCCTTAATGCAATCCAGACATGTATCAAAATTAGTAAAAGTCTAAAGTACTAAGTGCTTTTTCATTCACCAATCGCTTAATTCTCTATATGGAGATATGTCTGAATCTCTGATGCCACAACATGGAGGAATCCTTATTTATAACACATCTTTTATTACCAGTATGAACATGCATAACATCATTTGTGGTATCATTTTGTAAATCAATAGAGAACAGACGATTAGACATTGTACCATTTTCAATAAGATCAGATTTGTAAAATAAACTGAAATTTACATACGAAAATGTAAAAGAAAATCCCAAAGGTGCAAGACTTGAAACTGAAATTAAATTCCTAGAAAAACTAGGAACATATAAAGTCTTTTCCAAATTCAAAATGAAACCATAGCTAAGAACTAAACTGCATGTCCCAACAGCTTCTACATGTGAACGCATCTTGCTTCCAGAATAGATGCTTTGTTCACTTCCCACTGGTTTCCGAAGGTTTCGCATACCCTGCAAGGTATTCGAAATATGGATTGTAGAACCAGAATCAATCCACCAAGTGTTATAAATAATATGAGTCATATTAGATTCATAACAAACAAATAAGATTGAATTACCTTTTCTTTCAAGTCATGCCTTAAATTTGGTGCAATTTTTTTTAGTGTGTCATTTCTTGTCACAAAAATAGCACTTGATTTCCTTCTTGATTTCACCAGATTGGATCGGTGTTTTACCTTTCCCTTTATCTTTCTTTTTGGCTTGTGTCTTTTTTTTCTCTGGGTCATCATTAATGCACTATCTCCTCTTTCCATTACCAGCCTCCCTTCCTCTTGAATACACATGGTCATTAACTCATTAATAGACCATTTATCTTTATGTGTGTTGTAAGAGATTTTAAAAGAACCGTATGGCTGTCAAAGAGTATTCAGAATGTAGTGCACTAGGAAAGAATCTGACATAACAACCTCAAGTGTCTTAAGTTAAGCCGCAATGTCTCTAATTTGCATGATGTGTTCACGCACACCCGTAACTGTAGTGAGCCTTAATGATGAAAATTTCATGATGAGTGTACTTCCTAGTGCCTTATTTGAAGTTACAAATTGCTCTTCTATAGCCTTCAGCAATGGCATAACATCATTATGCTGCTCGATAGAACCACAGATACCAGCAACGATCTTAGTCTTTATGAACATCACACTAAGGTGATTAGAACGTTCCCAACGTTTATAAAGAGCAAGATCATCTGTAGTGCTGGTTGGAGTTATAATTGGTTTGTCTTTCCGTATAGCATAATCGATGTCCACACATCCCAAATGAAGAAGAATTATCTCCTTCCATATTTTATAATTTTCACCTCTCAATTTAGGTATATCGCATTTAATATCAGAGAAAATGAATGAATTTATAGCTGTAAAAAAGCAAATAATATGCTTAATTGAGGCCAAAACTGAATTTCATGTTTTACCAATGTAAATCATGCAATAATAATAAATCTAGAAACATAAAACTTGTTTGTGGGCTAAATTTTAATTTAATAAGATTCATTTTCACTACATTAATAAAACTATCAAGTTATATCTATTTTTTCAATTCCTGTGGGTGATTAAGAAAAAATAACTCGATATTTTATTTTAATTAATTAAATAAATACAATAAAATTTCCTGTGGGATAAATTTATCATATTTATAAAATTAATTACAATAAATGTCATAATGTGATTTTAATACTTCATCTATAATTTTATTTAATTAAAGATGTTGTGGCTACTCTTCAATTAAATAAAATCATATTAAATCACTTGACATTTGTACTTAATTTCATTGTTATTAATAGCATGCTCTTATGCATATAAATAACAAATAAAATTAATTATCAAGAATATAATTAACAAAATTTATTTCAATTAAAAATTATTTTTATTATACTTTATGTCCATATCATAACATTTATTCCAATTAAAATTGTAATTTATGTAGCATTTGATATCCACTTCACATCATAGCATGTATTCCAATTAAAATTGTAATTTATGTAGCATTTGACTTCCACTTCACATCATAGCATTTATTCCAATTAAAAATTGTAACAAAGACATCCAACGGATGAAGACGACGAATGAATCATCCCTTTACTGAATGGATGATAACGCCTTCCTTTTAACATACGAAGACGACAGATGCCTCGTCCCTTTACTTAATGGACGATTACGACTGACGTCCATTAAAACTTAATAGACGTCTCTTAAAGTCTAGATCGTCTTCTTCTTTCAGCAAAAACTGCGTGTCCCAATTCAACATGAAATCGGATTCGCTAAAATCTGAAGTTTCTCCACTCAATTTGGACATCAACTATTCAATATTACATTTCTGAATTATTTGAAATCATCTAAAAACTCAATCTTTAAAATTTATTTTTCTAGAAAACCGATTTCAAAATTTTTCAAGGCAGAGGTTGATAAGGCTCTGATACCAAATGATAGAATTGTTATAACTTTATAACATTACTTCAAAAATCTAAACATGCTTATAACAAAAGTAAAGCATTTAGATCAAGTGCGGAATTAAATCGAAATACCTCCAGCCATTGAAGTTGAAATCAGGGTCAGCTGCTTCCTTCTTTGGAGTTTCTTCCAAATCAACCGATTTCTATACGATGATGTATCTTCTGAATGAAATTGAAGGATTGGGGAACCTCTTTCTTAATGTTTTCTCTTCTGGAAAACTCTCTGTAGGTAAAACTCTCTCAATCTTCTTCCATCAAGAAATCTTCAATTGAGTTTTATAAAATGGGCGTATTTATTGCAAATAAAGTAGACAGCGAAATCAGACCAAATTTGGCGGTTCATTAATACTCAAGGTAACTGCCAACTACTACCCAACAGTTGTTCAATGAAGTTGCAATTTTGTTAAGTGATCTATTTAGTCGTGTGACCTTCAAAGAAAAATCAATTTATGAAACTTGGTATGGTTTCCAGAACCGTATCATATTTTGAGTTTTTCTACTTGTTTTTTTTAATTACTAAAATAAATAAAATCATTATGTCGGATTTTGCTTATCTTTTAAAATTGCTCAACAAAAAATATCATGTGACAAAACTATAAATTTTTAAATGTTGATTTTAATATCGGAGTCTTAATTGTTAATACATATAAGTTTACGTAGTTTTTGTTTAAAATAAATTTAAAATCTACTAATTTTTTATCTTTATGTTTAAGTATTAATATGCAATTTAACTTTTACTTTAATGTTTAATTTAATTAAAAAAAGTAGAGACAATGTGGAGAAATTTGGGAGAAAGAAAAGATTATGGAACATTGTTGAGCCGGGATGTGCTTGTATCCAATATTATGGTTTTTCTATTTTCTCTATATATTGATGCTTGAGTTGGAAATCTCATTATACATTGATTTCCTAATAGTGAATTTCTCTGCCCGTGATTTTTTTTTTCTGTAAGGATTTTCCAAATAAATCATGGTGTCCTTGTTTCCACAGTTTTTCTTTTTCATTTTCGTGTTCGATTCTCAATAATTGTTATCAGAGTGAAGTTGAGAGTTACAGTACTCGAATTGAATGAATTTTGAGGTTTTCAATTTTTGTGAAAAAGAAAATTAAAACAAAAAAAAAAGGAAAGTTTTTTGTTTTTCTCTTGTTGCAATGTTGTCTCCTCCACAAAAAAGGAGCTCTTGTCGCATGCTAATAACTCTATGAAAATTAGAGTTATTATCATAATTCTAAGTAAGGTTTGATGTTTATTCTCGAGTTTTTGGTAATTTTATTCTATTTTAAGTTATAGTGCAGATAAAGAATCAAACTTTTGAAATTAAAATGGAAAATAATGAAATTTGGAAGTTTAAGTCAACAAATAAAAGGATAAATTTGTGCGAAGCAGCAACTGCTCAATTGTGGCTCAAGAATGTTGAGCTGCAACCCAGCAGCCACCCAAGCCACGGCTCAAGATATCCGAGCTGAGACCAAAGCATAAAATCAGAGCCTGAGCCCCGGCTTAAGAATTCCAAGCCGTAACCTAAGACCAGATTCACTTTCTAAAATTACAAAATTTCACATGTTTTGAAAGGTTTTTGCAGAGATTTTGAAAACTCTAATGGAGGCTCTACAAATACAAAATAATTTGACGAAAAGGGGGACATTCGGCGGCCTCGAGACGAGTTTTAGAGAGTGAGTAGAGAGAATTTTCGACGTCAAACAAGGAGACAAACAGGCGGTTACACTTTTACGGTGACATCTAGAGACGAATATTCATTTATACTTCTTGTTTCTCTTTGATTTTCTTATGTTCATTATGTTTCTATTGTTTTTATTTCTATAATGTTAAACTAACTCTCTTCTTCTAGAGGAAAGATGGATCATTTATTTGAAGTATTGTTTTTTTTATTAAATATTTTATTGGTTTGATTAATTATTTATTTGTGATATTTATGTTCTTTATGCTTTCAATTTACTGGCCACTTATTGAATAATTTTATATTTAGGGTTTGACACTCAAGAGAGGTAACTCTAAATACAATTTGAATATTACAACAAAAAAGTTTAACAACTCGAGAGAGGGTTAGGGTTTTACAAAATCAATTAGAAAACCATAAAACTTTATTGAATGACTAAAAAATTGATTTTTATAGAGATATTGAAATTGTGATTTTAGGACTTAAGATTAGCTTGACACTCGAGATAGAGGAGTTTAACAAATTAGGATTTTTGATTTATAAATAATTGTTCAATTATGGAATATTGAATCTGATAAATAATATAACAAATATTCATGAAATCAATCCTCTATATATTTTCTGAATTACAGACTTCCCATTAGTGATTTTATTTTATTTTAGTTTCCAAAAAATTCAAAATTTTAATTATTCCTATAAAATTAGAATTAATTAGAGCAGTACTAAGTGAAATTAATAAATTACATATTTCCTGTGGATTCGACAACCCTATTCATCATTATACTATAAAATTTGAAACTATACACTTACAGTCTTGTATCATAAAATTCTTCGTACACCCGCGTTTGAGGAAGGAAGAGAAATTTCCCTGAAAGACGACCTCTCGTTGTCGAGCCATCGCTTCTACGATCGCATGCAGAGACAATTGACCGCGTCTCCATCAGAAGTACTACCGAGAAGAAGACTCGGCTGTCCACTCCAATCCCAAAGACCGCTGCTCGAACCTCTAGTCGATGCCAAACTCATGTGTCACTGCCTCATCGCTGAACACCAGACCGCACGACTGTTGCCGATTGTGTGCTCCTCCTCCGACCGACCACTGAATCCTGCAAACCGCACTCCATGTTCCTCTAACCAGTTAACTGCCATTTGTGAAGAAATAGTCTGCCGATTTGGAATTCCTTAACCTGGATGTTTTCAATTTGTTATATTGCAAAAAGAAAAATTTACTGAATTTTGGGTATGGTAGGTGAGAAATTTGGGGATAAAATTTTTTTTTTTGGATTTTTTGGATAAAATTTATGAAATTTGGTTGGATTAATTGATTCTAAATATTTGTGGTTAGAACATTTGATTTTCTGGAATTATTTGGGATTTTGAATTTTGTGGTTGGATATTTTGTCAGATTTTTAGGGTAAATTCTGGATTTTGATAAATGACTTCATTGAGGTATGATATTCTAATGTTGGATTGAAACACGGGGTTTCTAATATGACAAGTGAAGATGCGAAATGTGCTCGCATATATTAATTTTGACGATGCGTTGTTAGGCCTCGATAAAATACTCATGTCACGACCCAAATGGGACCCTAGACAGAATAGGAAATGACCCAACCCAAAGGACTAAATCGTTCAACCCTTTTTGTCTTAAATTTTATTAATTGACAGTGGAAGACTTAAAATGTTACTTAAAAGCCAGGGCCTAACAACTAAGAGCTTAACAGATCCAACAAGTGATATCAGATAGCAAGTAATATAATCAAAAAAGAAATAACTATGCGGGAAATAAAAATATTGATTACAGTCATCCAACTAAATTATATCTCACAAAATATCTCTCAATGGAGAATACGAATATAAAAATAAAACTTCGCCGAATCTAAACTTCACTTGGCAACTGGAAATCCAACTGATAAAATCCTGAAAGGTGTCATTAGGGTGAGTTGACTAAATTCAATAGGGAATACGTTTTTAAAGAAAAATTTAATTAAAATGATGTTTAAGCATGCATGAATTAAAAACTCACATTTTATAAATCTCTTTAAAAAAAAGGTGTACAAAAGGAATAAGTGTGAAATCACCCACTAATATGTGGTACATAATTAAAATAAGCTCTTGTTGTACAAATTAAAAATCACAATGAAAATGGAGCCACTCACAGACTCCGGGCACATCATGCCATAGGCATATAACAGAATAAAGGCGATGTTCGGCGATTGCAAAAGCCAAATAAATACTCTGATTATGTTTAGGGATTCGCAATCCAAGGATACAACACATACAACTGTCTTATTACCTATTTGCACTTTAGGGATTCGAACCCAAGGACATTTGAAAAATCTCCTATTATCCAATTCAATAACAAACAAATACATTCCGCATGGTAGAATGTGTGAAAACAAAATAGATCCCAAATTGGGTCAATCAAACTTGATTCGCATGACCAAGTTGATCAACAAATATTTATAGGCATGCTTAAATAAAACATGAACAGTGAAAATAATATATAATATAAAAGTCCGACGGTCATAAAAATGGACGCGTCGTTTTAATATGAGACTCGTTTCAAAATAATTATTTTATAAAAAGTATGCAAATGCAATGTCTAAATAATCTCTACCTCAAAGTTGGTTTTCATCGACCAAAGCCTAACAATCGAAAAAGATCCAAATCCAATAGCCCACGAATTTTAACTTAGTAATTGGGTACCTATAAAAATAAAGGTATTAATTTTCGGGTCAAATTGTTGTACCTTAAAAAAAACCCAAGTCTTTACTTATGATCAATCCAATTTAATTGGTTAAAAGAATACTCAAATTCAGGCCCTAATAGTCTCAAAACAAGTATAGATCGCAACCCAAAACGAGCTGGACTGCGGCCCAAGCTGGACAGCCAGACCATAGCCCAAAACAGATTTATAATTATCCAAGATGAGTTTGGATCGTTTGCCCAAAAAGGGCCTGGACCAAAGTGACCCAAACTCTTATGGCCCGCAGTTCAACAAGAGTCCGCGAAAGGTCGTCTTCTTCACGGAAAATCGCGACTCTATCCACGCGACGAGTTCTTCCTTGACCAAGTGGTTCCTTTGACCCAAGTCAAAGGAGTCTCACACCACAGTTCAGCCTCAGTTGAGCTATACCGAGATGGTCCGCCACGGACGAACTCTGGAAATCAAATCGACGCATAGCGTCTGAATCGTTGACCATCAATAACAAAACCAACAATCCAAGAATTCAAATTCTCAACAATCAAAGTCCAAACCATTTTATAATTCAACAGAGAAACAAAAAAAAAAGGCAATTTTTGAATACCTCCATCCGATATTTTCCCGATTGTTGAACCCATGCCGTTCAAAGAATTCTTAAGCATGACCCCCTCTCAAATCGCACTGTTTCTAACGAAAAATTAGAAGTAGAATTTCAGTGTCTCAACTAGTGAATTGAAATTACATTGAGGGAACAGAATCACTTATCGTAGGTGATGACGACTTCACTCGAAATGGACGAAAATTAGCATTGTTCGATAGAAGGATTTCGCCGTGCGAGGGAGAGAGAGAGAGAGAGAGAGAGAGAGAGAGAGAGAGGAAACGGATGAGAAGCAGACAATTTGAAAGGGAATGGGGTGAATCGGGGAAGGAGTGGTTTTCAGGAGGGATTCCTCATTGCCCGCTACTTCCTTAGTCGAGAAGACGTTTCTCCGAAAACATTTTCCCCAATCAATAAATCCAATCAATATATATATATATATTTTAAAAGAGTAGATATTACAGCTCATGTCTTAAAGTGAAGAGAAAACTTCAAAAGGATCGTAAAGCCCTATCTTTGATACATCTGCATTTGTCAAATTAGATTTTACAGGATGTTTTGAATGAGAAATCTACCGCTGAGTTATGATTCAAATTAGAACAGTTGTGTATAAGGAAAACCCTAACTAGCAAGTTGCATTTGAAGCAACGACTTAATTCTATTAAGTTGATGGAAGGAGGTTCTATTAAAGAACATTTGACCGCATTCAAGGAGTTAGTTTCAAATTTGGAGACTATAAGATGCAAGTATGATGTAAAGGATTTAAGGTTGATTCTACTATACTCGTTACCTGCTTCATATGGTGCTTTCATATATACGATCTTATACAGTAGGAAAAGTTTAACTTTGGAAGAGGTTTATGGTGCCTTGTTATCAAAGGAAAAGATTAAGCATATTATTGTTGGATCTGAGTCTCGAGGTGAGGGATTAGTCGTTTGGGGTAGAACAAGAGAGTCAAACAATAAAGACAATGAAAATGTTCAGAATTCGAAGGGCAGATCAAAGTCATGAAATCGTGATAGAACCTGTTACTTCTGTCAAAAGAAGAGGCATATTAAATCTGAGTGCGTAAATTACAGAATGAAATAAAGAGAGCTGCTAAGAAGGGAAAACAACTGATGACGTGAAATGAAATTGTTGTCGCAGAAGAAGAAAACTATAGTGATGGAGATCTTTTAATTGTATCAAAGGGAAACTCAAAGCCAAACAAGGATTGGATTCTATATTCAGTTTGTTCACTTCATATCTGTTACAATTGAGATTGGTTTTTGACATATTAGACCATTTTAGGAGATGTTGTGTTAATGGTTAATAACACACCTTGCAAGATAGCTGATATTGGCACCGTCAGAATCAGAATATTTGATAGAGTTGTCAGGACACTAGGTAATGACATGTTCCTAATTTGAAAAAGAATCTAATCTGATTGAGTACTCTAGATTCAAAAGGGTACAAGTGTTGGGATTGGTGCACGCCTATAGAGGGAGGGGGGCAGGGGGGTGATTAGTTGTTCTAAACTTTTTCGTATGATAACTAATTTTCTAAACCTTAAGTGATTTATAACAAATAAACAAGCAAACAATCACAAATAAAAAAGAGTTTAGGGAAAGAGATAATACAGTAAGTTTGTTCACGCAGTTCGGCAACTCCAGCTTACGTCCCACTCTAAGTTTTCGACTTGGAGATTCTTAAATAACCTAATCTCCCCGGTTAATGATGATTGACTTCACGGGTATTAATCACACATTTACAAACGACTCTTTCTCAAGGGGTCACCCTTTTTCACTTGACTATTCGTAGGGTGTCACCCTTGATTTGAGTACGGTGAGAATAAAAGAAAATTACAACAAAGAACCTAACTCTCAAACTCTGAAGTTTTGGAATGAGAGAGCTAGACCTAATCACTCTTTCGAATATTGAGAAATCGTCGATGAAATTTGGCAGAGCTTCACTACGATTCTCGCATTGTTACTTTGAGCTTTGAAGGTCCTTCATTTTATAGACTATGTGCAACCGGCCTACCACTTCCATTTTGGTAGACTGCCTTTTGACCGTTGGAACTAGTCATTGCGTTATCCAGACTTATAGGTCGACCATTTTCTTCACGTCGGTCGATCATTTTCTTCACATTTCATTCCTTCGTCCGACTCTGTCCATTTTGCTATCGATTAGCTCGTCCGGTGCTCGATCGCTTCCTCAGCCGCATAAATGACAAGTAATCTATCTTAATTTGCAATTGACCATTTTTTAATCGGTCGACCATTTTTTCAGCATGATGAATTCTCAGAAAATCTACCATTTTTTCTGTTGATCAACCGGTTGACCCTTTCCTTTGCTACTGCATAAATTGGTCGACCTTTTCCACTGTTTGGGTGACCTCATCTTATGTTTTGCATTCTTTAAATTCTCTAAGTCCCCATGATCATAGTATGAGCTACATGAATTTAGGTAAACACATTAGCAAACATTAATACCCGTATTAAGTGTATTTCCAATTAAAATCAATATGAATAACAAGATAATGCAATTAACATAAACAATCAATAAACAACTTATAATTACAATTAATACATTTATCATCAAAACAAATAAGCTTAATGACACTTAGGCTAACAACAAGTTCAGCACTATAGGTTGAGCTATGAAGATAAGTAGGGGTGCTCTTGTTGTGTTACACGGTTCTACAATGATGGGTAATAAGGCTGCAAAGTTTGTGAATTCACCTTCTAAAAGATTTTTTTTCAGAAAACTCAAGAAAAGTTTGTTCTCAGGTGAAGTTCAAGTTACGATCTGAATCTAAATCAGAGTCGACATAACAGCTTATTACAGATATTCAGGGTAATGCAGTCACCACATAGTCACTACTTTCGAGGGCTAAAAATGCTTCTACGTCCTCTAATTTCCCTTACACAATTCAAAACCTTGAAGCACCGCATGTTCAGACGAAAGTTTCTCCTTGTTGGGGGGAGCTTTTTTGCACAAGTCATGTTGATCTTCTCCTAACACACATGCACAACACGTCTCCAAAAATGACGCAGTATCATGTGTCTGCAAATAGCCTTTTCATGGAGAAGCAAGGTGTTGCGAAATCTGTGCAAATGGGAGAGGAATGAAGAGGTAGATATATTATTTTATATGCTGAGATTGGATTTCTTCTATAAAAAATTTCTATTTCTTAATTGGTTTTTATATGCCAACTTAGGCAACATGTCCAGGGTTCAATCCCCTATAATTCACTTTTCTTCCTTTTTCATGCATGAATATTTTTTATCTTGCATGCATGAATTTTACTTCTCTATTTCCATTGCAAATAGAGAAATTCCAACAATTTCAATTTCAATTTTATTTGCATGGCAATAAAAATATTGAACACCATTGCTACTTGAAAATAAGGAAATTTTCCTAGCACGATGATCCGCGGCGGATCATTATCAATCCGCCGCGGGTCAATTTGCGGTGGAAAATGTCTCGATCCGCATCAGAACGTTGATATTATAACATTTTAAAAAATATTATTCCACAGCGGATTGAAATCAATACATGTTCAATTCCCTGCGGAACGAAATCAATACATTTAAAGCAAACGTGACAGCGATGTCTACGGTGACTTTTTTCCATAGTTAAGTGATTAATTTGTTAGCAAAAATTGTTTAGTGGTGGACTTATCATTGATCGCAAAGTACGATGATTGATTTGTTATTCTCCCAATAATTTTTACGAGAACAAGTAGTTCTTGTTCGCAATTGTAAAACAAATTTATAAAAATATTAAAACTAAAAAAAGAAATATATACATATTGAAAATACGAAAGCATCACTTAAAAAATATATATAGTTTTTGGCAAACTGTGCCCAAAACCACGAGCCCAATGACCTAATTTCTTATTCTCTTTAACTCGTTTATTATTATTATTAGGGTAAATAACACTGTAAACCCTATAGTTCTGGATCAATGACAAGTCAAACCTTGGAGAAATTTTTTTAATAACTAAAACCCTGAACTATGAAAAATTATCGCCGGCAACCTCGCAGTCAAGTTTTCCGTCCAAATCCGTCAAATCTAATTCCTCAGTTAACTTGATACGTTTTCCTCTCAATGTCGATCTCGTTCGTCGGCGTCGATTCTTAAAATCGATGTTAGTTCTACCATATAAATGAATTTCAAAGTCGAAGATTCAAAAATTTCGAACTTTTTGACTGTAAAATGACGAATATTGAAGGAGAACAGTCCGTTTTAGGTTAAAAATCGTATTTTGTCCATTTTATTTTTTATTATTAATAAACAAATATTAAATGACCGTTTTACCCTTAAAAAAATTGTCAATATTATTTTTATAAGGACAAAAGAGTAATTTGACAGACAAGTGGGGGTACAGTTGTCTGCCACTTGTCTGTCAAATTACTCTTTTATCCTTATAAAAATAATAATGACAATTGTTTTAAGGTTAAAACGGTAATTTAATATTTGTTTATTAATAATAAAAAATAAAATGGAAAATGAGTATTTTAACCTATAACGGACGGACGGACGTCCGTGGGAGTATGACGGACGTCCGTGAGAGTATGACGGACGTCCGTCATATGTTCAAAATCGTCTTTTAACCTAAAACGGACAGTTCTTCTTCGAAATTCGTCGTTTTACAGTCAAAAAATTCGAAAATTTTTGAATCTTCGACTTTGAAATTCATTTTTATGGTAGAACAAACATCGATTTTAAGAATCGACGCCGACAAACGAGATCGACATTGAGAGGAAAACGTTTCAAGTTAACTGAGAAATTAGATTTGGACGGAAAACTTGACTGCGAGGTTGCCGGCGATAATTTTTCATAGTTTAGGGTTTTAGTCGTTAAAAAAAATTCTCCAAGGTTTGACTTGTCATTGATCCATAACTATAGGGTTTGCAGTGTTATTTACCCTTATTATTATTAGATAAAACCTTTGAATTATCTTTGAACTATTTTTATTGATAAAATAATTCATATACTATATTGTATTAACAAATTCATATTTACCTTTGGAGGGAAGAAGCGAGCGGCAACTTCGAAGGGGAGAGACGAACGGCGTTGAAGTTAGGGATTTTATTAGAGGTTTACGCGTGAAAGAGCCTCGGCATCGATTGGCGTACAAAAGGGGCGCGACTGAGATTAAACAGCACCCGTTTTTCGAAGGAGTCAACTGGGTGCTAGTTAGGTCCAAGCCCGTCTGAGATTTGAAAAACAAAGAATTCCAGTTCCGACATCGACAACAATCGGCCAAGGTGCTACTGCTGGTCATGATCAAAGTAACTATTTGGAACTCTAAATTGTTTTTCATATCGTTTCTTGCTTGAGAAAGATGTAGAAATTTGAGATGTTAATTATAATGTTTGCTGGTTTTTGTTCGACGTCTGCAAATTTGTATTGCGGTCCTCCTCCTCCTCCTCCTCCTCCTCCTCCTGTTTAGTCCGAAACATATGAGCTTGAATTCAGCGTCATCTGCCTCTAAACTGTGAAAAATTTCTAATGACATCCACCCTTCAGACATTAGAGTTGAATGATTTTAGTTCTTCCACCGAGAAAAAAGAAGAGCGTGTTGCCAATCAGGAAGCAATCAAGCAGTCCCAGCCACTAAGGGAGGAAGGAAACCTCTGAAGACCAACTGAACAGCTGTCTGATAGTACTCTTTGTTTTATGGTGCATTTATCAATGTACGATTAGTTGAACTAGAAGGGGCTATCAAGAAAACGTTACAGTTTATACATGCATATGGCCAGCTTCATTTATAATATATTATGAGGCATAGATTAGATGATGTTTAGTCACTAAGTAGTGTTTTAATGACGAGTTGAAGTTTGGTAGATGCATTGGTTGCTTATTAGTGGCGTGTTTAGGTTTGTTTGAAAGTAAAACATGTGCTTTTGGACATGTTTTGCAGTGTATCAGACAAATCTGCAGAAAAATCAAACGGATTTTCGTATGAGATTGTACACTTACTAGGAGAGAAGAAACCAAATGGAAATATAGTTTAAATTAAATTTAGACGCTTGCAGACATCAAGCTTGGGAACTCTCTTTTTATCTGATTTATTACTGCAACTTTTAACCGATTGTGCTAAACTTGAAGATAAAATTGAATTATAATTACCTATACTATTATTAAAATAAAAGATAATTAACCAAAAAAAAACCTCTTGCCTATGGAGTTAGTAAAAAACCGAACCTTAAACCAATTTTGCTAATAATTAAAACTTTGAACTATGAAGAATGAACGAGTCAAACTTTGCAATCACGTTTTTCATTAAAATAACATCTTACGGATGTCATTTGACGTTGGAGAATGTCCAAGGCTAGAACCTTAAACGTCTCTCGGCGTTAGAGGACGTCCAATTGCCATCCTCTACTTCAGCATTGGAGGACGTCCAAGGTTGATCCATGGACGTCATATGACGTGGAAAGATGACCAATGTTGATCTTTGGACGTCCCTCGATGTTGAAAGATATTCAAAGCTAATCCTTAGACAAGATATGACGTTAGATGTCCTTCCTATTAACATTCATAGATTAACGAATGTCCTTCCTAAAAAGCGGACATCCGCTATTTTAGTATGTGGACGCAGACGTCCACGTTTATGTAAATGCGAAGATGTGAACGTCCAAACTAAGACGCGGACGCCTGTCACATAAGTGTAGTCATTTTCCTTCATGTAAATGAATATACACAGACGTCTGTGCTTTCAAATATATAATATGCAGACAACCTTTCAACTCTAAGGATTAGCCTTGGACGTCCACCATATTAACAAAAAATATAATTGTGAGATTTGTTTTGTTCATTTAACATAATTCAAAGTTTTATTTATTAGCGAAATTAGTTTAAGTTTAACTTATTACTGACCTCATAATTTAAAATTTTTTTTGTTGATTACCCTCAAATAAACTATCATAGTTTAGCGGACTTAAATGCAAAGAAAATGAATTATTAAAAATGTCCAAACATGGACCAGGTTAATTTACAACTCACTACAACATTTAAGACAGAAATGAGTAAAAAACAAACAAACTTTTAGTCTTCCTCTATAAGAATTATGAGAAGATGCACTAAATTAAAGATGGACATAGGGAAGGAAAAACTAAAGCCATGTCATCGACTCATGTAACATTAATGACTTTTACCCTCTTTAGCTCTAATAAATTGTTATTAAGTTAAAATACAATTTCTAGACAACAAACACATGAGATACTATGATCAGTGCTCGAGAACACCGTACACTTAGTACGTGTGAGCATCCATTAAACCATTCTTTAAAACAATGCATGAAAATCATTTTCGTAACCTTTTGAAAACTATGATGCATGATGCTCGTGAATGCATACACTCTATCACATCATTACTATAATCTATAAGCATGTTCATCTATTAAACATATCATTAAAATAACATAATTCTAATAAACATTCAACAAGCAGCAGTGCAATTCATGAAACATACTCAATATCTGGCTATTCTAATAAAGCAGTAAATAACTTTAATATTCTACTAAAGCAGTAAACAATCAGCATACAATTCATAACTTTTGCGATGTGGAACCCCAATGACAAAAATACATGCATATTACTTACCTAGTTTCCTTAATATTTGGCTATTCTAATAAAGTAATAAATAACTTTAATATTCTACTAAATCAGTAAATAATCAGCATACAATTCATAACTTTTGCGATGTGGGGCCCCAATGACCAAAATACATACATATCACTTACCTGGTTTCCTTAGCAAGCTTTATCACTTAATGTTGTCTTTCTCCATACCTATTCCAATTCAAACACATATAAGTATCAATAATTACTTTTTAATAATAGTCCAAAATCTCTAATTACAAGCCGTGAGTGATCCAATACATATCATAGCATAATACTAGTCCAGCTTATTAAACCAATCTATCATCACAAGTCCCAGCAATAAACTCAAACCAAACATCCATCAACATAATTTTCCTTAGGCAACAGGATCAATCAAACAGATTAAATCTCATCCACCCGAGTCAATTTCCCAATTCAATAATCAACATAGCATAAATCCACGTCTTAACCGTCCATTAAACACATCATGCATAATTTAATCAAACTCTCTCTCTAAACCAAAATAACATAACATACATTCATTAATCTCAGCAATATATATCCAACCCAAATGAAACATTCCAACAAAACATAACTCTTCCATTCAATAATCCATAATAGATAGAGAATATTTATCCAAACATTCCTCAACAATATCCATCAATAGAGAACCATTTCAAAATGTAAACTCAATACTTCAACATTGACAATAACAGGACCTAAACTGAGCAACAACAAATCACAGTGTCCATTCAATCTTTTATCTTCTACATTCAACCATAATCATCACTTACATACATAATGCTAAGGAGGAAGCTATACCTCACAGAAGACCCGAGAGTAACAGAGAACCATAGGCTGCATTATCCAACAACAGTGCATGATTCACAAAGGAACAGAGAGTTCAACATCAATAAATCACAACAAGCATATAAGAGTAGACCCATCCAATCGATTCATATTCTTCACTCATTGATCTTTTCCTTATTATCACAATAAATTCCATAGAAGAAGTGAAGAATAGCTTACTAGAGAAGCACCCGAGGAGAACACCCAAGAACCCAGAAGCTGCACCACCACCCAAACGCTTTCCACCATCCAAAGAGCTGTCCACTTTACAGCTCACAACTTCCCCCTTTTATCTCCCTCTCTGTCTCTCTTCTATCTATTCCTCCTGAGAGTTCCCTTTCTCCGGTCTCACTTTTCCTTTTTGTCTATTTCATCAGGAGAGTCTTCCTAAATACGCATCACATAACCCAACTCATCTCACATAACTATCTCTATAATTTGCCATCTGTAAAGAAAACGTATGTGAAGGAATTACAAACAATTCATGCCTTGGGATTCTAATTACCTTCTCAGGCCGTAGAACCAGTGGAACCGGTCGCAACGCCTCCCATTCGCTGAACCAACTGGTCACAAGCCCACTTCCACACTCACAGCCCCTGCTTCCATCATGGCCACACCAAAATGCATCATTATCTTTCCCGCGGCAGCACACAAAGTGCAGAATCCATCAACGGAGCGTAATTAAACCAAATGCATACCTCAGATTGGCGCAACCACATTCGGCACACGGGAGAAAATGCTCGATCGTTCCTGCGGCGACATTCTACGAACTCGAGCGCTACGAGCCCTAGCCCTGCAATTCGGACATCGTTGTCACCTTCTGCACGCCGGACCGCACCATCTGCGCCAAACAGCACCCTTCGTCGCATCGCCCAAGCCTTGCCTCTTCGTTCTTGAGCTCCTCTGTCTCTCTCTTCTCTCTCGTCGCTTTCTTCTCTCTCAAATGGCCATGGGCCAATTCCCCAGTTCTCTTAAAACTGAACCGTTTCATTCCTCCCCTTGTTTAATTTTTAATCCCATTTTCTATTTCAATTCTTCTTCTCTTCTAATTAATTTCTTCCTTTAATTTATACATCCTCACTTTCCTTTAATTAATATTAAATATATATTTACGTGTCAAATATATATATCGTTTATTAATCGATTCAATTTTAACTCCTGACTTACTCCGAACATCGCTTGACAATAATTACGCGTCCAATTTAAACTTTTCAACTCTATTTACTAAATTAATTTTCATCAATTAAATTTTCAATAATTATCCAAATAATCCTACTACACCCAATTAATTTTCCAATTATTCTCACTTAATCCTGTTACGGAAAATCAAAGTATTACATCTATCAAGCACAAACATCAAACAATAACCTAATTCTTGTGATGCAGCCCAAAGGCAAACACCTAAATTCATTACTTACCTCAAATCATTAAATATGGTTCCACACTTGGAGATATTTTCTTGTATCATAAAATCTATACCAATAAAACTTTAATCAATAACTACTTAATTGCAGAACATTCCAAATATGCTTAATTCGAAACATATTCAATCTTTTCCACTAATATGCATATCATTCATCCACATCTTATGCAAATAAAACAGCTTCTTTTTGGAACTTCAATTCAAATTGCATACCTTCTATGGTTTCCATCCCAATTTTCACTTATCTTCAATTATCAATAACTTTTCTTTCAGTTAACCAAATCCACCGATTCCACCACCTATGTCTCCCTTGAGATGTCCTTAACAACATATTTAAATGGTCTTACTCATAAATTTCAGGAAAACAAACAACCATCATCAAACACCAAAGTCATCTGATTTCAACATTTCCCCCAATTCCCACTATATCTTTCCATCATAACTTCCATAACCTTATAAAATTCTTAACAAAACTATGAAAGAACTTAACATACCTTGAATTTTGAAAGGAGAAGAGAAAAACTCTAGAGAGGTTCTTGAGAGAATTTTCTTTCTTTTAAAAAGTTTAAGTCTTCAAACACCTTAAATTCCAAGTCTTTCTTCCTTCTCCAACACCAAGCTAGAGGTGTTGCATAGCAGGACAAGCTCGGAAGTTTCCACCTCCAAAAGCTTCCAATTAGAATGTGACACCCCATAAAATTCTGGTGACTTTTTGTATATTCGTCACCTCGGGTTTGCTGACGAGCCAAAACTCAGCGCCAACACAACTCATATCGTCACCCGAGTTCTGCCGACGAGCCAAAGCTCAGAACCGACACAACTCGAATCACATCCTGAGTTTGTCGGCGAGCCAAATCTCAGAGCCGACAAACTCGTATCAAAGTACACCTGATGAGGTTTAGGGGTTCAAAACCCAAAGAAGTCATCACCTTCCTAATCTCATTTTCTCACAACGTACAAATATCAGTCTCTACGCAGCAGGAGACGTACTGGGGATAGCCTCATGATACTTTGATACCGAGACTATCCAAAGTATCAAGAGGATTTATCGCCTCCAAAACAGATATCACATACCATGAAAACTACATGCACGAAATTTAAACGTGTAAAACTTGCATACATAAGTATACTAAAATCAGACGTGCTATCGAACAGTCTCCGTCAGTTTTTTTGCATATGTGGTCATCCACAAAATATTAGTTTTAACAACCATGGTATGGAAATGCAAAGCATGTAAGTATAAAATCCCTACCTTGACAGCGATCTCTCTTTTTATCTGAAGGAGCAGCGATCTTAGGTACCGGCTCGAAGTCCACGAACTCGCCCGAGCCTACAATATGTTAGAGGACAAACACTCTTGTCAATGGCTCTCAAGAAACAGGTGGAAGGATCCTATACCGATCTAGGAACCCAATCATATAAATAACTCATATAAGAATCCCAACATAATTTTCAAACTATATCACTCGGTAAACTAACAGTGCATCAACAATGTAAACAACAAATCCCTCAACGTGTATATTCGCACTGTAATTAACCCAACGGATATCATTCCATCCTCTATCAATTGGTCATTTACACAGTGTGCAACATTTAAATAGTTAACAAAACAGACCTTCAACCATACAGAATTCATCACCCATTGCAATAAGCTTAACAGTATATCAATCCTTCAAATAAAAAAATTCCCCACATCATCTTAAACTAGAATCAAACCTAACATTCATCAACATATCCTCAGGTTTCTATAGATACACCATGAGCATAAACCACCACAACCAACAGTGCATATCACCAAAACAGTTATAGCAACTCAACTCCTCGGGTTATCAAATTAAACAAAGAGCATATAATGAGTATTTCCTACAGGGCATGAGTCCTCCAAAACATTCTTCAACTTATGCAGTAACTAAACAATAGAAGCAACTAGTTCTTGGTTTAGATTCTCATCACAATAAGTCAACTATAAAGATTAATCTTCCTCACCCACTGAGCATCTCTCTCACGGTTTAGCGGACACAAAATGGATAGTCCATCAACACATACCCGAATTACATTGACAAACCGTAGCATAAACCGAACAAACTCAACATATTCAGCCTCAGTTTTCATTGCATCAAAACAGTATCATAAACAAAATACACCATTGTAAAACAGTAGCAAAACAGGGCAAGCCCTCGGTTTTCCATGGCATCAAAACAGAACCAACATCAACGTTTTAACAACAATCCGAATATCCCTCTCATACGGTTATAATTCTTCAGCTCAGCAACATCAAAACAGGAACAAGAATCAATTCGGCACTTTTCCATCAAAACAGTAACAAAACCAATTTGGCCGAGAGACCAAAACTCATACAGCATTACTCACCTTGAGTGTGCTGGGGAAAGAATGCCAGCTCTTGTTTGGAATGACCTCCGACGGCTTCGCCCAATCGCCGGAATCCCGAGTTCCCATCTCGGCCAACCTTCCCTCGCGAATCGCCCTCCGACGGACTGTACAATCACCGAACTCAAGTGTGGTTTTGTTTCCTGCCAACTCTCGCGATTTCGTGTTGCCCTGATTCCGCCGAAGTCCCAGTGCCCGCGATCGCTGTCCGCTATCACCGTTGGCCGAAGGGGAGAAGTGAGGTGTTCTGCCCTTTTCTTCTTTCGAAAACCTCCACTGCCTTTCCCCTTCTCTTTTCCTTCATTTTAATCTCTTTCCTCATTTTAAATCCTTTTCCTTCCATCTTATTTTCAACTTCATTTATTCAATTAATATATAAACACATATATATATATCAAATATGCATATCACAGATTAATTAACTTATTCCAATTTCCAGCTCTTTTCAAATATCACCATACAACAATTTTCAGTCCAAATTAATTCACCGATTCCATTTTCTCAATTAATTTATTAGTCAGAATTTTTATTTTATCGATTTTGACCTTTTTAAAGAAGTCTCATACGTAGCCACTACGCAACAATTTGGGTCAAACTTTCAACTCCTTAACTGATTTTAACTCAAAAAATTTACATGTAGAATTTATAATTAAAAATTTCTCGGATTTTACAAGATAAGTCCAAAATTGCACTATTTTGGGAAATGTCTTTAAATTAGACTTCAGAGTGGAAATTTGAAAATGTGTATAAAAGAAAAAATGTTCATAACACCTTAAAGTATGTGACTATGTAATAAAATTGAATAACCAATCAGGTATTAACACGTGCCATTTGATATTAATGACTAAGTGTGTGATTAAAGTATAATTAGTAGATGATTAAGGTTAATTAATCATATTAATTATGTTAATCATGAGGATTAACTTAGAACTGTGTGAAATTAATTAGTTTAAGTTAAGAATAGTTAACGATAATTAACCATGATATTTTTGTAAATTTCCATAAAATTAAGGGCATGTTGGTCATTTCACATGGATTTTAATGAAAAAATGAAAATTTTTCTTTCATGTTTATCCCTGAGTCACTCCTTAGCTGATAATAACATTATGGAAGGGAGGAGAACCTTCCATTTTCATGCTGAAACTAGAGAACCATAAACTATGTGTTTACATAAACTATATTAAATATTACATAGTTTAGGTGAAGAAAAATGTGATTTTGGAAATTATAATCAAAGCCTATAGAATTGCTTGTGGTTAAGTGAGGAATTCATATTTGTTTGATCTTAAATGATTGACGAAGGATTGAAGTAGATATAATTAAATGGAAGCATAGAAAGTGCATAATAGTAGTTACATGTGATAGTAGTGCTTAAGTGAAAATATGAATATTTGTTGGTAATGTTAGTTAAATTGTAATGGAAATTTTGAGATTGCGAAGGTTTAATTGGAAGCATGAGATTTGATTATCAATCAATTAAATGAATATGCATTTTTTGTTGCACGACTAGTAAGCATTAGAAAAATAATGAATAAGTTTTTTAAATAGATTAAAATGTCTATTTTGTAGATTATATAATGAGGTTGTAATTTTAAGATGGTTTAGTATCGGTTTTGTATGAATTGGATGTGAGAAATATGAGGGAAATGGGGCAATAGAGAAGGGCACGGATGACCTTGCTTTGGGGCGGACATCCACCAGTGTAAATAATGATGAATTGGTCGAGCAAGAGTGGACGACAACAAGTGTAAAGTTGAAATTATATAAATTGTGGTCGACTAGTATTGGGGAACGGTTGACTGGAACATAGTATTGTGTCACCAAAATAGGTATTTACGAATGGGTAGACATCTGCAAAAGAGTAAAGGCAGTTGTGGATTTAAGTGGGTAGCTACAGACGCGTGGGTGGGTGACCACAAATTTTACAAATAGAAAAAATGCATTGAGAGTGGATGATTGGTCTTTGGAGGCAGACGTCCAGAAAAATAACAGAGTCTCGGGTTTTAAAAACATAGTCGTGAGCGGTCGATCGCTGCTGAGGGATCATTGGTGAGAGACATTAATTATAAATGTCTAGATAGTTTGTGATAGATATTAAATAAAATGCCTACATTAATTAGAAATGTCTAGAGTTAAGAAAGTCCTTTATATAAAGGATTAAGTGGTTGAGACATAGGTTATGATAGACATACCTTTAAATATCTAGATAGCTTGAGATTCGATACATATTAGAGATGTCTAACATTGGTGATAGATAAACCCTAGAAGTATATTAAAGATGTTTTGAGAATTATATATTAATTGGAAATGTCTAAATAGTGACGGTGATAGATAGACCATAATGGAATCAATGATCAATAGGATGCGAAATCACATTGGAAAGTAGAAAGAAATTATAGAATAAGTATTCTATAGAGATTGATGGTGCTTATTTGGAATAATACATGAGGTTTGCGTTGAAAGTATTTAATATCAAATACGTATGGAATAAGTTATGCATGAAGAGTAATTGCACATGAGAACGGGAAAAGTAGGCTATGGTTATCTAAATCATAGGCCTAAGTATTTCTACATATGCACTAAACATTTTTTACATAAAGAAGTGTATCATATAGTTAGAAATATCTAGATAAAACATAGAACCTGAGATGTATGATCATGAGAGTTGATAAAAAGTTATATGTTGGAAGTTGAGGATGTGAGGACTAATCATATTAAGCTTAGTACATAGTTAGTTGTGATATTTGTATGGTTTATTAGATTCTTATATTAGGATTCTTACTGAGCTAAAAAAGCTCATGGTTCTATTTATCATGTTTTTTAGGAACAAATGGTAGCAGCTCAAGGAGTAAAAGGTAAAGATCAATTGGACAGATGATTAGCACATCAAAAGCCTAGTAGTATGGTTTGTGTTTTTATTTTTATATATTTTGTTTTAATTTGGCCTATGTTTGTAAAATAAATTTGGATACAATTTTGTAAATAAATAATAGTGTACAACTTTTTTGTTTGGGTGGATTTTTAATATTTA
Source organism: Begonia loranthoides (assembly GCA_022433065.1). Classification (NCBI taxonomy): domain Eukaryota; kingdom Viridiplantae; phylum Streptophyta; class Magnoliopsida; order Cucurbitales; family Begoniaceae; genus Begonia; species Begonia loranthoides. The sequence continues at coordinate 16,997,668 of CM039471.1, forward strand.
TGTAGTCCAATTGTGCGAGTGCACTGTGTGTTATTGTGAGCTTCCGTTGTGAGTTGTGTGGTTTGTGATCGTTCTCTAAGTAGAGAATTTGGTTATCAATGCAGTTCCCGAGGAGATAGGGGGTCGAGTCATCACACTGGCAGACAAAAATTCAAGATAGGGAACGTCCTTTAAGATGGGGGACGTCCGTTGCTGAGCATGAATGTTCAACATAGGATGAGGGGTGTCCAAACTGTTGACTGTAGGATATGATTAGTGAGAAACAATGTCATTTAGCATTGAGCGATATCCCTCAACTTATAAAGGACGTCTTTCAACTTACAACATACGTCCCTCAACTTGCAACGAATGTCTCTCAACTCACAACAGACATCCCTCAATGTTTTGTATTGTGGGACATCCTTAAATTTACAACGGATGTCTCTCAACCAATAACAAACGTCCCTCTATGTTTTGGAGAATGAGAGAACGTAGTCGTTTAGTATTTTGGAACGTCCCTAAACTTGACATCCCTTAACTTACAACGGATGTCCATAAACCCACAACGGACTCCCCTCAATGCCTTGGATGATGAGGGAACGTCGTTGTTTAGTATTGTGGGATGCTCCTCAACTTACAACGAACGTCCTTCAACTTACGACGGACGTCCCTCAACTTTCCTCAAACGTCCCTCAACTCACAATGGACGTCCCTCAGCTTATAGTTTATCTCCTCTCTCTCTCTCTTTTAAGGTTATGTGTTAACGTTGAATTGATATATATAGTTTTTTATTTCTTCACTTAAATGATGTAATTTTAAAGTTAATTCACAACTCAAATAACGATTTCATTGATATAATAACATTTATTTATTGATGTTCCCAATACAATACATCTATCCATTACATTCATCAGCATTCATATAGAATTATCAAAAACTTAATTTACAAAAACATATATACTTGCAATGCTCTTGTTATTGCTCTTCCATTACCAGATATCTACTTGTTACAAGTCTTTAGGGGTAAAAATACTCTCCAACAGATGCCTCAACAATAGAATATGACTTCTTTGTTGACACATTTTCAGATAAGTCCCCCTCAATATAATATTGCGCTCTTTCCACTTCCGCCCAATCATTATCTTATGAGTCTTTGGCAAAACTTGAGATGCTTAGAGACCGGTTGAGGTTCCTGCTGAAAGTCTTTATGGGTAACAATAGGTTCCAACAGATGCTTTAGCAATAGAACATCACTTCTTCGTTGAGCCACACTCCAGTAACTCCCCCTCAATATAATATCGCTCTTTGTCCTATCATCATCTTTGAGTCGCATAATGAACGAAACTCATAGTCTAGAGATGTCAAAATTGAATGCACCTCTACAATAATTTCTTCATCTAACACACATTGCTCATCGGCCTAGATTGCCGAAATAGGCTCTACCTCCAGTTCTGAAACTCTTTCGCTCTAAGATGGTGGTCATGGATTTAGGGTTGTCGCTTTCTCTCGTAAAAGATATTTTTACCGCTTATATAGATGGAGTTAAAGGTCGCTCAACATTGTTGTTTAGTATTGAAGGACATCCATGGCAATGAGGGTCGTCCCACAATATTAAATAACGTCATCTATCAACATCAATTGACGTCCCCTAGTATCGATGGACGTCTCTCAATGCTAAACGACATCGCCATTTATTATTGAAGGGCGTCCATGGCAATGAGGGGCTTCTATGGCAATAAGGGTCTTCCCTCAATATTAAATGACGTCGTCTCTCAACATCAATGGACGTTCCCTTGCATTAAGGTTCATCCCTCAATATGAAACGACATCGTCTCTTAACATCAATGGGCGTCCCCTAGCATAGATTGACGTCTGTCAATGCTAAACGACGTTGTCATTTAGTATTGAGGGACGTCTATGCCATTGATGGGCTTCTATGGCAATGAGGGACGTCCATGACAATAAGGGTAGTCCCTCAATATTAAACGACGTTGTCTCTCAACATCAATGGACAGCCCCTAGCATCGAGGTTCGTCTCTCAATATTAAACGATGTTGTCTCTCAACATCAATGGAGGTCCGTTATTGGTTGAGAGATTTTCCTCTTAAGTGGAGGACATGTGTCTTAAGTCGAGGGACGTCCATTGTGAGTTGAAGGACGTCTGTCGTAAGTGGAGGGATTGTGTTTCCATTTAAAAAAGTATGTGCATTACACGTGATTCCCTTCAAAATAATGTCAACTAATGCCTTTGGAGGATGGTCTTCCTCTATCTTGGTTGTTCATTCTTGTTAAAGGCGTTCATCCCTTCATCCAACGGGCATGAACCTTCGTCCATTGTCAAGCCTTGGACGTCTGTTGTTGGCTAGTTTAGTTGTTCACGAAATTTCTTTAAGATTTAGCTTGTCACTAATCCTAAAGTCTAGGGTTTGTTTTATTAATTTTCTTTTTCTTTTTAATTAAAATGAATCTCAAACTTAGCACCATTAACAAATTAAATTATATTATTAAAAATTGGTTCGAACTGAACCAATGTTATAACGTTTATATATTTTTTAATTTTAATTTTAAAAATTACAAAAAAAAAAAAACCAAACCAAACAAATCAAAACTGACCCAAAACCAAGTTCAAACTGAGTCCAAACCAAAATAAATCTGAAATAAAAAAGAACCAAATTGAGCAAAGTCAAAAAAATCAGTTCAATTCCAATTCAGTTTCTAAAAGTATTGTCAGATTTGTTTAGTGTAAAATTTGAAGTTTATTTTCTTTTTAAAAAAATTTAAGGTTTAAGTTGACAAACTTTAAAGTTTGAATAAACCTGAGATTTTGTTTCTACTTTACTTCTTCCTTACGTTAATTTATTCTTTCGCCTACATTTTTTTTTCTATTTATGTTCATTATCTTTATCATGCCAATCCAACTCAACTCCGTAGTTTTTTATTATTAATATTTTTTTATTCATTTTAATTATTATATATTTTTTCTTATTTCTATTTATTTCAATTAATAGAAATATATAATTTATAAAAGAAATATTAATAAATAGATATTTCAATTGACTAATTAATTTGAATAATGAAATATAAATAAAAAAAATAAGATATTTAATTGAAATGGTTATTTTTATTTTTATTTTTTGTTCTTTTTTGTTCTCCATTGCATTCGTTTTTCACTATTTATATTCATATTGACAGCAGTGCATCAATTAAATATAATTCAATTGTGGATAAATAGATTAAAAACAGTTGAAAATTTAAGTTGAACGAAATTTATTCATTTATCTTAATAAAAACATTTGTAACATTTTTAAATAAGTTAAATTTAATTTCAGGGTAAAGTTTAACACTCTGTCACACTACCTCTTAGCATTACGGCACCAATAAATTTAACTTATTTTCTTAAATTAATTTGTAGATCAAATAAACTCCAAAGTAAACTATATGATGGACCAAAAGCCAGTTATGAAAGACAGTAGTAAAGTAAGTATGACACTTTCGATAATTTGCTTTGTCTTACTTGAAACTACGACGGCCGAAAAAATTGAAGGCATTGTCTTACCGTCAAAACACTGCAAATTACGAATATAATAAAATATAATTAAAAACTTAAGGACGAGGATAAGTTGGTCTACAATTGTTTTTTACAGGTCTACTTTGTCTTTTTAAGGGATTATTTATTATTATTGTTCTCAAAAAAATTTGAAACAAATATCTCTTTGCATTGGGAAAATTAATCAATAAGAAATAATTTTAGAAAACTGACAAATCAACCTTCATCCTATATTATTTGTGACAAAATAACCACTATTCTTTTTTATTAACAAATTAACCATTAAACTATAGAAAAATGATACTGCCACCATCACTGTCATGTTTGCCGTTAATGTGATGAAGTCGAGCTGTGGCGGTTTGTCATAGTTCAGGGGTTAATTTATTAAACTCTAACGGATTATCATAGTTCAAGGGTTAAATTATTAAACCGTAGTGGATTGTTGGATTAAATTGCAGTGGATTGTTATCATAGTTCAAAGGTTAAATTGTTAAACTGCAATGATTCTTTTGTCATATTTCAGGGATTACATTGTTAAACCACGGTAGATCATCATAGTTCAGAGGTTAAATTGTTAAATCGCAGCAGCTTGATAAGAAGGAAATTCTCTTCTTTCACGTATCGCAACGGTGAATCTTTGAACATCGATAATTCTCTCAATTTTCAACGGTTTTAGACGCTTGAGTACTTGTTTTCTATATTCTCTTCGCGATGCACAGGTAAAAAATATTTATTTTGTCATTCGGTGCTTAGAATAGTAGATTTGGGCTAAAAAACGTGTGGAGTTGACTTAGAAGCATTTTTAGGCCCCAAAAGTGGGACAAGCTGCCTTCAGCATCTTGCTAGCGTGTAGATCTCGAAAAGTTATGCGAAATCAAAAAAAATTTGTCCAAATCGGTCGATTGAGCACAAAGTTATGGCCTTCCAAAGTTTTCAAGTAAACAATCTCATTTTTCTCGTGCCCGAATCTGCTCTGATAAACACCGAATGACAAAATATATGTTTTCTACTTGTCTATTGCGAAAAAAATATAGAAAACGAGTACTCAAGCGTCCAAAACCGTTAAAAATTGAGAGAATTATTGATGTGCAAAGATTCGCTGTCACGATACGTGAAAGAAGATAATTTCCTTTTTGATGAGGAACCGCGGCGCCTTGACGAGGAACCACCGCAGTTTGTCGTCACACCGCCGCGGTTCGTCTGCAAATAAAAAAAATTCATTGTCTTCTTCGTACAAAAACCTAGACAAACTGTGATTCTCCTATGGAGTGTAAAATAATTGTAAATCATCTAAAAACTAAAACATTAACATTATTTTACAAAATCTTCTAATTTATAAAATCCGAAATATTCTAAATTCTTATTTTACAAAATCCAAAATCTTCTAAATCTATTCTCTATGGATATTAACTCTTTTCCACTGAAAATTTCTTCTAAAACCACGAGTTCTTTCCTTTGTTTTTCATGGGTATTTGTTCTTTTGCATTGTGATTTTCAGAAAGTTAATGGTGATGTTCGTGGCGGCAATTTTTCAAAGTTCAGTGATTAAATTGTTAGCAAAAAAGGATGATGGTTGGTTTGTCACAAACAATAAATGATGATGGTTGATTTGTCATTTTCTCAATAATTTTTAATCGACCAATAATTAAACAACGATTACGAAAATGATTATGAAAATAATGCTAGATTTTAAACTCAAATTTCATACTTTATTTTTAAATTATAGGGAAAATGACAAATCAACCATCGTACTTTGTGATCAATGATAAGTCAACCACTAACCTATTTTTGTTAACAAAATAACCACTGAACCATGAAAAAAGTCCCAGCAAACATCACTATCACGTTTGTCGTTAAACGTATTGATTTTGTTCATCATCGTAACGAACATGTATTGATTTCGTTTCGCTACAGATCGAGAGTTTAAAAATAATGTTCTAATATTAACGTTCCGCGGCAGATTGAGACACGTTCCAATGCAGACTGATTACGATCCACTACGGATTGATTATGATCCATGATGGATTGATAATGATCATCCGCGGATCATCATGTGTCGTTCTGCGTTCCTGTGCCCTACTATATAAGACTCAATTGTGGCTTCGGCCAATTCACTATGAACCACGATACCATCGACAAACATCCGTACTCTCAGACCTTCGTTCCTCACTGTTTAATCGATACCAATGGATACCTACGCAATAGAAAATGTTGTTCAAGCGAAAGGGTGGTATGTCTCAAGCTCAGCTGCGGCCATGACCAGGAATGACGGACTCTGGCCATGAACGAAGTCGGATTGCAATCGAGCTCGTTGGTCAGTTACACGGAAATGTACCCACCGCGGTGCAAGGTGGAGCACCTGTGGTTCAAGTTGGAGCAACCGTAGTTAACGTTGGAGGACTCGCAGTTGCCCCTGTTACAAAAGCCGAGGTTGAATCACAACATCAACCTCAACCTCAACCTCAACCTCAACAACGATCGGCAACATGTGCATTGGTTTGCTTGCAACCTGTTACAGCGAGGTTCCACTGCTCACTCTTCAGGACAACCAAAACGAAGGAACAGTATGAAGCCAATGTTAAACACCATTCAATTATTGTTTCTAGAAGAGTGGACTTTGAGTCATTTCCTAATATTGAAATTGAAGAATTGTTTGAGGAGGTTAGCTTAGCCAAGTTGTACAGATTGAGTGGGAGTTTTCTGTGAGTGAATTGTCAAACTCTTTTATGTCAATTTGAAAGTGTCCACCCAACCATTAGAAGTCCAGACTTATATGTTTGGTCGAGAGTTGAGAATGACTCTCAAGGATGTTAATGTGCTGCTTGGATGTTCGACGGAGGAACCAAGTAAGCACTATTACCATGTGTCTCGAGAGCCACCTTTCATTAGACGAGGAGAAGTTTTAACAGTACTTAGATTGTTGCACCGTTATCCTGAGATTGGAGCGTACAAGAAGCCAAAGTCCAATGACTTGAATGCCATAGCCTGAGTGATCCACATCATCATGACACACACCATTTTGCCTCAGGATGGTCATCAAGACTATGTTAGCTGCATAGATCTCTATTTGCTCGAGAAAGTGTTCAACAGGAAAAAGTGGACATCGACTATGTTATTTTGAGTCACATGTACGAGGTGCTCAACAATCCGGTCAAGAGTCTGCCATCCAATTGGCTAACTTAGAGGATTGTTGAGCATTACGGGTACCAATCTTAGAGGAGGAGCCAAGAATCGAAAAGAATGCCACAGACATCCACAACAAATTGAAAGTGGACCTAATGGGGCTTAGCAATGTTGAAGGGGTATGGGTATGCAAGATTCTATCTAAGCCCACCCCAAAGAAGTGAGATACAGTGTCCTAGCCCGCCCCCCCCTTTAGTTATACGACCTCCACCCCCCTCAGTGGCACAACCTCTAGCCCACTTGGAGGAAAAGCCTCAAGAATCGCTTCTGCAACACATGGAGGATAATGCTCCATAGCCAATGACTCCACCCCCTCCTCAGTCATCTCATTTTACATCGATGCTTGAAGAGATGTTTGGTTGGATGCGTGGGATGGAAGTCCAACTTGTCAGGATGGAGGAGCTCCATCAAATGGGGCTGCACATGATACAAATGGTGGAAGAGCACCATCAAATGGGGCTCCTCCAAATGCAAAAAATGGAGGAGCAACATCAAATAGGGCTGCTCCAAATGTAAAAAATGGAATAGTAAGCAGAGGAGCACCATCATACGATGTTGACCAAATTGCAGAGAATGGGGCAGCAAGCAGCCCCTCCACCATCCTCTCTAGTTGCAGCAGCCCCTCCAGCAGTCTCTCCAGCAGTCTCTCCATCGTCCTTTTCTGCAACTGAAGCCACAAACTGCTTGTAAGTTACTTAGTTTTTACGCAAACCATTATTTACTTTACTTTATTTGTATGTGACGTAATAACATGGCTCAAATTTGCAGTACCATTGATCTCAGAGGCCAACCTTCTCTCATTCCTCCATCGAAGATCGTGTCGGATGGATCACAACCTCCACCGCTTAAATATGTGTGCGTGGTACGTATTTGATTTGGTTATCTACGTATCTACACTTATTCATGCTTTATTAGTTTGATAGTAACTTGCCAATGTTTTTTGCATTCAGGTGAACTGATGTATTTTTTCAAGAAATATGTTACTACAAATACTCGGAAGAACTTAGGGACGTGCATAATTCTTTTAGGAAAGCTAGTAGGCTTTTTCATTTTGGATCATTAAGTGTTTTGGACTGCCTACTTATGAGATTCCCCCTATTGTTTTCATTTTTAGGTATAAGATGAGTACTACATCACTGAGATCATCTTCCCGAAGCAAGAAGGGATGGCAAACACGGTGAGAATTACTGCCTGTTACATTAAGTAGTTTAGAAGATATTATCGTAGTACTCATCCTTGCTTTGTGTTTTTTGTATGCAGTGCTTTGTGTTGAACGAAGAATAATACTTCAAGGTTCAACACCAAAAATTGCTAATGACATTAGGGTGGATTCACGTAAGTAAACATCTCACTTTTTCGGTTTGTCATCCATGTTTCACCAGTTCTAACGCGTGCTTCCTTTGCATTTCAGTCCCACTCAATTCAATTATGTTTTATGTCATCTGTTGACCTGCACAATCACTTCCCTTACCAAACGTTGCTGCCTAAAGCAATTGCGATCGTCGTAGCGCCAACGAACAAAGAGTGCTATTTATTTTCCTCTGTGTAGATTCATATTGCTTTCTGCTTATGTGCTGATTTTTCCTATTGCCTTTCAGCCCGCAAGGCATTTTTTGGTGTACGAGTGAGGGGTTAAGGGTGCTCCGAGATTGTAAGAAGACAGACTTCCACCATCACGATGATGTACCCACAGAGGGGCCATTGTTCTCCAAAGCGTCCAACGTATACATAGACCCGCATGCATCATTTGGGATCACAGATTTTCGGAAGAGGACTTGCAAGAAGGCGGCTTAGGGTAGTTGAGATGTATAGATATACAAATTAAGATACTCATTTTGTTGTATATAATAAAAAATTAATTGTCTCTTTCTATGTTTACTTAGTGTATTTGGATAGTATATGTTGATGTTTAAGTTTTGTTTTGTTTACTTGGATAATATTTGTTTGAAAAACATCTGGTTTGGATAATATATGGTTTTTGATAATGACACAGGGAGGATAAACTAAAAACAAGGAAAACTCTTGCAAAATTTTCAATTTTTTGAAAGAGAAATTGACTCAAACAATTTCATTCATCATCAACAAGCAACTAACATGTTCATTGCAACAATTTAAGCACCTTGTGCATAACACCAAAATATACAAGGCAGAGGAATGCTAACGTTCCGCTGCGGAAAGTTGACATTTTGTGGCGGAACGTTGCAATTCTACCTCGAAATAAATGACATTTCGCGGCAGAAAGTTGACACTCCGGGCTGGAATGTTAACTTTCCGCCACGAAATGTCAACGTGGACGTTGAACGGCTGAACAAAAAGTGAGGGGCTATCGAACGACTGAAGTACACATTCAAAAATTCAATACATGTTCGTTCCGCAGTGGAATGAAATCAATACGTTTAACGGAAAACGTAACGACAGGCCCTATAGTTTGGGATCAGCAACACTGTAAATCCAATAAAAAATTCACAGACAATTAAAACCTTAAACTATGAAAAAGAACAATGCCGACCCCATAGTCACTTTTCCCGTTAAGGTAGCAATAATAGACGTCCCTTAACTTACAACGAACGTCTCTTAGCTAACAACGGACGTCCCTCGGTCCATAATGGATGTCCTTCATCCAAATTCAGACGACCCTCATCCAAATTCGAACGACCCTCATCTAAAATGGAAGACCCTCTTCCCAGATCGGACATCCCTTGTCCCGAAATGGACGTCCCTCGACTTGAGACTACGTCGTTCTGCCTATAACGGACTTCTCTAGTTTCATAATGGACGTCCCTCTACTTAAGAGTACATTGTTTAGGCTGAAATGAATGACTGTCTTTGGTCGAGGGACGTCCGTATTTGGGGATGCCCTAAATCCATTATTTGGCGAATGCTCTAAATTCATCCTCAGTATCCATTCCTATCAAGGGATGTTCATCCCTCAATCCAAGGGATAGTATGGACATCTCTCGCATGTTATTGTTGCCTTAGATGTTTCCGTTTGATAGAAAACGTGACTGTGAGGTCGGTATTATTATTTTTGTATAATTTAGAGTTTTAGTTGTCCATAAATTTTCTTCAAAGTTTAATTTATTGTTAATCTTAAACTATAGGTTTCTGTTAAATTTTCTATTAATTAAAGAGATATACATTAAAATATAAAATGAAAAAGCATTTAAATAAATAAGATGGAAATAAGTAGTAATATAAATGAAGGGAGGAGGAAGCATCAATCACTTTCAATCGCTATCCCACCTGCCCACTGCGACCTTCCACCTCTTGCTTTGACCGAACTAAAAGAAGCTAAAAACGAGCTTAGTAATAGCACATCCAATCCAATTCCATCTATTTTATAAATAGTAATAATATGGAATTTAAATAAAATCATCATGAGTGGGCCATCCACAAGCGCACCAAATAGTACATCAAAATAATCCATTTAGTACCCATTAAAGGCTTCTCTGTCCTCCCTTGTTTCCCTCTCATTCTTTATTCATCATTATTATATTTTTATTTTTTGTCTAATATAGTGTTTAGTTGTTAAAATCATTCCCTATCAATACAAACCATCTACCAGCTCAGCTCAACTCACTGCGTGGATCTGGCTCATGCCACGGGGTTTGGCATGGACTTTTTGTCTACAGAAGAATTGAGTTCTAACTAAAAATGAAAAAAAAAGAAGAGAAATTAACAAAATTATTATTGTACTATAAATTAAAAATAAATTAATCACTAAACACTATATTAGACAGGTAAAGCAAGAGAGAATGAGAGAGGATGAAGAGAAGGTTTATTGAACAAGAGAAAATAAGATTACAGAAGAAATAGGATTGCCGATGATGATCGGGGTGTCCTGTAATCTCCTAAAACACACCAATTTATAACCAGATTTTAGAATCTGGCTGACGTAAGTGCTTATGAGATAAGCAAATTATTGAGATCGGGTGCTCCTTGGGCCCCATCGACATCTCGAATATTTGCTTTTACAAAAGCAAGCACCTCGTTACAAACGACAAAAATTAAAGCAAAACCGCCCTCCACACAAAACCAAAACCACGGGCGCAAATGGTTAATTATTATTACATAAATTTTCTAATTTACTGGTCTTCTATGCCTGACTGTGGATATTGGTCTTCTGTGCTTGACTGGTGCATGAAGATGTTATAGCATTCAGAGCAGCTATAGTCACATCGTAGGGTTGTTTCTTTCCTCTTTCGTGACTTTCTTTGAACTTGCTGTGATTCGAACTGTATGAGTGCCAGTTGGTAGGAATCGTATTTGGCACCTACTTCATACGTAGCTTTATTTTTAATTATTCGTCTGACAGCAGTAGACACGACTCCCCTTCCGTACCACGGATTTTGCCGTAAAGCAAATGTAACCAGACAGTCAACATAGAGGCCAGGATTGATGTAGAGAATAGGATATATGTCATATAAATTGAAGGCGAAAATCTGAATTTGCCTGGATTGTTGTTGAGCTTGGGGATTCAGATAAACGCTTCATCCTAATTGCTGGCAAGCAAGGTCATAGGTCTGTCGGGAATGTAAATATCACAAAAAAGTATTTGGATCTCTTCGGTTGGAGCTCGGGAGTATTCAACAAGATCTGTAGGGTCTGATAGTAGACTCCTTACATCTTCGTCGCTTAGATATACTGCTCTTGTTTCTATGTTAGATGCAGGAATATAGATCTTCATGGTGGACTGCAGACTGCAGAGTTTACTACTGATATTCTGATGCACTAAAAAAAATATATAGCAAGATATTTTTCCAGAAAACAGGGACTTGTGGTTTCAGAAGTAAATACAGGTTTAGGAAATTCAGGATTTAAATATTCTAGCTGACTTTGCTTAGTTTCGTACCATTGTTTTATAGATTTCTCAAATCTATCAGACATTTAGGTAGATTATTATCAAAGTGAATCTATTCCTTGCTTCACTGACCCTCTCTATACCGTTGGGATCATAATTATTTATTTCCCCTACTCCACGGGTACTCATAATCTTTAAACTCTTGGCATGAGACCAAGTAGTCCCTCACAAGAAATAAACTTAATTGAACTTTAAACTATGTAAATGTTTTTCAAGATTTAAGAAAACTATAACTCAATAGCAAGAAACATCAGCTAATCAACTAGAAATAAAAATTTAGAACTCCATGTTACCTGTAAGGATACTGTTAAGTTCTTCCAAAGGAAGATTGAGAATCAACTAGGCTCTGATACCAAAGAGAAGGTCCTTTCTTATTATCGCAGAATATAGAATATATTCATAATCAAATAGCTTTGTTATCTAAAGTCATACTAAAGCATTTCCATCAACTTGAGGAATATCATCTGAGTGAACAAGAAAAGTTTTAACAAACGCTTTACTCGCCTGGAGGAGGCAGTTGAAAAATTACTGTTATTAAGGGAAGAACATCATCCCCTTACAAAGAAAGAGTTAAGTTCATTGGTGCAAGAGATATCAGAGCAGCCCAAGAAAATTGAAAAAGAAGCTCTTACACTCTTAGCAGATCTAAAAGCTAAAAGCATCAAACTGCAACAGGTGGCCATCCAGACACAAAAGTTCTTTACCGGTTAATGAGTTGGCAACAAACGGCAGAGTCAAGCCAATACAAAGCTGCAGTTAAAGCCATAGAGAATATTGAAGAACCAGTTGTAGGGTTCCAGAAACCTTCTGACGTCAACAAGCTAGTCCCCTCAGCACTAGCTACCTTGATAAAACAGAACAATACACAAATCTAATTATTGTGTAATATCAAAGCAGATACTGAAGAAATTCTGCAGAAGCTAAAGCAAAACGTTGATTTCCTGCAAAAACAAAAGGAAACAAACGTTAGCGAACAAATAGAAGGATTGACAAAACAGCTTTCTAACCTTCAGATATCAACAGGAGGAGTATCCACTTTAAAGGCGAAATCAACAGCACAACAAAAGTTGTACTATTTCACCGACCCTTGAAAGACATTTGAAGAAGTCAAGAAAAGTGACCTTAAAAGATGAGTTCAACACAGATGACTACAGAGGAACAAAGGCCTTATGTTTATGAAGATCATATTCGTTCCTACAGAAGGATGCAAAGACTCAGGCATAATATTACCAGAAGAATCAAAAATCCAGGAAATGTAACTTTGGAAAATCTGCTGGATCCACAAGAGCAGATTCAACTATCACAAAGACGAAGAGCAAACTTGGTACTAGCTGAAATCCTTTACGGATCACAAAACAAAACAGTGCAACACAGGGTATATCAACATTACTCTGAAAGACGTCTACTAATCACTAACAGTAGACAGACGGATTTATCATTCCTAGAAGAATCTAGCTATTGCAGGCTGCAGCAAGAACAGCTGGGACACATCCATCTGGGTATCATAATGATACGAGCACAAACTTTACATCGACCAGCAACTGGGATTCGATGTTTGGTGGTATTCTGTGACACAAGTTGGACAGATGATAGATCCCTCATCGGCACCATGGAGATGGATCTAACTATTGGAAGCTCGTGTATTTAGTCCCAAACTTCATGGTAGGACTTCAAGACTTCTACAACTATTTCCAATTAGCCATTGAAACAACTGGATATGACAACTGGGAAGGTGGAGAAAGCAACCTTCTTATTACACGCTCCTTAATCGTGAGATTAACAAACACCAGTTTCGCCAACTTCCAGTTAAATGCCAATAATGTTCTAAGTTATTTGGCGACCACAGGAATTTAAGCAATCCCAGGACAACAATATTCTGCCACGACCACGCAGAATACCTTATGGAATCTCAGGCCAACAACAAACAGGCCAACAATAGACATGCCAATAGTAGCACCAACAAAATTTTACTCAAGGACAAGATCTGATGGTGCAATATCAATGAGGTTCCAAATTTATCAAGACGTATTCCCTGGAGCTAGTGTTGGCGTATTCCCTCGAATACACTTTGTATATCAGTACCTGGAGGATTTATGCACAAAAGCGGCATTTCAAAGGAGCCTGAAAGACTTAGACTTCTGCAGGGAAGTTCCTATTCCTGGCTACTACCAGCAAAGAAAAAAATATGGGCTTAGGAAATCTAAAACGTATCGAGGTAAACCTCATAATTCTCATATAAGAGTGTTTAAGAAGAAGAACCAGGATAAGCAGAAAAAGTGCAAGTGCTACATATGCGGAGAATTTGGACACTTTGCAAAGGAATACTGAAACAAAAGAGGTAATATTTACCGCGCTGCAATTATGGAAAATATAGATATACCAACTGACTGGAATGTTATCTCAGTAGATATGGATGAAGATCTAAGTGATACAATATGCAGTCTGTCAGAAGGAGAAGAACCGACTCAAGCGGTTAAAACAATACTTGCTGACATCCCTTATAAGGAAGCTGCCTTTGTCTTAGGAAGTCCTTATGGTTGGAGAAAGCAAGTAAATCTTCCACCAATCCAGGAAGAATGTCGTTACCAGTGGAAGTTTAACGACGAGTTGGAAGAACAACATAAATTATGCTCTATGTGCAAAGAACCAACTACGAAAAGAATGAGAAGTCACTGTACAAAATGCAAGGTAACTACTTCCCTATGTGTTCAAAACACTATTTTGGACAAGAAATCACACCAGCAACATCAGAATTCCGGGAACATCAAAACAAAGATAGCTTTATCCAGGAACTAATGGGCTACATCATACATTTCTCCAATGAAAATCAAAGGTTACAGAAGGCCTTAGGAGAAACATTGGAAAAGGAGTTCAACGAACTACCATTGATGTATAAAGAAGATAAAATAATCAGAGAAGGATCAACATCAAAACAAAACTGTGAATTTCAGATATAGGAGTTGTTGATCAAAAGAAAAAGTGATACATGCCTAATGCCCAGAAAATCGACAATAGGATCAGTCGGCAACGACCTGTTCACAGATTAAGACAAAGAAATTCCTCCTCGAGGAAAAGCTGACGTCTCTGTTGGGATTAGAATCAAAATGCCTGACTCTACATATGGAAGGGTCATTAACAGAAAGGGTCATTAACAGACTTTATAACATGATGATCAAATTCAATATCCCAGGAGCCAAGCCTTTCTCTTTACGAGCAATACTAGACACAGGTGCAACTGTATGCTGTCTAGACATCAACTCTGTCCCACCAGAAGCAATAGAGGACAGTCCTTACACGGTTAAATTCGATGGAATAAACTCAACATAGGAAGCAAAGAAGAAACTAAAACAAGGAACAATGACCATTGAAGAAAATTTCTTCAGAATCCCATTCACCTATTGCTTCCCAATGACGATCCTAGATGACGGTATTCAAATGCTGCTCGGGTGCAACTTTATACGAGCAATGCAAGGAGGCTTGAGGATAGAAGGCAGAACAATTACCTTCTACAAAACCATAACGACGATAGAAACAAGTCCAGAAATTGCTAAGGTTTCTATGGAGATACAAGAGGATGAATCAAAACTACACTCGATTGAGGAAATAATCTAGCAAGAAACACTAAGTATCAATCTTAGTGAAATGGTATGTTCTTCCTCTAAAATCACTAATGAAGTTTTCCAATATAAGTTTCAGAAGGAGATGGAAGAATTGTAGCTTCAAGGCTATATTGGGGACAACCTTCTTCAACACTGGACTAAGAATCAAGTGATCTGCAGGCTTGAAATAATAAATCCTGATACCACAATTCAGGACAAGCCTCTCAAGCACGTCACTCCCTCTATGAGTGACTCATTTCAGAAGCATGTGACGGCCTTGTTACAATTAGGAATCATCAAACCAAACTCTAGTAAACATAGAACCATGGAGATGATCATAAATTCGGGCACCTCAATTGATCCAATTACTGGAGCAGAAGTCAAAGGGAAAGAAGAATGGTATATAATTACCGTACCCTCAATGATAATACGCATAAAGACCAATACTCACTGCCTGGAATCAACACCATAATCCAGCGAATAGGACATAGCAAAGTCTATTCTAAGTTTGACTTAAAGAGTGGATTCCATCAAGTTGCAATGGCAGAGGAAAATATACCATGGACTACATTCATAGTTCCACAAGGGCTATACGAATGGCTAGTCATGCCCTAAGGTCTTAAAAACACTCCTGTAATATTTCAAAAGAAAATGGATCAATGCTTCAAAGGTATGGAGTCATTCCTTGCAGTTTACATTGATGATATGCTAATCTTTTCACAGAATGAAACTGAGCATATCCAACTCATCAAGGTCTTTCTCAAACGTGTCAAGAAATGGGGCCTAGTATTATAAGCCGCCAAGATGAAAATAGCAGTCCCTGAGATTGAATTCTTAGGCACTACCATTGGCTATGGAAAAATACGACTCCAACCCCATATTATCAAGAAGATAATTAACTTTGACACAAAATAACTGAAGGACAAGAAGGGAATGAGATCATGGCTAGACCTGTTAAATTATGCCCGCTCATACATCCCTAATTTGGGAACATTATTAGGACCATTATACTCCAAGGTAGGACCTCATGGTGATAAGAGACTTAAGGACTCTGATTATGAATTAATCGAGTCAATCAAACAAAAAGTCAAAACCCTACTTGACCTTGACCTACCTCTATCAAACGCTTATCAACCTGGAAACCGATGGTTGTATGGAAGGATGGGGAGGTATTTGCAAATGGAAAAGGAGTAAAGAAGATCCTAAATCCCAAGAAAAGATCAGTGCATACGCAAGTGAAAAATTCCCTCAAGTGAAATCTACAATAGATGCCGAAATACATGTTTGTATGAATTCACTCTCGGCATTAAAAATTTATTACTTGGACAAAAGGGAGTTAACCATCCGCACAGATTGTCAGGCCATAATCAGCTTCTACAGTAAGACCAATCAGAATAAGCCTTCTAGAGTTAGATGGATTGCTTTCACTGATTTTATAATCGGATCAGGAATTAGTATAGAATTCGAACATATCAAAGGGAAAGAAAATAGCTTATCAGATGCTTTGTCTAGGTTAGTCTGTTTTCTAATTTCTTATCCTCAATTTGTATCAGAAACTACAACGGTCATCACCGCCATAGAGCAGGTTGAAGCAGGAAAAGTATGGCAAGACGAGATCAGCGACCTCATCCACAGATTGATAGAACTCAAGAGATCGGAGAACTCATCCTCTACTCCTCCAACCCAATGTCCCTTGACAAAAGACGATGGATTGACCAAAGAATCATCAAACTCAGGGAAAAACAATTCCAAGAAACCATTGCTAGCCTCAACAAGCTTCAAGAAGTGTTATCCCTCAGAACACTATACTGTTCCCTCAAATCAACAAAGGACAATTGGTGGGGGGCCTTGCTTCCATAGGTCACAATGGGAGAAAGCGAGATCATAACAGCCGTCTAGCACTTCAAAGAAATCAGTGGACATGGAGCAGCTCCCATATGACCTAAGCAATGACGAATGATCCATAGTAAAACCATTTGCACCTGTGGTTTTGGTTTTGTGTGGTGGGCGGTTTTGCTTTAATTTTTGTCGCTTGTAATACGAGGTGCTTACTTTTGTAAAAGCAAATATTCGAGATGTCGATGGTGCCCAAGGAGCACCCGATCTCAATAATTTGCTTATCTCGTAAGCACTTACGTCAGCCAGATTCTAAAATCTGGTTATAAATAGGTGTGTTTTAGGAGATTACAGGACACCCCGACCATCATCGGCAATCCTATTTTCTCTTGAATCCTATTCAATAAACCTTCTCTTCATCCTCTCTCATTCTCTCTTGCTTTACTTGCGTTTCTGTTAAGGACCTTCTCTTTGGTATCAAAGCCTAGTTAAGTCTCAATCTTCCTTTGGAAGAACTTATCAGTATCCTTACAGGTAACATGGAGTTCTAAATTTTTGTTTCTAGTTGATTAGCTGATGTTTCTTGCTATTGAGTTTTAGTTTTCTTAAATCTTGAAAAACATTTATATAGTTTAGAGTTCAATGAAGTTTATTTCTTGTGAGGAACTACTTGGTCTCATGTCAGGAGTTTAAAGATTATGAGTACCCGTGGAGTAGGGGAAATAAATAATTGCGATTCCAACGATATAGAGAGGGTCAGTGAAGCAAGGAATAGATTCACTTGGATAATAATCTACCTAAATGTCTGATAGATTTGAGAAATCTATAAAACAATGGTACGAAACTCGGCGAAGTTACCTAGAATATTTAAATCTTGAATTCCCTAAACCCGTATTTACTTCTGAAACCGCAAGTCCCTGTTTCATGGAAAAAGATCATTGAAATCATAGCACCTCTGGAAAACCGATTGAGAATACTATAGTAGATTTGACTTTCTTATTATCGTAGAATATAGAATATATTCATAATCAAATAGATTTGTTATCTAAAGTCATAATAAAGCATTTCCATCAACTTGAGGAATATCATCTGAGTGAACAAGAAAAGCTTAACAAATGCTTTACTCGCCTGGAGGAGGCATTTGAAAAATTACTGTTATTAAGGGAAAAACATCATCCCCTTACAAAGAAAGAGGTAAGTTCATTGGTGCAAAAGATATCAGAGCAGCCTAAGAAAATCGAAAAAGAAGCTCTTACACTCTTAGCAGATCTAAAAGCTGAATGCATCAAACTGCAACAGGTGGCCATCCAGAAGCAAAAGTTCTTTATCGGTTAATGAGTTGGCAACAAACGGCCGAGTCAAGCCAATACAAAGCCGCAGTTAAAGCCGTAGAGAATATTGAAGAACCAGCTGTAGGGTTCCAGAAACCTTCTGACGTCAACGAGCTAGTCCCCTCAGCACTAGCTACCTTGATAAAACAGAACAATATACAAATCCAATTATTGTGTAATATCAAAGTAGATACTGAAGAAATTCTGCAGAAGGTAAAGCAAAACATTGATTTCCTGCAAAAACAAAAGGAAAAAAACGTTAGCCAACAAATAGAAGGATTGACAAAACAGCTTTCTAAACTTCAGATATCAACAGGAGGAGTATCCACTTTAAAGGCGAAATCAACAGCCCAACAAAAGTTGTACTATTTCACAGACCCTAGAAAGACATTTGAAGAAGTCAAGAAAAGAGACCTTAAAAGAAGAGTTCAACACAGACGACTATAGAGGAACAAATGCCTTCTGTTTATGAAGACTAGATTCGTTCCTACAGAAGGATGCAAAGACTCAGGCATAATATTACCAGAAGAATCCAAAATCCAGGATATGTAACTTTGGAAAATCTGCTAGATCCATAGGAGCCTGAAAGGCTTAGACTTTTGCAGGGAAGTTCCTATTCCTGGCTACTACCAGCAAAGAAAAAAATATGGGCTCAGGAAATCTAAAACGTATCGAGGTAAACCTCATAATTCTCATATAAGAGTCTTTAAGAAGAAGAACTAGGATAACCAGAAAAGTGCAAGTACTACATATGCGGAGAATTTGGATACTTTGCAAAGGAATGCAGAAACAAAAGAGACAATATTCAACGCGCTGCAATTATGGAAAATATAGATATACCAACTGACTGGGATGTTATCTCAGTAGATATGGATGAAGATCAAAGTGATGCAATATGTAGTCTGTCAAAAGGAGAAGAACTTACTCAAGCAGTTAAAACAATACTTGTTGACATCCCTTATAAGGAAGCTGACTTTGTCTGAGGAAGCCCTTATGGTTGGAGAAAGCAAGTAAATCTTCCACCAATCCAGAAAGAATGTCATCACCAGTGGAAGTTTAACAACGAGTTGGAAGAACAACATAAATTATGCTATGCGTGCAAAGAACCAACTACAAAAAGAATGAGAAGTCACTGTACAAAATGCAAGGAAACTACCTGCCCTATGTGTTCAAAACACTATTTTGGACAAGAAATCACACCAGCAACATCAGAATTCCGGGAACATCAAAACAAAGATAGCTTTATACAGGAACTAATGGGCTACATCAAACATTTCTCCAATGAAAATCAAAGGTTACAGAAGGCCTTAGGAGAAACATTGGAAAAAGAGTTCAATGAACTACCATTGATGTATAAAGAAGATGAAATAATAGGAGAAGGATCAACATCAAAACAAAACTGACAATTTCAGATACAGGAGTTGTTGATCAAAAGAAAAAGTGATACATGCCTAATGCCCAGAAAATCGACAATAGGATCAGTCGGCTACGACCTGTTCGCAGATCAAGACAAAGAAATTCTTCCTCGAGGAAATGCTGATGTCTCTGCTGGGATTAGCATCAAAATGCCTGACTCTACATACGGAAGGGTAGCCTCCAGATCAGGATTAGCTCTCAATCACTCTATAACAGTAGGAGCTGGAGTAATTGATCCTGACTACACTAGGATAATTAAAGTTATTTTATTTAACCATTCTGATGAGGCTTATTCAGTAAAACGTGGTACTAGGATAGCTCAATTAATCCTTGAGAAATACAATGGAGACATCAGAGTCAGAGAAGTCGATGAAATACCAGAAATGGAAAGAGGAGATGCATGATTCGGCTCAATAGACAAGGATGAAAATGCTCTTGTCTGGGTAGATCATACTTGCAAAACTGCTAGTGGGATATCATCAAAAAGGGTCATTAACAGACTTTATAACATGATGATCAAATTCAATATCCCAGGAGCCAAGCCTTTCTCTTTACGAGCAATACTAGACACAGGTGCAACTGTATGCTGTCTAGACATCAACTCTGTCCCACCAGAAGCAATAGAAGACAGTCCTTACACCGTTAAATTTGATGGAATAAACTCACCACAGGAAGCAAAGAAGAAACTAAAACAAGGAACAATGACCATTGAAGAAAATTGCTTCAAAATCCTACTCTCAACACCATAGAGAGGGTCAGTGAAGCAAGGAATAGATTCACTTCGATAATAATCTACCTAAATGTTTTTCTAGATTTAAGAAAACTTTGATACCAAAGAGAATGTCCTTAACAGAAATGCAAGTAAAGCAAGAGAGAATGAGAGAGGATGAAGAGAAGGTTTATTGAACAAGAGAAAATGGGATTATAGAGAAAATAGGATTAGCAATGATGGTCGGGGTGTCCTGTAATCTCCTAAAACACACCTATTTATAACTAGATTTTAGAATCTGGCTAACATAAGTGCTTATGCGATAAGCAAATTATTGAGATAGGGTGCTCCTTGGGCCCCATCAACATATCGAATATTTTCTTTTACAAAAGCAAGCACCTCGTATTACAAATGACAAGAATTAAAGCAAATCCGCCCACCACACAAAACCAAAACCACGGGCGCAAATGGTTTTACTATGGATCATTCGTCATTGCTTAGGTCATATGGGAGCTACACCATGTCCACTGATTTCTTTGAAGTGCTAGATAGCAGTTGCGATCTCGCTTTCTTCCATTGTGACCTGTGGAAGCAAGCCCCCCCAACCAATTGTCCTTTGTTATATTGAGGGAACAGTATAGTGTTTTAAGGGATAACACTTCTTGAAGCTTGTTGAGGCTAGCAAGGGTTTCTTGGAATTGTTGTTCCCTGAGTTTGATGATTCTTTGGTCAATCCATCGTCTTTCATCAAGGGAGATTAGGTTGGAGGAGTAGAGGATGAGTTCTCTAATCTCTTGAGTTCTATCAATCTGTGGATGAGGTCGCTGATCTTGTCCTGCCATACTTTTCCTGCTTCAACCTGCTCTATGTCGGTGATGATCGCTGTAGTTTCTGATACAACCTGAGGATAAGAAATTAGAAAACAGAATAACCTAGACAAAGCATCTGATAAGCTATTTTCTTTGCCTTTGATATGTTCGAATTCTATACTAATTCCTAATCTTGTTATAAAATCAGTGAAAGCAATCCATCTAACTCTAAAAGGCTTATTCTGATGGGTTTTATTGTAGAAGTTGATTATGGCCTAACAATCTGTGCGGATGGTTAACTCCCTTTTGTCCAAGTAATAAATTTTTAATGCCGAGAGTGAATTTATACAAGCATGTATTTCGGCATCTATTGTAGATTTCACTTGAGGCAATTTTCCACTTGCGTACGCACAGATCTTTTCTTGAGATTTAGGATCTTCTTTACTCATTTTCCATTTGCAAATACCTCCCCATCCTTCCATACAACCATCAGTTTCCAGGATGATATAAGCGTTTGAGGGAGGTAGGTCAAGGTCAGGCAGGGTTTTTACTTTTTGTTTGATTGACTTGATTAATTCATAGTCAGAGTCCTTAACTCTCTTATCACCATGAGGTCCTACCTTGGAGTATAATGGTCCTAATAATGTTCCCAAATTAGGGATGTATGAGTGGGCATAATTTAACAGGCCTAGCCACGATCTCATTCCCTTCTTGTCCTTCAGTTGATTTGTGTCAAAGTTAATTATCTTCTTGATAATATGGGGTTAGAGTCGTATTTTTCCATAGCCAATGGTAGTGCCTAAGAATTCAATCTCAGGGACTGCTATTTTCATCTTGGTGGCTGATAATAATAGGCCCCATTTCTTGACACATTTGATAAATTCCTTGATGTGTTGGATATGCTCAGTTTCATTCTGTGAAAAGATTAGCATATCATCAATGTAAACTGCAAGGAATGACTCCATATCTTTGAAGCATTGATCCATTTTTCTTTGAAATATTGCAGGAGCGTTTTTAAGATCGTAGGGCATGACTAGCCATTCGTATAGCCCTTGTGGAACTATGAATGTAGTCCATGGTATACTTTCTTCTGCCATTACAACTTGATGGAATCCACTCTTTAAGTCAAACTTAGAATAGACTTTGCTATGTCCTATTCGCTGGATTATGGTGTTGATTCTAGGCAGTGAGTATTGGTCTTTATGCGTATTATCATTGAGAGTACGGTAATTATATACCATTCTTTCTTTCCCTTTGACTTCTGCTCCAGTAATTGGATCAATTGAGGCGCCCAAATTTACGATCATCGCCATGGTTCTATGTTTACTAGAGCTTTGTCTGATGATTTCTATATTTTGCGATAATAAGAAAGTCAAATCTACTATAGTATTCTCAATCATTTTTCCAGAGGTTCTATGATTTGAATGATCTTTTTCCAGAAAACAGGGACTTATGGTTTCAGAAGTAAATACAGGTTTAGGAAATTCAAAATTTAAATATTCTAGCTAACTTCGTCTAGTTTCGTACCATTGTTTTATAGATTTCTCAAATCTATCAGACATTTAAGTAGATTATTATCCAAGTGAATCTATTCCTTGCTTCACTAACCCTCTCTATACCGTTGGATCGCAATTATTTATTTCCCCTACTCCATGGGTACTCATAATCTTTAAACTCCTGGCATGAGACCAAGTAGTTTCTCACAAGAAATAAACTTAATTGAACTCTAAACTATGTAAATGTTTTTCAAGATTTAAGAAAACTATAACTCAATAGCAAGAAACATCAGCTAATCAACTAAAAAAAAAATTTAGAACTCCATGTTACCTGTAAGGATACTGTTAAGGACCTTCTCTTTGGTATCAAAGCCTACTCAGGAAAGATTAGTTTTCTCATAGGAAATTTGAATTTCTACAGAAAGAAGACTTTTTGCAGAGGAATGATACTTTCCTCTGCATCTTTCCTTTGTAGATAAAGAACAAATCCCTTGTTTTTTTTTTTTTGTGAAAAAACATAGATAAGTTGTGATTCTTCCATGGTCAGTAAAACTGTAATATCCAAATTTTTGTAGTACTAGGCATAAGGTCTAAGTGGTGATTATTGAAGATTTATGAAGTAATTTTAGGATAGAGATGTGAATTGTGGTTAGTGGGTATTAGAAATATTATTGATCTAAGTAATTGAAGGGAATTGAAGCGTTGTGATCGATCATCAATAGAAGCGGTCGATCACTGTTGGAATGAAATATTAGAGAACGAGTTATATTTGGAGCGGTTGATTAGCTTAAGAGGGTTGATCGACCGACTCCAAAGAGAAATTATTCCAGAGAGTAGCGATTTTGGATTTGGTTGGTCATCCACATGAGGGTGATCGACCGGGATGAAGCAGTTTTGTGAAAATATTGATTTGTAGTCGATTGTTTTCTAAGGCGATGATCGATTGGTAGTTTTAGAGAAAATGAATTTGCGGCTGATCATAAGTAAATAATAGTCCATCATGGCCGTGACTACAGAAATTTCCGGTCGACCATGTGAAGAAGGTGATCAAATGGGAAGAATGAAAACTCGCCTGAAACGGCAAGGACTCGTACTCTGAGTGGAGGAAATTATTGATTGACACTTCATGGATGCTCCCTCCTATGGCCTTTCACCTTTAGATGGACACTGAAGGGGTGTAAGATGTGGAGTATAAAAGGGAGTGTTGTATTGTTTAGATAGAAAGAGAGCTGAGAGGAATTCTGTGAGAAACTTGAGAGAAAGTTGAGAGAAGGTCTGAGGAGAAAGTGAGAAACTCTGCAAGAAAGAAAGGAATAAGTGGGGTGGCGAGTTTAAAGGAGGAAGTATTGTGCTGTGAAGAATTCTGAGAGGGGGAACCATGAGGAAGGAGTTCTTTGAAGCAAGTTGTTTTCTGTTTCTTAGATCCTTCAAGCAACAAAACTTCTTTCATGTTCCTCTTACAACTTTTATGTGAAAGAAGTATATGAAAGATGAAGACTCTCTGTTTGTTATTGCTTGATAAAATAGTTGAGATTAGTGCTCTGATGGTTTCTAAGTTGTTATATGTGGTTATTGAATGTGGAAATGAATTGTTCTCTGTTAATTACTGCTTCGATAGATATGCTCTGTTGGTTGTTATGGTTTCTTCCGAGAGGTGATTTTGAGGAATATTATTGGATGCATGTGTTCTGGATTTTGGGTTTAGACTCTGTCGATTTCTACTTGTGGAAGTATTGAGAATGTTTGTTGAAGTTAAGATTATGTTGGTTTAACGATCTATCTACACTGTTGTGGTTTAATAAGAAAGTGTTGAATGCTCCTATTAAATTCTGGAAGGGCTCTTGGGCGTGGTTGAGGTGTTGTTACTTTGTAGATAGATGATAAGTTTTGGAAATAATTATATTGTCCTGTATATTGATTGGAGATTTTAATTGTTGGTTGGAGAATTGTTATTGATAAGTAAATATTTATCTGATTTTGAAGGTATTGAGAAGGACAATTTAAGTGCTAACTCTATAAAGACTCCAGGTAAGTGATATTGCATGTGTTTTGCCTGCAAAGACCTAATCACAAGAAATTAGGGTTTGTTTGATGATTGCATTTACTGGATGCTTAAGTTAATGATATAGCTATTGTTGGAGGATGTATTGTTGATTGCTTGATATTGATGTTGTGTTTATTAGATTTAAGTTCAATTCTTTAGGTTAGGGATTGATCATGCTTTGATGATATGCTAGATAGACATATATGATAGACTTGTATGCCTGCATTCATTCCTCATGTTTTCATAAAAAGTATGAAAATGGTTCTACACATTGTTTTAAAAATGAAAATGGAACAAATTAAATAAACGTAAATAGGTGTAAAGAGATGTGGGTTTTTGAGTGGCTGCCCCATGTGGGTCATTATGTGTCACTTTACCTTGTCAAGTTGACATCTCTAACACTTGTATGGAAAACTGGAACTACATGAAAATTGAATACACATGAATAAATGTAAATAGATGTTGTGAGGTGTGAGTTCTTGAGTTAGCTGCTCGTGCGGGTCATTGGGTACTACTCTACCTTGTCAAGTTGACATCTCCAACATCGATAAAGGTAGAGGTAATAGAAAATTAAAATGAAAACGACATGTGTTTTTTTTTATAAAGAGCATAACATGAGCATTTTATAATTCATATCGCTTACTGAGCTTTAGACTTATAGTTTAAGTCTTGTGATGTAGGTAAGGAGACTATGATTGGATAAAGCTTGTAGTGGATGCAGCTGATGGAGTATTGCAGTGTTGAGCTCTTTTGTGTTGTTGGCGTATTGACTTTGGAGGTTATAACTCACAGAAATGAAATAAGCATATTTAAGTATTTTAAGAATTTTTAAACTACTATTAAGTATTTGTTTGCTTTCAACTGTTTAAGTGGTAAATTGTATATTTGTATTTTATAAAGACTTTTGCTTTATTTAACTATGATTTTCCCTCATAAGATTTTAAAGAAAAATTTTCATAAGGTTAAATTAAAGATATAATCGAACACTGGATGTTACAAAACAATTCTAAATCATTCGATATCTAAAATATTTTATATTCTTTTACAAAGTCTTCTAAATTATAAAACTAAAAAAATTAAAATCAACTTATATCGTATTTTCTCAAATCCATTGTCAATGGGTATTAGTTCTATTCCACTTAAAGTCTCTGAAATCACGAATTCTTGCAGTTTTTTCCATGGGTATTAGCTCTTTTTCATTACGAATTATTTGAAAGGATATGGTCGAGTCATTTCTCTTAAGTTAACAGCGATGTTTACTTCGTTTATTTTCTATAGTTGAGTATTTTATTTGTTAGTGAAAATTATTTAGTGGTTAACTTATCATTGATTCCATAGTTTAGTGGTTGTTTTGTTAATTTCCCAAAAAAATGATGGTCCAAAATTTAACTTGCAAACCTAAGATCATTAGATTGGTGTAAAATAAATTTTTAATAATTATTTTCCTTCTCACATTGTGACCCTGGATATCAAGGTCCCATACCTAGAGTATACAATCACAATGCAAAGACCAAGCTATTAGATAAAATTCGTCCACTAACTCTTCATTCAGAACTGAATCTAGATTTTATATAAAGGTCGAGACAAGTTGATGTTTCTAAAATGTAGATAGAGAAAAACAGACTACTAGAGAAGAAATGTAACATCTGGATAATTTACACAAATAATTTAGGAATGTAAAATGATATTTTAGAATTTAATAAATAGTGCTATGATTGTTAGAATTTTTATGAATTGTAAATTTTACTTAAAAATATTCAAGTTGTGAAGAAGATTACGGTGGACAAAAAATTCTATTAAATATATAATTAAATTGCTAAATTCAAAAAACTGCCACTAAAGGATGTCCCAGTGAAAGGTCAGATGAAGGCTGGAATGCTAGATGAAGAAAGGTAGATGAAGAATTGGCTGTCGAATTTGAAATGAACGGACAGTGATTAGTGTCTGCAGATGAAATAGAATCTGCAGGAGTTTTTGTGTCCACAGAAGTGATTGTCTGCCTTAGGATATGGTATACGTGATGGGCAACTATTGACAGAAATTTCAAAAGTGTTAAAATCTGCGAGAACGTAGGCATTCGCAAAAAGGAATGATGTCGCTAGGTTGTAAGAGGATGGAGGATCATTGGATCAACTTAAAGGATGAAACGTGTATTAGCCTAAATTATGTTAAGCTCAATTGTTTTGATGACGAATAAGTTGATTGCAATTATAAGTTGTTTATTGATTTTATGCTTAAATGTATAATCATAATATTTATATGTATATTCATTGAAAATACCCTCAAACGGGTATTAAAGTGTGCTAACATATTTATCTAAATCCATGTAGTGAATATATATCAATTTGGGACTTAGGAAATCAAAGGATGGCATTTGGGAGAGATGAGGTCGAGGGACGCGACTGAAAATAAAGGCAGTGCACTCCCAGATGTCTCGGTCGAATACGTGGACCAGGACGAGGTAAAGAAGTTTGACCAAAAGGTACACAGATTACCTCGAGAATTTTTGGTCGAGGTAGCAGTCGAAGCACACGACTGAAAAGGTTCACAAAGAGCTTCAAAGTTTTTTGGATGATGCAATGGTCGATGGTGCTGACAAGATATGCGATCGAAAATGTACATAGTGGGCTCCAAAGAGTTTCAGTCAAATCTGCAGTCGAGGAGGACATTATTTGGTCAGCTAAAAATGTGTAGAACACACAACAAATAGTTTTTAATGGTCGGGTGTGGTCGACCGAAAAAATTATGTTTATAAATATAAGACACTTCAAGGCTCACTCCAACGAAATGAGAATTGAGGCGAAGCTCTGCCAAAATTAATACTCAATTCCAAACCACATAGTAAGCATGTAATCCAACTCTCCTCATCCCCAAACTTGAGATTTCTATTTGGGAGAGTTTGCAATAGTTTATATTTTCAATTCCCCAATTTTTGTACTCCAACGTAAAGGGTGACGCCTTATGAATTCGTCAAGTAAAGGATGACGCCCATAATAGTCAAGAAAAGGGTGACTCCCAGGAATAGTCGTTGTAAAGGTTTTTTTGACACCCGGATGATGCACATATGGGAGGGGTAAGAATTTACCCGTAAAGTGGGCGAGGAATATAAGTGTAGTTGTCCTCAGAATAAAGGCAGCACCTTTATTTGTGAAGCAACAGATGTCCTTTATCCTCTCAAATCCCGGAATGAAATCTTGGAATATGAAAGTTGGCAACTTTAAGCTACCGATGGATGAATTATGGATGAATGCACCACTTCTCACCTCCTTGGATAAGGATGCGGATGGAAGGTTCTCTCGTGATATAACTCACATAAGAGGATCTTTGGATATGACTCACCAAAGGCCTTTAGATATAGCTTACCAAAAAAAGAAAAAGGATGACTCCAATTTCCGAATCAAAGCAAAGCTTTAATTTGTATTCAATTCAACTCCCTAAAACATAAGACTATGTGGCTTTATATAGCCATTTGCGAATATAAATTAGGAAACTAAAAGAAAATAGAAAATAGGAAACAAAAAAAGAAAAGAAATCTTCTAAAATCTTTAGCTTACTTTATCTTCAAGGAAGATGATATCTTTGGTATCTTTCCTTCCTTTAATTCCGCCTTCAAGATCTTTTTGTTGTGATTCTCAGTCGATTTGAAAAGTTTCCTTGATCTTTGACTTGATATCTTTTGATTGACTTTCTTGTCTTTCAAGCATGTCTTCTTGGGCTTCTTTCCATTGTAGTAAGTGAATAGGCTTCCCTTGATCTTCATGGATTTGGGCCTTTGCTCTTGTCATTGGGCTTTGTTGAAACTGTCCACTTGAATGGTTTCCATATCTTGATTTTCCTTGGTCTCAAAGTTTGAAAACTTGGACTTTTCTTAGCTTTTGCTTTCTGTTTCGTGGGTTGTTGACATAGCAAATGAACTCTGAATTTAGCGATCTAACTTGCTTTAGAAAGCTTAGGAAGTCAGCTATAATCTTTACGAAGTACACGTTTTTAAAACGACATCGTTTGGAATGCCAAAATAATTAAATACTCTTCGGAGGTCAAAAGGAGGATAGTTTTGGAAATTCTTTTAATTATTCTCTTAAACTTCCACCTATGCTTGACCTTGCATTTTTCCATGTAATCTTTGAGGCTTGATCAATAATAGAATGGTTCCATTTTGCATTATCCTCCCGGGGTTGAAAATGATTCGACCTCGAATCATATCTTGTGTCACCATATTTGTACAGGATGCCATGCGTTAATATTTCCAAGCTATTTCCTTTAAATATGATCAAAGGAACCATTTTAGCACAAATTTTGTCCTTAATATCTGAAGAGCAAACCTCGTTCATGTTGGAGCATGGAACATGAAAAGATTGCTCCTTTTGTGTTGTTTTCAAGTGATCAACTTGGTCTACTATGGTTTCGGGCATTTCCTCTTATGGAAATTCTTCCTTTTCTACTTGAGATTCCAGGGGTAATAACGATCCTTCTTCGGCACAAACAATTTCTTCTTCAATTGGCTCAAGAATATCTTCTATGTTTGCATTTTTGTCAATAAGCGCAAGAGGAGGCTTGGGACAGCTTGTATGTTCTTGAGGAAGTCGATTGGTCCTCTCTTCTTCTGTTCTTTCCCTTTTTCTTTCAACTTTGCGGGCTAATTTAATAACATCCGCCAAGGTTGTAGAGGGTCGGATCCCAATAATTTCACCAAGATTATAATTAAGTCCCTGAATGAACATTGCAACTATGTATTCTTCTAATTTTTCAAATTCACACCTTGCTCGTAAAGTTTGGAATTTAGCAATATAATCGTCGACGGTGGAGGATCCTTGCTCAAGGCTTTGTAATTGATTATAGAGCTCTTGATAGTCATTGCTGGGAATAAACTGCTCATTTATAAGTCTTTTTAGTAGTGTCCAAGTTTGAATTGCTTCACCTCTTTGTTATTGTTTTGCGCTAATACTGTTCCACCATGTGCTTGCATACTCGGTGAACCGAGTTGTGACTAGTTGCATTTTCTAGAGATCTGTAAGGTTGTAGTACTCGAATATATTTTCCACTTTGCTTCTCCAATTTTTATAATCGTGGCTATTGCTTGATCTGTTGAATGGTGGGATGGATATTTTGTCAAGACTTAAGTCGTCTCGTTCTTGGTTTTGATTTATCTTTAGTTGTGCAATTTGCCGTTGGAGTGAGAGAACGAGTTCCCACAAGTTTTCTTCGGAGTGAGATGTGAAGGTTCAGCCATTGTGGATTTTGTAGCCTCGCCTTATTTGTGCCGCTTCGGATGCTCCTCAAGTCATCATAAGTGAAAAAATTGTATAAGGATATGTTTTAGCTCTGATATCAAATGATGCACGCACGGGAGGGGCAAGAATTTACCCGTAAAGTGGGCGAGGAATATAGGCGTAGTTGTCCTCAGAATAAAGGCAGCACCTTTATTTGTGAAGCAACAGATGTCCTTTATCCTCTCAAATCTCGGAATGGAATCTTGGAATATGAAAGTTGGCAACTTTAAGCTACCGATGGATGAATTATGGATGAATGCACCACTTCTCACCTCCTTGGATAAGGATGCAGATGCATGGTTCTCTCGTGATATAACTCACACAAGAGGATCTTTGGATATGACTCACCAAAGACCTTTAGATATAGCTCACCAAAGAAAGAAAAAGGATGACTCCAATTTTCGAATCAAAGCAAAGCTTTAATTTGTATTCAATTCAACTCCCTAAAACATGAGACTAGGTGGCTTTATATAGCCTTTTGCGAATATAAATTAGGAAACTAAAAGAAAATAGAAAATAGGAAACAAAAAAAGATAAAAAAATCTTCTAAGAAATCTTCTAAAATCTTTAGCTTGCTTTATCTTCAAGGAAGATGATATCTTTGGTATCTTTCCTTCCTTTAATTCCGCCTTCAAGATCTTTTTGTTATGATTCTCAATCGATTTGAAAAGTTTCCTTGATCTTTGACTTGATATCTTTTGATTGACTTTCTTGTCTTTCAAGCATGTCTTTTTGGGCTTCTTTCCATTGTAGTAAGTAAATGGGCTTCCCTTGATCTTCATGGGTTTGGGCTTTTGCTATTGTCATTGGGCCTTGTTGAAACCGTCTATTGAATGGTTTCCATATCTTAATTTTCCTTGGTCTCAAAGTTTGAAAACTTGGACTTTCCTTAGCTTTTGCTCTCTGTTCCGTGGGTTGTTGCATAGCAAATGAACTCCACATTTAGCGATCTAACTTGTTCTAGAAAGCTTTAAAAGTCAGCTACAATCTTTATGAAGCACATGTTTTTGAAATGACATCGTTTGGAATGCCAAAATAATCAAATTCTCTTCGGAGGTCAAAAGGAGGACAATTTTGAAAAGTCTTTTAATTATTCTCTTGAACTTCCACCTATGCTTGACTTGCATTTTTCCATGATAATCTTTGAGACTTGATTAATAATAGAATGGTTCCATTTTGCATCACCGGAAGTCAAACATCGTCAACTGGGGAGGTTGGACGGATAAGGATCTCCAAGTGGGGAGTTTAGAGTGCGGACGTAGGTGGGATTTTCCGAACCGCGTGATCAAAGTGTTTGCACCTCTCTAACCCTTACTCTTTACATTTATGCACTGAATGTTTAATTATATGCGTTAAATCACTTAGAGTTTAGAAAATTTAATATCTCACAAAAACATTTTGTAATGACCCGGATTTCGTAAACCCTTTTAAAATACTTAATTAAATCATTCCGAATAAATAGAGTTATCAGAGTGCAATAAAATCCGAATCGTTAATAAATCATTCTTTCATTTTTCATTCTTAAAAGAAATTATTCATAAAAATTTGTGGAAGCATACTTAACGAGAAAACAACTTTTACTGGAAACAGCATTCAAA
The DNA here is from genome assembly GCA_022433065.1 of Begonia loranthoides. Classification (NCBI taxonomy): domain Eukaryota; kingdom Viridiplantae; phylum Streptophyta; class Magnoliopsida; order Cucurbitales; family Begoniaceae; genus Begonia; species Begonia loranthoides. Next base: position 17,029,346 of record CM039471.1, read on the forward strand.
ACATAGCATTCAAAACATAGTTGAAGTTCAAATCCAAAGTTACGGGATTACATAGCCCAGTTATTCAAATAAAAACACAACTTCTTTTCTTTGTTTCCTCATTTCCATACCATACCATACTATACCATACTACTACTCCGATGGCGCCATTGTCGGACCAACCACAGGCTCCACCGGAATGTCCTCTTCCTTAACTGCTGGCATAACTCCCTCGTTACCTACACCACAAGTAAGGACGTGAGCTTACGCTCAGTAAAGATAGGGGAAAACAATTATGCATTTCACTCTTTTAGTTCTCGTTGGAAGGGGCCACCCATCCAACTCTTTCATTACGTTCGTTTTTCTTTATTCGTTCATTAAACTCGTACATCGAGCTCGGAGATTGAGGGTTTTCCTTTGAGATGGCCTAGCTGTATGGAAACTAACCACCTGTGGGCTACTAGTCCCTTTCCCGTCATGGTGGGGGTGTATCCTAGTAGCTAGACTAGATCCGGACTACCCATCTACCTCAACTCCCTAGTTCCGGCATATACTCGCCTTTAGGGTTTGTTCTTGTTCTTTCTATCCCGGCATATACCCGCCTTTAGGGTTCTTTCTATTCCGGCATATACCCGCCTTTAGGGTTCTTTCTTTTCCGGCATATACCCGCCTTTAGGGTTCTTTCTTTTCATAGTCTTTTTCCTCACTTATACATGTGGGTACCACCCAAGTGGTTACTCCCTACTTGGTTTTTATTAATCATGGACTCAATCTAACCTTTTCCTTAACAACACCTTAACATACTACAAGGAACACATCTCATAACAACAAACAACGAGCATATATATATTGAAGAAGCAACGAGTAACACACAACAAACTATGAGCACATACATATATATTGAAGAATATTGAAGAAGTAATGAGCATATCACAATGAAATCTCTACTTTCATTTCATTTCATTTCAATCCTAACATATTGATAACTTTTACACTTCCATTACTCATCTTTACTTCCATTTCAATTATTAAGACTAAACATACGTGTGATAACATTAACAATGTAAACAATGATGAAATCTAATTATAAAAACAGGACAAGAAATAACCAACATATTCACATATACTAAAAAAAATCCCTTTTTCCCTTTTTAGTTTTAGTAATTATCACAACGTTTTTTTTTTCTAATCCTATATATAACCAATTAAGATCAACTACTAATATGCAGTAATGAATGTCAATATTGGCAATGAAACATGTTTCTTCATCTATTGATCTTTCATCAAGAAAACCAGACAAAGTAATTTGCTACCAAACAACAAAACCTGCTTTACTTCTTTGATTCCATCAACGATTCAATTTATGAGTGATACACTTAAATATAATATAAACCTGCTAACGAAATGTCAAGAACGTAGTTGATAGTTCCAGCTTTTATTCACTACAACACATCTACACATACCATCGGCCTCCATCAGAACATAACCAAAACATATACTAGAAACAACAGTCATTTAACAAAAATATGGGTAATACAAATCAATGAGAACAACTAAACTTCCAACTTAACTTGTCTTCAAATTTCATCATGCTATTCCTTTGAACATTATCATCCAAATAACCATTTGCATTCATCCTTTATTCTTCTTTAATCATTTCTTTTCATCAATTTCACACTTCTTTACTCTAATCATTTCATAGAAATGTAAATTTACAGGAAAGTAACTAAACTGGAAATAACCATTTCAACGAGAATACTAATATGCAGGAAAATAACTATACAGGGAGTAACAAAACACAACTAAACACTTGTGAGTAGGGCTTAGACGGCCAAGACACACCCTTCCTTACCTGTTGAAGTCTAATCTCTCGTACAAAGGCTCCACACTCAACAAAACTTCCGTAGCAAAAAAATGAAGAACTCTCATCGCTAAATAGGAAGAGGAAGAGAAATAGGAAGAGTTTACCTAAAGGACAAGGAGAGACAAAAAGTGCTGGAGGGTGGCTGTCTGGCGGGCTACACAGCCTACGGAGACTTTCGGGCGAGAATTAACTCGCTAAATGTCGAAGGAAGTCGACTTTACTGACTTTTTATTTTTCAGATCTGGTGCGTTGCGGACGCCGTACAGTCGTCCGCGTCTCCAAAATTACTCAGAAATTGGCGTCCTCGGCCATTCATCCTCAGCGTCCGATATGGGTTTGCGGACGCCATTTGGTCGTCTGCCTAGTTCGCATGAGTCGTCCGCGTGAATCAAAATTGGACAGATTCAATGCGAACGCGAAATCCCTCGTCCGCATCGTCCACATGTATCTTCTGGATGCTCCCTGTTCATACAGATTCAATGCGGACTCCAATTTATGCATCCGCAGCATCCGCACTTCCCCTGCCATCGTCCGAAACCACATAATTCCATCATTTTTCACATTTTCTCTTAAATCTTTCCCCAATTAAACGTCTAGGAAGTTATACCTCGCAACTTAACATTCATAATACGATGTAACTTAGGAACACCCACACTTTTATTTTTAAAACAAAAACGATTACATCGTTAATCGAGAAAATTGGAATCGGGTTATTACACATTTAAAGCGCCTAATTAAACCAGGAAGAGAGTAAGTTGGAGGAATGAACATGTCGTTTCAGGAAGAGAATCTATGGGAATAGTGGAGGCAAAGAAGTGCACGCTTCCACGGAAAGGGAGATGTCTGTGGAAGATAAAAAGATGAAATAAAACGTCGTCATTGAAGCGAGGAAAGGTACGCAGAATGAAGTATCCACGAAAGCTTGGTTTCCATGGAAGGATTTACAACTGTGGTAATGTTGATGATCGCAAACGTAAGTATAAACGCTTACGTGACAAGTTACTATTAGAAGAAATTGATGAAGCGGGAGACCACAGTGGAAGCTTACATGTCTACACTGTTGTGAACATATTAGATATGTTTTTTTTTTAGAATATCCATGAGCTACAATCCAATGTTAAATAGATTAGAAAAATGATGAAGTTAGGATTCAATCTCCGCAAGATTTTCTTTCACAGGATCCTTTGTTCAACCATCTATAAATAATAAGGCTGGGGGCCAAAACCCTAACAACTCTTAAATTGCAAAAGATGAAGAGAATTTCTGTGATGATCCGGATTAAGGATTAATCCTATATTTATTATGATTAAACATGATTAAGTGATAACAAGTTAAGAAATGACTTTGAAGAAGAAATTGACTAACCAATTAAGGGTATTTTTTCAAATAAAAAATAGAAATAATAGTAGATACCTTAAACTATGGAATGATGATGAAATTAGATCAATTAGATGTATGTTCATTAAGATATGAATTTTTTGCACGAAAGTAATAAATGTGTTATAAATGAGCATAGTCATTGTTTGTGGATAATTGAAGAAGTTATGGTGATTATAAATTCAAATGATTTTGAGGTTATAAAGTAGATACATAAATAAAGTATATGACTTTGGATTAAAATGATTTAGACTTATGCAATAGAAATTATGCATGTTTGAAGTTGGATAAGCTTAAAACAGCATTGTTTTGGGAAATGTCTTTAAATGAGACTTTAGAGTTGTAATTTGGAGAAGTCTATAAGAGAATAAATGCTCTTAATACATTAAAGTATGTGGCTATATAATAAAATTGGATAATCAATGAGGTATTGACACGCGTCACTTGTGGATTAGTGATTGTGTGTGATTAAGGTGTAATTAGTAGATATTAAGGTTATTTAACCATGATTAATTATGATAATTAGAGGGATTAGCTTAGAACTAATCTAAAGGGATTAGTTTAAGTTAAGAGTGGTTCAGGATAATTAACCATGGTGTTTTTGTAAATATCCATGGATTAAAGGGTAAAATGGTAAAGTTTGAAGGATAAATTAGATAAAAGAGTAATTTCACCCTAAGGATATTCTAAAAATGTGTGGGAGGCTTAGAAATGAGCCTCATTTTGTGCTGGAATAGAGGAGAAAGGGGAGAAAAGAGAAAAGGGGGAAAAGGAGAGGAGGAAGAAGAAGAAAGAGGAGGAAGAATTGACCCTCAATTCTTCAAGTAAAAAGATTCCTCTCTCCAAGAGGATCCTTTTGAACCTAAATTCAAGAGGAGGAAGTGAAGATTAAGTGGTCTTCAAGAGATAAGAACCTTAACCTATGGGGTTTTTATAAACTATGCTTTATTACATAGTTTTTGGTGAAGGAAGTGAGGTTATAAAGTTGTATAGTGAGTCTTTGGATTGTTTGTTAGTATCCATGGTTGAAAGAGAATTGTTTTAGGTTAAAATAGTTAATTAAATAATGACTTTGCTATGGTTTAAGGAGTGAAGATTTTAACCTATAGAAAAGCTTTAATGGTTTGATTAACTAATAGAATCCAATATTGTCTTTGGGTTAAATTGTATAGAAATGAGATATATGATTAATATTGATCATAATGTTTGAATTGGCCAATTAAAAATCATGAAATTATAAGGTGTTAAATCATGTTATGTATATTGCATAATTGATAATGCATGAATGAACTAAAAAGGCTTGAATGAGTTTTGAAATGTAATTGAAGGATTATAAAACGTGAATATGATCCTAGAATAATTTAGTATTTATTTGGAATAGAAAACATGATAATATGTCTATGGGATGATATTAAATCGTTGTCATAATTGTGGTTGGATTTTAGTATAAATGTTATGCTTTAATTGTGAGAAAAATTGGAAATGTTCTGGCCTTTGTAATGTTCAGAGTTAGAATGGATATGAAAATATCCGTTAGAATGATTTTGAGGTTATTGTGTTATAAAGGGGTTTTAGCATGAGAGTATGCTAGAAATGGTGAGGAATTAGGAAATATATACAGGAACGGACGATCGACCATTGGGGTTGGTTGTCTACAAATGTGACAAAATTGAATCTAGACCATTTGCAGTCGACTGTGGCTACAATGTGGTCCACCAGACGTTGTAATTTAAGGATGCGAACTGCCAAATTGGTCGACCGCAACGTTGGGGTTGAATTTGTAAATTTTATGGTCGACCAAAGTAAGTATTTTACCTTTTTGTGTATTGAAATTGCACTAGAGTAGAAGATCACAACCTTGGGAGTGACGACTGAACCCAATATTTTTGGAATATTTACCTTAGGGTTTTAACTATTTGTTTACCCATTGTAAAACTATTTTAGGAGATGATTGAGACATAGATTGAACATGTCTAGATAAATGTAGGTGACCATTTCATGCATCATTATTGTGTGTTTAATAACAAGATTTGCATGGTTCATTTTACATGTATTATTAATATGTATTATATGCATTTAATGTATGCATAATGTGGATGCCAAATCATGCATCATGGAAATATTTATATGTACGAAACATATTATCTAGCTGATATTGTTAGTCACAAAGAAACCTAATATATCTCGCCAGACTATGTATTATGTGACGTATGTAAAGTGGGAAATAGAAGAACAGTGATTGTGGTCCCCTTTGGTTGAAAGTCCCTAGCCCCTCTAGAGGTTTTGTTATTTATGACACACCTATTGGAGACATTATGTAACTTTACATACAATGTTGTATGATCATATATGTTGATACTCACATAAATGTTGACATTCATTTTTATATTTACATTCATGTACATGTTAATAAAATGGTACTTATTAAATAATATGACCATTTAATAATAAACGGAGCATTGCACTAATTCACAGTATCACTGCATCATTGTGAAAGAAGACTTGTGATATGCATTTCATATTTATTATATAAATGTTGGTCATGGGATGACATAGTTGGGTAGATTATCATGGTATCTAGACAATGATCATAGAATCACGAGTCTAGGCATTGACTTACATGTATGTCGAGGAATTCCTTCATATAGAGGAACCATTATGATAAACATTAAATAAAAATGTCTAGATAGTTGGTGACAGACATTAAATATAAATGTCTAGATAGTATGAGATAGACATTAATTAGAAATGTCTAAAAATAAGGAAGCCCTTCATATAGAGAATTAAGTTATTGAGACATAGGTTATGATAGACACACCTTGTAAATGTCCAGATAGCTCGAGATTAGACACATATTAGAGGATTCTAGTATTGATATTAAATAAACCATAGAAGAAAATGATAAATGGTTTGAGAATTAGATATTAATTGGAAGTGTCTAAATGGTGATGGTGATAGATGGACAAAAATAGAACGTGATCTATAATAAGGGAAATCATGGTGGAAAGTAGAAAGATTTATAGAATAAGTATTCTATAGAGTTTGATGGTGCTTATTTGAAAAAACACATGAGGTTCGTGTTGAAAGTGTTTAATATTTAAATACATATGAGAATAAGTTGTGCATAAAGACTAACTGCACATGAGAATGGGAAAGATAGGCTATGGTTATCTAAATCATAGAGCTAAACATTTTTACATATGCACTAAACACTTCTTATATAAAGAAGTGTATCACTTAGTTGAGATATTAATTATAAATATCCAAAGATCTTGATAACATATAGATATGGGAGGTGTGATCATAAGAGTTGATCAAAAGTTGAATGTTGGAAGTTAAGAATGTGATGACTAATCATGTTGCACTTAGAACATGGTTAGTTGTGATATTAGTATGATTTATTGAATCCTTATATTAGGATTTTTGTTCAGCTCAAAAAGCTCACGGTTTTATTTTATCATGTTTTTTATTAACAAATGGTAGCAATTCAAGGTAAAAAAGAAAAAGATCTATTGGATATCAGAGTTTGCACAACGTAGGCCTAGAGTGAGTTTGGGTTTTAATTTTGATGTATTTAGTTTTAATTCGGCCCATGTTTGTAAAATAAATTTGGATAAAGTTTTGTAAATAAATAATAGTGTATAATTTTCTTGTTTGGGTTAGATTTTATTTTTATGTGTCTCAATTGAGAGAGCGCAATTTGTGTGATTGGTGAGCTTCCACTGCGAATTGTGAGTTGTGTGATCGTTATCCGGGAGGAGAATCTTGTTACCAGCGCAGTTTATGAGGGGATTTTGGGACAGGTTGTGACAATTTCTCTCTTGCTCTCAGGTGGGATTTTTTCTCAAGATTTACGAAGGTAGGTCTCCTGTGGCTAAGGATTTGAAAGAATAATTGGATGGATGATGGTAATAGTCGATGATATTATAAACTGTTTTTGAGTTTTGAAAAAGTGAATAGTTATTAAAGTTTTATCCATTTTACTTCTATTAATCCGAGTCTCTTTTTGATTTTAAGGAAAACAAATGTGTTGGATAATTACAAAATTTGCTAAAAATTATAGGTAACTGATGTTGTTTATGTTTGGCCTTTGGGCTGCATCACAAAGACGCTTGGGCTTGTTTTGGTGTTTCAAGTTATTAGATATTTGAGGACATACCTATTGCTTGATGTTTACCATTTCTGTTAAGATGATAATCGAGAATTTATTTACTAATTATTGATATGTTCATACATGTTAGACTATTAATAGGTGTTACTTGTATGTTTCATGCATTATAAAAAATGTTTTCATTAAAAAAGATAAGAAAGATAAGAAAGAATTAAAGAATAAATGATAGACAGAATTTACGTAAATAGATGTTGTGGGCGTGAGTTGGCTGTCCTGCATGAGGTAGACCTAATGATATCGCTCTCTCTCTCTTAGACTAAATTACCCATAACTACTGGACTATTAAGTGAAAGAAAAAGAAAAAAAAAAGAACGTTGACTGAAAAGACATGATTTTTACAACTTGCATCTCATATACATGTCATGTTTACACATCTCTTACTAAGCGTTAGACTCATAGGTGAACTTTGTGATATAGGTAATGATGAAAAATTTATTGAGGATATTCCTAAAGAAACAAACGAATGAAAGTTATGGTTGAAGAGGAATTATCATAGGTCAAGCTAAGGTGTTATCGAAGTGAAATTGACCCATGGGTGACGATTTAAGAAAAGTAAATTGAAAAAGAAGAACCTTTTTATTTTATTTATTTACTATAACATGTTTGGATTTTAAGTTAAAATATTTGTGAACATTTTTGTTTATTTTACGTTGGATTTTATTACTTAGGATTTTAAATGAAGTTGCTTTTTAAGACTTCTGTTGTATCGTTTAAATGTATGATTTTTATGAATTAATTTTATGATGTATTTTTTTAAAAAAATGGCATGAAAAAGGATTTTACGTTATGGGGTGTTACAAATGGTATCAGAGCAGCTGGGTTAAAGTCATTTTTGTAGATTGCTTGACAATGCAAGCTTCAACATAAGAATGCTTCCTTAACTGTAAGTATATTAAATTTAATTATAAGATTTATTACTAAGTCATTTCCTCAATTAATTGTATTAGGATTCTCTAACATATATTATGGTAAGAGAAGGCCGAAGGAATATGGACTCTAGAGATGAACCTATAGAACGATTGTCTGAATTGGTAGATCAACAATTCTAGTACCTGGAGTGAATGGTTGAAAGAGAAGAACAAGGAAGAGCATGAGCAGCTGCTCATGTGGATGCTGGATGGGAAAAGTTTCATTGGTTGAAGCCTCCAAGCTTTGATGGAAATTCCTCCGATCCTACCAAATCGGAAGAATGAATCTGAGCATTGGAGGACATGTTCGAATATGCAAGGATAGAGGAAAGAGAAAGTGTTCTATGTGCTGCTTATTTATTGAATCAAGATGTGAGGTTTTGGTGAGACTCAATCAAAACTACCCACGATGTGAAAACAATGACGTGGACAAAATTCAAAATGATATTATATGATAATTACTTCAGTCATGCTGCTAGGACATGAAAGTTGGTGGAGTTCACTTAACTTCGCCATACAAGATCTATTATAGAATATGTATGAAAATTTGAAGTATTGTCATGCTTTGCAACACTCTTAGTGGCTACAAATGAGCTCAAAGTATACTGACATGTAAAGATTTATGGCACCCATGGTGTGCCTATCCTCATATTGAGTAGAATAAGCAAAGTCCATGGTAGCCAAATAGTTGGAGGCAAGAAGGTTATTCTTTAGGGAAAATCAGTTTCAATAGAACAAGGAAACAGAAAGGTCTTTCAATGATGGTGAGAAACAAGGAAAAGGGAAGTGTGTTCAAGGAGGACCATTAGCTAACAAGGATGGAGCTAAGATGCCTCAAATTGATCAATGCCCTAAATGTAAGAAGAACAACTACGAAGAATGTAAAGCAAACATCAATCAAATCTACAAGTGTGGAAAAGTGGATCATATAGCTCGGGACTGGCCAACTCTTGTTGGAGAACAGAAAAAGGTAGCCCCAAGAGTTTTCTCCCTTATAGAAGATGATGGTGATAAACAGTCTGTTGTCGTGACAGGTATCATATTTATTAATGACATTGTTTGTTATACTTTGACTAATTGTGGCGCAACACACTCGTTTATGGCTTCGACATTTTACTCTAAATTGAATTGTCTGAGTATGTAGATATAGTAAAGTTATCATCAAGGGAATTTTTAGAGGCAATGGGTATTCTAAAGGAGTGTAATATTATATGCCAACTTTATTGCAATCAATATGAAAGGGTACGATGCTATTCTCGACATAGATTGGTTGTTTCAATAATTTGCACCACCAATTGTAGAAAAAGAATTGTTTGTTTCCACCCTCCTAAAGGTGACATATTTATATTCCAAGGTACAAAGAATCAAAACAAAGTGTCAGTTATTTCTGCAATCAAAGCACAATAATTGTTAAAAAGTGGATGCATAGGATTCTTGGCCAGTATAAGGGATATACGTGTGGTGTAGGATGTAAAGTCCAATGACATTCCTATTATACAAAAATTTCCCGAATTCTTCTTGGATGAACTGTTTGGATTGCCACCAAATTAGGATATTGAATTTGTAATTAATGGGTATCCATGTACAGAACCTATATCAAAGAACCTGTATAGAATGATGCTTGCTGAATTAAAGGAGTTGAAATCTCATCTCGAGGAATTATTAGACAAGAGTTTTATACACCTTAAATTTTCTCCATCAGGTGCTTCTGTCTTATTTGCTAAGAAGAAGGATGATTCAATGAGAATGTGTATTAACTACAGAGAGATGAACAAAGTAACGGTGAGGAATAAATATCATTTGCCAAAGATCGACGATTTATTTGACTAACTCCAAAGTGCATGTGTGTTTTCAAAGATTGACCTATGATCATGATATTACCAACTAAAGGTCAAACCTGACGATATTCCCAAGACTGAATTTTGCACCAGATATGGACGCTATGAGTTTATGGTTATGTCTTTCGGTTTAACCAATATGCCTGCATCATTTATAGATTTAATGAACTGTATCTTCAAGGACTTCTTAGACAAATTTATAATTGTATTCATTGACAATATACTAATCTATTTTTGTTTAAGAGAAGAACATATGGAGCATCTGGAGATCACATTATCAATCTTAAAGAAGCACCGATTATATGAAAAATTCTCTAAGTGCAAATTTGGGTTGGAAAATGTTAATTTCTTGGGCCATGTCGTTTCTAAAGATGACATAGCTATCGACCCAACTAAGATTCAAGTAGTTTTGGATTGGCCACTACCAAAAAGAATCGGTGAAGTACGAAGCTTTCTTGGCTTAGTTGGATATTACAAAAGATTTGTAGAAGGATTTTCAGGAATTGCCTTGCCATTGACTAGTTTAACTAGAAGAATGCCAGATTTTTGTGGTCAAATGAATGTGAAGAAAGTTTCCAAAACTTGAAATAAAAACTAACTACGACTCCAATCTTATTTTTATTATCAAAAAGCGGTAATGATGTGCCACAAGCCCCACCCTGCCCTAGTTTTTAATTTTAATTGTTCAATTCAAAATTTTGATATATTTACAATTTTGCCATTATGTTGGCTATTTAATTTAGGGTTAGGGTATTTGTTTAGTAATTGAATTTATAATATTGAATTAAGAAATTAAATGTTTCTCTCTTGTGGTTTTTTGAGGCTTGTCTCTCGGAATCGTTTAACTTATCATTCAAGAGTGGTGAGCTTGAGTATGACGGTGCAGTGGAATCTCCGTCAAACTAATTTTGGGTTAGAACAAGAACGAGTTTCCACAACTCACCTTCATTATTTTTTTCGTTCATTTAATTCTGTTGTTTCATTGTATCCTCAAATTGGAAGATGGATCAGACTTATTATAAGTTGAGAAATCTTCCAATTTATCAAGTTGGGGACTTTTCTGTATTGGAGATCACATTGGAATAGAGAGTCAGATTTTTGTGCAGTTTATGATTAACCTGCACTGTTTTGGCCATATCTCGACTGTCCCATGGAATTTTCCCTCAAACTTTTGAGGGTTAATTCACTACTCATCACTTGAGGTTGTGTCAAAAAATTGTGCTGAAATTCGTTGATTAGGGTTGTTTTCATTGCTGTTGAATTTTTCCTAGAAAACCTACGAAACTCCGAACAGTGGGATTTCGTATCGTTTCTGAAACCCTACCGTTTCCACATCATTTGGTATTAGAGCTTCTGTTTCCATGTGATTTGGTGTCGAAGCCTATTTCGATTCTACCAATTCTTTATTTGTGAGTTTTTTTTTAATTTTACTTGATAACTAGAAGTTGTATTTATGCTGAGCATTACCTTGCGGAAGAGAAAGACTTAAACACATATATTCCATCTTTTAGAGGTGTAAATTTGGAAAATGATTATATAGAGTGGGAAGAAGAGGTTGACGAGATTCTTTTGAGTTGCTATTTTTTAGATAAGACCAAAGTGAAACTTATTTCTTCAAGATTAAGGGGACAACCTTCATTATGGTGGACAAACTTGAATATTAATAGAAGACAAGAGCGAGATGAAACTATAAACACTTGGAACTTAATGAAAAGATTCATGAGAAGGAGGTATGCTCCAAATATTTCAGTTCGCTTTTGTTTTTGCCACAATTGAGAGACTGTGAACCATAACAGAGGATGAAGTGGAAGGGATCTACTTCTTCTCATAGTCTACAAGCCCTACTCATGGATGCAAAAGCCACTCTGGAAAATATTTCTCATCAACTTTATATTATCAAAGAGACACAAAGGTATGCATGCTCTCAACCTCTGTAAACACAAGGTCTTGATAGAATGGTTGAAGAATCCTTAGGAGAAGATTTCTCAAAAGACGAAACCTCTGAAGTTGAACGTGTATAGAAAGCGAAGATACTTCCTTGACACTTACTCATGAAGAAGAAAGTGAAGACAAGGCTATCTTGCCAGATTTGATTTTGAATTTGGAGATCATCAATTTATCTTTACACGCATTTAACGACATAGAGAATGTGTCGTGCCTTATGCCTCCAGTATTGGCTAAGAGGGAGCCATTACTTTTGATAAGGCTTTGGAGAGAGCTTGAAATACAAAAAATTTCAGAGATGTTCACTTGCACGTTTCAAAATGATTTCCTCAATGGTACAATCTTATCAATTCTAGTGAATGATAGTTTCCTACAAGGCCAATGGAGTAAATCACAATTGGGGTTAGAAGAGCTTGAGTTTTGTTGGTCTCCTCAAAGGAAAGATTTCAGGCCCTTTCAAATGCTACACATTCTCAGCCACTTTGATAAGTGATAATGTTTCAAAGGTTCCACTACCACTATGCAGTCATTGCAAAGAAGCTCATGGCAAGACAAAACAAAAATGAAGACATGTGATATATATAATTTTCACCCATTTGATTCAAGTGGCAAGCTTGGAAGAGAAGTTAATGGATCCATCGGATTTGAGGTCAAATCCTTCCTAACCCTAGGAGGAGGATGTGTCACGGGCCCGACCTTAGTTTTTAATTGAATTTTAATTTTAATTGTTTAATTCACTTTGATGTATTTACAGTTTTGCCATTATGTTGACTATTTAATTTAGGGTTAAGGTTTTTAGTAGTTGAATTTTGAATATTGAATTAAGAAATTAGAGGTTTCTCTCTAGTGGGATCTTGAGGGTTACCCCTCAGAATCGTTTACCTTATCAGTCAAGAGCGATGAGCTTGAGTGTGGTGCTTTAGTGGAATCTCTATCTAACCTGTTTCGGTTTAAAACGAAAGCGAGTTTCCACAACTCACCTTCGTTCTTTTTTCATTCATTTAATTCCGTTATTTCATTGTTTCCTCACATTGGAACGTAGATCAGACTTATTGTAAAGTGGAGGAGTTTTCCAATTTATCAAGTTTGGGACTTTTCTTTATTGGAGATCACATTGGAATAGAAAGTCAGATTTTTTTCGCAATTTCTGATCAACTTGCACTGTTTTGGTCATATCTCGGTCATCCATTTGAAATTGCAATCGAAATTTTGAGGGTTACTTCACCACTCATCTCTTGAGGTTATATCAAAATATCATGCTGAAATTTATCGATTAGAGTTGTTTTCATTGCTGTTGAAGTTTTCTTAGAAAACCAACGAAAGTCCAAACCGTGGGTTTTTGAATCATTTCTGAAACCCTACCATTTCCACATCATTTAGTATTAGAGCTTCCATTCCACGTCAAGTAAGTTCAATATTTATTGTGACGTCTCAAAGAACGGATTGGGTTGTGTGCTTATGTAGGAGGGTAAAGTAATTGCCTATGCTTCTAGGCAACTAAAGTAGTATGAATGTAACTACTTGACTCATGATTTCAAATTAGCCACTATAGTTTTTGCACTTAAAATATGGAGATATTACTTGTATGGTCTTTGATGTAAAATTTTTATGGACCATAAAAGCTTAAAGTATATCTTTAGCCAGAATGAGCTGAACATGGGCAAAGGCAATTGTTGGAATTTATTATAGTTATGACTGTGAGATTAAGTACCACCCTAGAAAAGCAAATGTGGTAGCTGACGCATTAAGTAGAAAAGCAGTTGCAGTACACTCTCTAGTTGTTGGAAATGACTTCAACTCTTTAGTTTGAAATTCAACGATTTGAATTATAGATAATTACATCGCATTTGGCTTCTACACTTTCAGTTATGACGTTAACGCTTACTAGTTAGAGAAAATTAAAGAGGCATAAGCAGACTATTCCAAGTGCGTGAACCTCAAATCGAATCATAAATTTGGATCAATCAGAATTCTCTATTTCCAAAGAAAGGATCGTAAATTTAAGGGCATATGGTATGTTCATAAGAAAAAGAAGTTAAAATGAGAGATCTTGGCAAAAGCTCACTCCACTAATTTTTCTGTCCACCCTGGAAGCACTAAGATGTATAGAGACTTGAATCAACATTTGTGGTTCCCTGACCTTAAGGTAGATGTTGCCAAACATGTGGAGTTATGTCTAATCTATCAACAAGTGTAAGCTGAACATCAGAGGCGAGCGAAAAAGCTATAGTCTTGGCCTGTTCCTGAATGGAAATGGGAATAAGTTTTGATGAATTTCGTTACCAGATTGCTAAAGAAGATAAAAGGTCATGATGTGATATGGGTGATTGGGATTAGGTTAACAAAGTCAGCCCATTCTTTACCTATCAAGAAGACCTATACAATGAATTAGTACGCCGAGTTGTACATTCAAGAGATTGTACGGTTGCATGGAGTTTCAGTTTCTATCATCTCAGACTATGATCCAAGGTTTACTTTAGACTTTTAGAAGAGCTTATACAAGACTATGGGTATGGAGTTAAAGTTTAGTATAGCGTTTCACCCTCAGACTAATGGAAAATCAAAGAGAATGATTCAAATATTAGATGACATGTTGTAAGATTGCGTGCTCGAGCTCAAAATAAATTGGAGCAAGATATTGCCTTTGGTAGAATTCACTTATAATAATCAAGCCATAATTGGAAGGACACCTCATGTGACTTTGTATGGAAGAAAGTGTCACTCTCTATTATATTTGGATGATGGGTGAAGCTTAGCTATTCAACCTCGAGATTGTTCAGCAAAAAGCGTAGTTCATGGCCCTTATTAAAAAAAGATTTTAATTGCCCAAAGTCGTCAAAAAAGTTATGCAGAACAAAAGCAGAAGGAGATAGAGTTTGAATAAGGCGATATGGTACTCTTAAAAATTTTGCCTTTCGAGGCAGTCATGAGATTTGGTAAGAAGGGGAAGTTTAGTTGTAATACTTAGAATTGAGTTGAGATTAGGAATAATATTAATAGTGAATTATTGAAAATTATGAAGTGATTTTTATGGATTTTATTGCCCCCGAAATAAATTTGTAATGAAATTTGGAATGAAATTTAATCGTATTAGTATAATTAAATATATGATGATAATTGGATAAATAAGGATTTGTTGTGTGGCGGTCCATTATGTGGATTGATGATAGACGCCCTTAATGGACAAAGGACGTCAAAAATAAACGTAACAAGAGCGGCGATCTGACGTTGAAATTTTGCGGAGTGGCATCGTTGGGTTATGATGAACGTCCCTTAAGGGATAATGGACGTCCGTTATAGAAGATGGAAAGTAGGCGGCGTAGTTTGTTAAGAGTAAGTAGAAAGCGGCATCGTTTTGATGTGTAGAATGTCCCTAATGGACAAAGGAAGTCTAAAATAAAAGTAACGAGAATGGCGTTAAGATTTAAATGGGACAACGTCGTTTGGAACAAAGGTAGGAAAGGCTTATTGAAGAACGGACGTCCCTTATTGAGGATCAGACGTCCCTCCTAGCGAAGAAATTAAGGGATGTCTCATAGGAGAAATATTAGATGAACTGTGAACCATTAGATTAGGAAGGGAGACGCCCATCGTTCATATGAGCGTTCGTCGCAGAATTTAGGATGGGGCCACGTGCAAGCACGTGAGAATCAAAAAGAAAAATAGACAAATTTTATGATCGTCGGATGAGGGAGCGAATGAAGTAGGATTGTAAGATTCGCAATGAGGGACATCCCATATGGAAAATGGATGTCCTTCATGGCATTTTTCACATTTAAATTGTGAGCGACTAATCGTGGAGGATATGCAGTCTTTCAAAAAGGAATATGCTCCCTTCCAACAAGTGTTTCGGCTTTCCTTCTATGAGCATTTCAGCATTTGAATTCCACAATCCTCCTTAAACGTATGCTCGCACATATGGCAATTGAATGTGTTGCCACCTAGGAGTTGTTGGTAAATGTCAAGTCAATTTACGAGATTCATGGAAATTCTTTGCTTATTAAATAAAAGGCAGAAGCAAAGGGAGGGCATTCTGAGTTTCCCTACCGAGAAAAGAGAGAGAGAGAGAGAGAGAGAGAGAGAGAGAGAGAGAGAGAGAGAGGTACAGAGAGAGAGAGAGAGGTACAGAATGTGTGGAAGGAAAAAGGTCACTTGTTTAGGTTCTTTGGAGATCACTGCTTTGGGCGTGAAGGAAAACGTGTGGCTGTAAGGAATCATCAAGTGAGGTAAGAGGTAATTGTGTGTCGTGACCAGCGGAGGCCTACACCACAAGTATAGGATGTGTTTTGCTTGTTGCTTAGAATATTAAATTATTGATTCTACTTTGGTGATAAATATTCAGCCTTCTAATTTGTTCTGATTAATGCATTGAAAAATGGTTTAGTCTCTGTTAGTTTATTGTGATGTTCACCATGTTATTTTGGATGCACTGAAAAGTTGTGACTGTTTTATGTAAAGAAGTTAAAGATGATATTGTATATGGTTGAAAAGAATTATATATCGTGATGCATCTGTATGTTTCTCCCTTGTTTATTCTGTGCTATCACTTAGGTTTGATTATGTGGATTTAAATGTGTTCCCTTTACCTTTTCCTATTACAGTGTTCATATATTGTTGAGTTTTGATCATAATTTGCATTGACATGTATCATGTTTAGAAATCGTTAGGAATCACATGGATTGAACATCTTAAATGAATTTAATGAAAATTGGAATTGCAGAGTCTAGTGACGGTGATGCATAGGAGCGTAGTACGATGTATCCCTTCCCACATAGGGATTGGGTGACCTATTCTACTCAGGTTAACCACAAGTATGTACCTATTCCCTCTAATGTCCTAGCTTAAATGAATGTAATGGAAATTGGAATTGGGGAGTCTAGTGATGGTGATGCCTGGGAGCATAGTACGATGTATCCCTACCCACGTAGGGATTGGGTGACCTATTCTGCTCAGGTTAACCACAAGGATGTATTTATTGCCTTCAATGTTCTAACTTAAATGAATGTAATGAAAATTGAAATTGGGAAGTCTAGTGATGGTGATGCTTAGGAGCATAGTACGATGTATCCCTTCCCACGTAAGGATTGGCTGACCTATTCTACTCAGGTTATCCACAAGGATGTATCTATCTATCAATTGTCCAATTTCTTAATGATATGAGATTGTGAGTAAAGAAATGATTGGGTGGATTCTTTTCTGACAGAATCAGACATATGCCTACATCATACTGCATCTTATCTCTTGCTGGGTGTTAGGTTCACAGTTTACTTGTGGTGTAGGTGATGAATAGGCTACAGACTGTAGACCAGAGGAAGGAGCATTTCAAGATGAGCACTTAAGTTACCCAGCGGATTTGACATGAGGGTTTTGGCTTAGGGAAAATAAATTGGGACTTTAAAACAGTTGATGCTTTCAATTGATGTTTTTTTTATAAATAAGATGAATTTTTTGTTAAAAGCATGGATTTTTGTTTAAATTAAAAGTATATTTTAAATTGTTCTCCGTTCCCGCTTTATTTACTCTGAATTGTTTTTGCTTTTGTGCGTTTTAAATAAATTAAAAGAAATTTCTTTGTTTGACTAAGAAAAAAGATAATGTTTGAGAATGCGGGTTCCTACAGTTGGTATAAGATCATAACTAGGTCAAATGCGGTTTTGTAGACAGCTGGTAACGCAAAACTCATCATGGAATACTCTTTCAATTGTAAGTTTTGTTTTGTTTCTTCAATTTTTTTCTTTAACTCATTATTTTATAATGTGAAAATATATAGGACTATGGAATGGCTAGAAGCATGAGAGCTAATGTAAGAATCAATGATGAGATGGACGAGACCGTCGGCAGTCAAGAAAATGTTGGTGACTGTGATGGTGTCGGATTCAGGATGAGAGAGATGAAGCACTCAACCGCCTAACCGCTGTAGTGGAGCAGTAGTTTCAGTACATGGAGTGGTTTATGGAAAGAGAAAATGGAAACGGGAATCACCAAGTTGTTGTGGTTCTTATGGAAGTCGGCTGGGAAAAGTTCCAATGGCTCAAGCCTCCCAGCTTCGATAGCAATATTTCGGACGTCATGGGGGTTGAAGAGTGGATCTGGTCCCTTGAAGATATATTTAAGTATTCTGGCATTCAAGAGGCTGAGAAAATGAAATGTGCTGCGTATTTACTGGTCCAAGATGCACGATTCTGGTGTGAATCAGTTAAGACGACGCAGAACATCCGAGCTCTTACCTTGGATAATTTCAAAGAACTGTTCTACAAAAAGTACTTCAACACAGTTCAAACTCAGAAACTGGTGGAGTTTGTACAATTGCGTCGGACAAGGATGGTGTCAGATTATGTTCGAAAATTTGAAGCGCTATCTCGGTTTGCTTCACATCTAGCTGCCACCAATTAGCACAAGGTCCATCACTTCGTGCAAGGGCTCATGATGGAGATCCTCAGGGGAGTCACAATATCTGGTATTCAGGATGTTCCCTATGTGAAGATTGTCGCAAAGGCGCTGGCAGTGGAAAATGTGGAAATGATGGCAGCAAAGCATGAGAATTGAGCCAAAGGCTTTGGAGGAACAACTAGAGTCAGCAACAATGGTGCGGTCTGCCTATGAACCAAGGGATTAAAAGACTGTCAAAGAATGAAGCCCAATAGAGAAAAGACAAGCATCCAATGGCTGAGGTGATCGCTGCCCCTCCAGGTGTAAGTACGTATCAACACAACGTATGTCCGAAGTGTAAGAAAAGCCACCGTGGAGAATGTATGGGGGGATGTAGGCAATGCTACAAATGTGGAGGGGACACATCAACAAATATTGCCTAGCCAACACTGGAGGACAAGGAAGAGTGGCTCCACTGGTTTTCTCCTTGTATGGAAACAATGAGGAGGAGGAGCAACCAACAATTGTATCAGGTGCACATAACATATAAAGTAATTTTGAACGAGGTATGGGAATTACGAGTTTCTGGTGATATCGTTTGGAATGACTAATGCTCCAACAACTTTTATGAATTTAATGAACCGGATCTTCAAGGATTACCCAGACAAGTTTATAATTGTCTTCATTGATGACATTCTTGTCTATTCACAGTCAGAGGAAGAACATTGTGAACACCTAAAGATTGCCTTGTCTGTTTTGGAGTGGCACCAGTTATACGCAAAATTTTTTAGGTGAGTTTTGGTTGAGTGAAGTCAACTTCTTGGGCCATATAATTTCTAAGAATGGTATTGCAGTAGACTCAATGAAAATTCAGGCAATCGTCGATTGGACACAATCGAAAAGCATGGGTGATGTGAGAAGTTTTCTCAGACATGCAGGATATTACCAACAGTTCATAAGTGGATTTTCAAAAACTACTCTCCCTCTTACTAGTCTAAAAAAGAAAAATGTAAGGTTTTGGTGCTCGAACGAATATGAAAAGAGCTTTCAAGAGTTGAAACACCGGTTGACATCAGCACCTATCTTGGTCCTACCAGAAGAAGAAGGCAATTTCTATATTTACTGTGATGCATCCAAAGGCAGATTGGGTGGGGGTACTCATGCAGAATGGAAAGTAATTGTGTACACTTCGAGACAGCTCAAACCGCATGAGGCTAACTATCCCACTCATGATTTGGAACTTGCTGCTATGGTATTTACACTCTAAATATGGAGGCATTATTTATATGGCCAACGGTGTGAGATTTACATGGACCACAAAAGATTGAAGTATATTTTTCCACAGAAAGAGCTAAACATGAGACAATGACGATGCTTGGAGTTCGTAAAAGACTATGACTGTGAAATCAAATATCATCCCAGAAAAGAGAATGTTGTAGCAAACACTCTAAGATGACGGGTGGCCCTCATGAGTATAGTATGCGAAAAAATACCTGTGGGATTGCAGAAGGATATTCGAGAGCTAGATGTGCAAATGGTCCCGATGCAGTTAACTGCACTTTTGTCAACGATAACATTGAAACCGTCTATACTTGAGAGAATTAAAGAAGCCCAGCAGAATGATGGACAATACAAAGACTTCCCATTGAATCCATGTCTAGAGGAGTATCAAGACTATTCTATATTTGCTGATGAAATCGTAAAGTACAAAAACAGATGGTATGTGTCTGCTGACTCACTATTACGGTTTAGGGGTCTTAAAAGAAGCCCATTCTTTGAGTTTTTCCATCCATCCTGGGTGCAACAAGATGTACAAGGACCTAAAGGTGCATTATTTCTGGCCTGTGATGAAGTATGATATTGCTCAGTATGTAGCATTGTGCTAAGTATGTCAACAAGTAAAGGCGGAATATCAAAGACCTGGTGGAATGCTTCAACCGATGTCAATACCAGAGTGGAAATGGGAGCACATCACCATGGATTTTTTTACTAGATTACCCAAGACTATGAAAGGGCAGGAGGCGATTTGGGTGATTGTTGATAGACTAACCAAAGTTGCCCACTTCTTACCAGTGAAAATGATATACAAGATGAATCACTTCGCAGATCTATATGTTAAGGAGATAGTATGATTGCATGGTGTTCCGGTCTCCATTGTATCTAATCGGGATCCGCGGTTCACTTCTGCATTCTGGAAGAATTTAAATAAAGCCATGGGCACATAATTGAAGTTTGACACTGCCTTTCATCCACAGACTGATAACCAGAGTGAACGAACAATTCAAATCCTAGAGGATATGTTTCACGTTTGTGTGTTTGAGTTTCAAATCAGATGGGTAAAGACGTTACCCTTGGTGGAATTTTCCTACAATAACAGTTTCCAAGCAACAATTAAAATGACACCTTATGAGGCATTATACGGCAGGAAGTGCAGATCCCCATTGTATTGGAGTGAAGTAGGTGAAGTTGAGTTTTGTGGTCCAAATAAGATACAGCAAACCATAGAATCAGTCGCCATTATCCTTCAATGAATGCTGGCTGGCCAAAGTCACCAGAAAAGCCACGCTGATCACCGGCGGCGAGACTTAATTCAATGAAGGTGGCTCAGTACTCCTAAAAATATCACCTTTCAAGGGAGTCATGTGATTTGAGTTTGAGGTACGCTGTCAGCTTCCATGGAGGGTGTACACAATGTATTTCATGTATCGATGATGAGAAAATGGCTCAAAGATCCAATTCGGACGGTACCTCCTGCTATTGAAGTTCATGTGGAAGTTCAGCTAAATTTAAGTTATGAAGAAAGACCTGTTCAAATTGTGGACTCAAGAGTAAAAGAACTTTAGCACAAGTAGATCCCACTAGCAAAGGTGTTATGGCAAAATCATTTAGCGAAGGAAGCTATGTGGGAAAGAAAAGAGGACCTAGAAGCCAAGTATCCTGAGCTATTTCATTAATGAAATTTTGAGGGCAAAATTTTGTTAAGGAGGGAGAAATATAATATCCAAGATTAAGCTTGGACTATGAATAATATTAATAATGAATTATTGAAAATTATGGAGTGATTTTTATGGATTTTATTGCCCCAAAAATAAATTGGTAATGAAAGTTGGAATGAAATTTACTCATATTAGTATAATTAAATATATGATGAAAGAATTATTAGTAATCAGATAAACAAGAATTATGTGGATTGATGATGGACGTCCCTAATGGACAAAGGACGTCCAAAATAAAAGTAACAAGAGCAGTGCTCTAACATTGAAATTTTGTGGAGTGACATCGTTGGGTTATGATGGACGTCCCTCAAGGGAAAATGGATGTCCATTATAGAAGATGGAAAGAAGGTGGCATCGTTTTTTAAGAGTAAGTAGAAAGTGACATCGTTTTGATGCGTGGGATGTCCCTAATAGACAAAGGATGTCCAAAGTAAAATTAACGAGAATGACGTTAAGATTTAAGTAGGACGGCATCGATTGGAACAAAGGGAGGAAAGGCTTATTGAGGAACAGATGTCCCTTATTAAGGAACGGACGTACCTTATATCGAAGAAATTAATGGATGTCTCTTATGAGAAATATAGGAAGAATTGTGGACCGTTAGATTAGTAAGGGAGACTTCCATCGTTCATATGAGACGTCCATCGTTGAATTTAGAACGGGGCCACATGTGATCAAAAAGGAAAATGGACGCGTTTTATGACCATCGGATGAGAGAGCGAACGAAGTAAGACAGTAAGATTTGTGATGAGGGACGTCCCTTATGGAAAACAGACGTCCTTCATGGAAATTTTCACATTTAAATTGTGAGCGGCTAATCATGGTGGATATGCAATCTTTCAAAAAAAGAATCTGCTCCCTTCGAGTAAGTGTTTTAGCTTTCTTTCAGTGAGCATTTTGGCATTTCAATTTCACAATCCTCCTTAAATGATATGCTCGTACATGTGGCAATGGAATGTGGTGCCACTTAGGAGTTGTTGGCGAACGTCAAGTCAATTTATGAGATTCATGGATATTCTTTGTTTTTTAAATCGAAGGCAGAAGCAAAGGGAAGGCATTCTGAGTTTCCCTACCGAGAAAAGAGAGAGAGAGTGGGAGAGAGAGAGGTACAGAGAATGCCAGGAAGGAAAAAGGTCGCTGCTTTGGGTCGTTTGGAGATCGCTGCTTTTGGCATGAAGGAAAATGTGCAGCTGTAAGGAATCGTCAAGTGGGGTAAAGGGTAATTGCATGTCGTGGCCAATGGAGGCCTACACCACAAGTATAAGATGTGTTCTGCTTGTTGCTTAGCATATTAAATTGTTGATTATGCTTTCTAATTAGTTCTGATTAATGCATTGAAAAATGGTTTAGTCTCTGTTAGTTTATTGTGATTTCACCATGTTATTCCCTGTTATTTTGGATGCATTGAAAAGTTGTGACTATTCTATGGAAAGAAGTTAAAGATGATACTGTACATGGTTGAAAAGAATTATATATTGTGATGCATCTGTATGTTTCTCCCTTGTTTGATTCTGTGGATTTGAATGTGTTCCCTTTACCTATTCCTATTACAGTGTTCATATATTGTTGAGTTTTGATCATAATTTGCATTAACATGCATTATATTTAGAAACAGTTAGGAATCACATGCATTGCATGACTTAAATGAATGTAATGAAAATTAGAATTGGGGAGTCTAGTGAAGGTGATGCATGGGAGCGTAGTATGATGTATCCTTTCCCATGTAGGGATTGGGTGACCTATTCTGCTCAGGTTAACCACAAGGATGTATCTATTCCCTCCAATGTCCTATCTTACATGAATATAATGAAAATTAGAATTGGGGAGTCTAGTGACGGTGATGCCTGGAAGTGTAGTACAATGTATTCCTTCCACGTAGAGATTGGGTGACCTATTCTGCTCAAGTTAACCACAAGGATGTATCTATTCTCTCAAATGTCTAATTTCTTAATGATATGAGACTGTGAGTAAAGAAAAGATTGGGTAGATTCTTTTCTAACATAATCAAACATATGCATGCATCATACTGCATCTTATCTCTTGCTGGGCATTAGACTCATAGTTTACTTATGGTGTAGGTGATGAACAGGGTACATGCTTTATACTAGAGGAAGATGAATAAGATGAATGTTTTGTTAAAAGCATAGATTTTTTTTAAAATTAAAAATATGTTTTAAATTGTTATCCGGTTTTGCTTTATTTACTCTGAATTGTTTTTCCTTTTGTGTGTTTTAAATAAATTAAAAGAAAATTTGTTGTTTGATTAAAAAAAAGATAAGGTTTGAGAATGCGGGTCGATACATTAGTTCAAGGTACATTTGACCTTTTCCTATCGTGGAGAAAATAGGAAATAAGGCCTACAAGCTGAAGTTACCATCATTAATGAAAGGAATTCACAACATTTTTCACGTGTCAATGCTAAGAAAATGCATTCATGACCCCTCTCATGTAGTGTACACAAAGATATCAAAATTCAACCACCATTGAGCTACGAGGAAAAACCAATTCAAATATTGCACTTTAATATCAAGGAACTTCGACACAAGCAAATTCCATTGATAAAAGTGTTAAGGCAAAACCAAACGTCGAAAGAGGTGACATGGGAAAGCCAACAAGACATGAAAAATAGATACCTAAAACTATTTCGTGATGCATATTTTGGGGACTAAATTTAATTAATAGGGGAGAAATGTAATGATAAGATAATTTGTACAAATAGCTTATGAGTGTAAAGTGATATTTTTAAATTTAATAAATAGTGTTATAATTTTTAGAATTTTTATGAATTGTGAATTTTACTTAAAAATATTAAAGTTGTGTAGAAGGTTATGCTAGGAAAAATATTTTATTAAATATATAATTAAATTGCGATATCTAGAAAACTATCACAAAAGGATGTCTGTGAAAGGTCGGACAAAGGTTGGACCGTTGGATGCAGAAAGGCAAATGAAGGATTGGCCATCAGATTTGAAATGAACGGATAGTGATCAGTGTCCGCGGATGAAATGGAATCTGTCGAAGTGTTCATGTCCGCAGAAGGGATTTTCCACCTTAGGAAATGGTATATGTGGCAAGCAACTATTGGTGGACATTTCAGAAGTGTTAGAATCCACAGGAACATAGGCGTTCGCTAAAAGGAATGATGCTGCGAGGGTGCGAGAGGAAGGAGGATCGTTGGATCAAGTTAAAGGATAAAATGTGAACTGTCAGATTTAAGGAAAGATATTTTCACAGAAAGGAAAGATTTCTCGAGGAAAACAAGAGTGCCGCAAGAAAAAAGTTAAGTAAAACAAAAGTAAATAATGACATTTTACGTTAATAAAGCATCTCAGCAATAGCGAATGTGTCTGCAATAGCGTATTAAAGAGAAGGAGCATTGTTGTTTGGAGCTAACAAACATCCATGGCAAACAGTGTCGTTGCAGAAGGAAACACGTTCACAGACAAAGTGATGTCCATTACCTAGAAAGACCACGTTGTATCTTTCCTTACACATCCACATCAGTATCTTACACGGTCATTGCTGTTGCGAACATATTTGAATATGTTTGTTTTCCACAATATCTGCAAGCTAAAATCCCATTTTTGAACAAAATAGAAAAACTATAAAGTTAGGATTTGATCTTCGTAGGATTTTCTTTTGTGGGATCCTCTGTTCATCCATCTATAAATAATAAGGTTGAGGACCGAAACCTAACAACTCTGAAACTGTAAAAGATGAAGAGAATTTCTCTCATGCTCTTAGTTGGGATTTTCTCTTAAGATTTATGAAGGTAGGTCTCCTATAGCTAAGGTTTTGAAAGTATAATTGGATGGATGATGGTAATGGTCGATGGTATTATAAACTGTTTTTGGGTTTTGAAACAGTGAATAGTTATTAGAGTTTTATCATTTTTACTTCTATTAATCCGAGTTTCTTTTTTATTTTAAGGAAAGCAAACATGTTGGATAATTACAGAATCAGCTAAAGATTACAGGCAAGTGATGTTGTTTGTGTTTGACCTTTGGCCTATGTCACAAAGATGCTAGTGTTTGTTTTGGTGTTTCTAGTTATTGTGATATTTGAAAACATGCCTATTTTTTATATTTACTGTTTCTGTTAAGATAATGATCAAGAATTTGTTTACTAATTATTGATATGTTCATGCATGTTAGACTGTTAATTGGTGTTACATGTATGTTTCATGCATCATAAAAAATATTTTCATTAAGAAGGATAAGAAAGAATGAAAGAATAAATGATAGATGAAATGTACGTAAATAGCCATTGTGGGCAGGGTTTCGAGTTTGGCTGTCCCGCATAAGATGGACCTAATGATGTCACTCCTTCCCCTAGATTGAATTATCCACAATGAATGGACTGTTAAGTGAAAGAAAAAGAAAAAAAAGAATGTTGATTGAAAAGATATGATTTTTACATCTTGCACCTTAAATACATGTCATGTTTATACATCTCTTATTAAGTGTTAAGCTCATAGGTGAACTTTGTGATATAGGTAATGATGAAGATTCTATTGATGATATTCATGAAGAAACAAACGAATGGAAGTTATGGTTGAAGAAGAGTTTTCATGGGCTAAGCTAAGACGTTTTCGAAGTGAAGTTGACTCGTGGATGACGATTTATGGAAAGTAAATTGAAAAAGAAGAACCTTTTTATTTTATTTATTTACTATAATATGTTTGGATTTTAAGTTGAAGTATTTGCGAATATTTTCATTTATTTTACGTGGGATCTTATTGCGTAGGATTGTAAATGAAGTTGCTTTTTAAGACTTCCGTTGTGTCGCTTAAAGGAATGATTTTTATGAATTAATTTTATAATATTTTTAAAAAAATAGCATGAAAAAGGGTTTTACGTCACGGGGTGTTACAAGAAGAAAGAGAGAAAACACAGTTATGGAAGAATGACTAATCTATTATTTCTATTCACTCACAAAATTGATACTTTACAACATGTATATATATATACATAAAAGTACAATTAACTCACATGTGTAGAACATTATAGACAATTTACAAAGCCAGAATATTATCCTCTAACATTCCTCGCAAGTTGATGTGGGAGAACAAGTAGCTTGAAACAAAATGTCTAAAAATCAGTAACAGCTAGTGGGTTGGTGTGAGGCAGTCTGTGAATTGAAGAGCAAAAGAAATAAAATGAACAAGTAAAGTCTTTTGTGCAACTTTGTCTTGAATGAAGCATAAATCTATTTCAACATGTTTAGATTTGGAATGTAAGACTGGATTCAAAGACAGGTAAGAGGCACTTATGTTGTCAGTAAAAATCATGGGAACAGAGACAAAAATGCCTAACTCACCCAGCAACGAAACCAACCATGTTAACTCAATTGCACCATTAGTGACAGCACACTACTAGACCTCTAAGCTAGAATGGGAGACATACTTCTATTTAAAAGATGACAATGAAATTGAATGTGAACCATAAAATATACAACATGCACTCATACTTTTACAATCATCAAGACAAGACCACCAATCAACACCAGTGAATCAAATAAGATTGATTATGAATTCTTGGAGAAAACCATTGAGTACTCCAACATACCTTTTAATTAACACAAAATTCATTTAACGGTTTGCTAGTGGAGATCCGTCAGCGAGTACATAAATTGACAGATTTTATTGACAACAAAACATATATCTGGTCTTATAATTATTCAGTATTGAAAAACACCCACAATACTATGATACTGGGAGTCATCCTTCAAGGGAATACCAGAGTCAAAGGATAAGAGTGAACCTATTGCCTTGGGTGTTAGAATTGGTTTGATTCTAGCATACCAATTCGAGCAAGAAGATCATTAATATATGTTGCTTGAGATATAGCCAAGTTGGAATCACCAAAGTGCACTGCTATGCCAAGAAAATCATGATCACAGCCCAAGTCTTTCATAGCAAAAAGCAATGTTAAATAAGTAATTAAATCAGTGATGAAGCTGGAATCCCTAGCAGTCAAGATTATATCATCAACATAGACAAGTAGAACAGCTGTAATCAATTCTACATTGTAGAAGAACATAGAGTTATCTGATCGGGAAGCAGTAAACCTGCAATTGAGTAAAACAAGCTGCAGCTTGAGATACCAAGCACGAGGGGACTGTTTCAGTCCATAGAGTGACATATGAAGAAGAAGTACTTGTGATGATGTAGCAGAATTCACATACCTCTATGGCTAAGACATATAGATTGTCTCATGCAAATCGCCATAAAGAAAGGCATTGGAAACGTCCAATTGCCTAGTCCAACCCTTAGAAAAGGCATGAGAAAGAACGAGTTGAATAATAGAAGTAGGTTTAACAACGGGACTAAATGATGCACCAACGAAAGGGAATAGGAATAACCTGTAATTATATTGAAGAAAGATGATGGACAATCTTTGTTGATGAAAAGTTGAAGTGTTGATGAAGAATCCCTTGATGTTGATCAACTGGGTGAAGAATTATAAACAGGGCAGTCGACCAAGAGGAAAACAATAGGGCGCAGATCAACCAAAACTAAAGAATTGAGATCGTCCAGACTTCGTGGTCAAGCAGGCGGCTGACCATAAAAAGGCAATGGCGATCAGATTTACGGTCGATCAAGCGGGTGGTAGAGCTGATCGGCCGGTTCTTCTATTTCCTTATTTGGCCGCAAAACTCACTTTTGGAAAGTCCAACTTTGAGATTTAATAACTCCCTCATTTTAAAAGGCTTTTGAGCTAAAATTTGGACCACACCTTCTTGAATAAATAAGGTAAGAACACCTTTAGGAATAATGGAAATAACCTTCAAGGATTAGGAAATGTATTGAAAAGAATTCAAGTGGTTAGAAATAGAAAGTAGTGTGACTTGCACTCCCTTTTGGATGATTTTGAAGATAGAAACTTTCTTGATGGTTGGGCATCTCTTCACACAACTTTCCTCCAAGGAGTAGGGACATGGATGCCAATAAGAGAACTCACTCAACGTCAAATGGGCTCAATCTTGTGATACTACTCACACAAGAATAACTTTGGATACAACTCACCAAAGTGTTTAAAAAAGGAATCACTCCAATTTCGAAGAAAGCAAAAGCTTTTTGTATTCAAACTTCAATGTCTAAATAATTACATGAGGATGGTTATAAATAACCAATTACAAGAATAAAGAATGAACAAGAATAATATCACTAAATCAGCTCATAGTATAAGCTTGTCTGACTTTCTATTTAATGGAAACTAGGTTAATTAACTAAAGGATTATTTAATTCATTCTTCCTTTTTTCTTCTCCAAGCCTTGATGTATTTTGGCAGCTAATCCTTGTTGGTACTTGGCCACTTAGATGGTTTCCATGTAGATTTCCTTAGTCTCCAGTCTTAAGTCTTAGACACTTGGACTTTCCATTACAATTGCTCTCTGTTCTATGGGCTGTTGACAAAGCAAAAAAACTCTAAATTTAACGATCCAACCTATTCTAGAAAGCTTAGGAAGACAGCTACAATCTTTGTAAAGCACTTTTGTTGGACATGGCATCGTTCTAATTGCCAAAATCATCAAACACTTGTCAAAGGTCAGAAAGTAGACACTTTTAGAAAGTTCGTCAAATATTCATCACCCTGGCAATGAAGCCAGGGTGATGGGTCAAAAAACCATGGCGGACGTTCAAGGGAGTGCCCGCTAGAGGTGGGAATTGTTGGAACAATGTTCCACGAGCAAGAACAATTGTCGTTCCACATAATAAGTTGTTCTACGGGTGGGAATGATCATTCTACAGAGTGTGGGTTCATTCTGCAGCGGAATGACCCATGTTCTGTAGCGTAACAACAAATGTTTTGGAGCGAAACGAACCCCAATCAGAACTTTTAATGTGGCACGCACTGTGCAAGTGTCGCTGAGTCAAACTTTTCGTGGAACGTCCTGGTGGTACAATGCCTTGGACTTCGACATTCCACTGGCCATGCACTATTTTGTGAGGCACAACCATGCCGATTACACCATTTCCTCCCTTGGTTTGATGGGGAATTTCTAATTCATGTGATAGGCTCGGATGAATTTGAGAACTGTGAACCACCTTCTGAAATTGCTGCTCCCATGGACAGGAGGCAAGCACATCACTGAGGTATGGGTTTTATACTTATCGCTTTACATTTGCATACATGGTCTTATAAAAATTTTATTTTATGGGTTACCACATACGCAAAACCGACGGAGACTATTTGACAGCACGTCAGATTTTATAATACATATGTACTAGAGTTTTACACGTTTACTTTCATGCATAATAATTTCATGGTATTGAGGTGATACCTGATTTAGGGGTAATGAATCCTCTTGATACTTTGGATGGTCTCAGTACCAAAGTATCACAAGGCTATCCCCGATTCATCTCTTGCTGCGTAGACATGGTTGCTTGCACGTTGTGTGAAAGGATGGATATAGGGTGGTGATGACGCGTCCATTGGGTTTTGACTCCTAGAACCTAATCAGGGTGTTCTATGTTACGAGTTTGTCGGCGCTGAGCTTAGCTCATCATCAAACTCGAGTGATGATATGAGTTGTGTCGACGTTGAGCCTAGCTTGTTAGCAAACCTTGGGTGATGAGCTGAGTCTATGGCTGCCGTTGCTTTCTTTCAGACTCATGATGTGCTGCACAGGATGGTGGCCGCCTTTCTGTGTGTTTGATCAAAGGAGTTCTTGAGTGACTCTCCATTTTCACTAGTGATGGTTTTCAGTGTAAAATCGACGAAAGTATTTTGAGTCTAGTAGTCTATGTATACAGCCATGGTTTCTTCGATATCTTGTCGGGGCCCTTCGAGGCCGGTTTTCCCTCAATGGATGAAAATGTTTTGAAATGTTTTGAGAAACATGCATAACTCCCCAAATTCATGTTTTTTTTTTTAATAAAAAGAGGTAAAACAAGTTTTACACATGCATCGTAGTTAGTATACGTTTCCTACTGAGTTAGTCACTCACCCCAATGACCCCTCCCCTCTAGGTATAGATAGGGGTACCTAGGCTCGTGGTGTTCAAGCTTTGGACTATTGCGAGATTGTTTTCTCTTTCTTTGTATTTAGTTATATTTTCCAATAAGGACTATTGGCTTCTGTAATATTACTTTGGTCATACTTCTAGTTGTATGGACATGGATGCATAGTGTAATTTGGATTTGACTTACATTTATGTACTATTCACTCTTGCGATCACTGTGTGGACCATGGCTCATCTCAAGTGGGCTATGGCTTGAGATTTTGTACAAGTCTTTCGTAAATCTCAACTAGCCATGAGCTGGGTGATTGGGTCCTCCTTGACGATCGAGTCGTTTGTCCCAACATTTTTGTCAGGCCCGCCCTCCGGGTAATGACATCCATAACAGAAAGCGCACACGTCCGTGACAACTATATGGGATACGTTTAGGACTCGTTCGTCCTCGGGATTTTTGGTTTGCAAAGATATTTATGGGCTGTGAATATATTTTTAGATTGTGAATATATTTTTGGACTACTGATTTGTAAAAAGAAGATTTTTCATTTATAGAAAGGAAGGTTGAGATGAAATCTAATCATTCTTACATTAGAAGGGAGCTACAAAGTCTTGTATTTTCTCTTTAATTGTCTAGAGGAAAAGAAAACATGTTGAAGTTGACCTGAAATAAGAAATCACTATTCTAAGTGATCAAAATTGTGTTAAGACCTCAATGTAAGTGATATTTGCACACGTTTGACCTTTGGTCTACATCACAAAGTGCTAGGGTATTTTTACTTGTGTTTCTATTTGTTTGTAAAAGCATCATCGATAAGGTGTTTCTGTGATATTAGACGTTGATCGAGGATGTGTTACTCTTTTGATTGTTGCCTTGCCTTGATTTCTTTGGTTAGATATATAGGATGACAGAATATTGTAATGACTTTGGAGATGTATGGTTATTTTCTTTTACATGTGATAGTAGACCAGACTGATATTAGTGTATTACGATTCATGTGACATGGTCATGTGAATTACATGCATCATGCATATGTATTTATTTTAAAAATTGAAAATGATTTTCATGCACATATTTGCATATAAGAAAGATTGAAGATACAATGAAATATATGTAAGAGGCTTTGGCGATTTATTCTTCAATTATTTGAGGCTTTGGTGGGTTTTTCTCTCGATGATTAGGGGATTTGGTATCGTATCCCAATGTTAATAAAAAAAAAAGAATGAAAAGAAAAGAATGAGAGACCGCAAAACTAAAATACATGTTTTTATGAGGTGCATCTCATGCTTATGACATGTATGCATCACTTATTGAGCTTTGAGCTTATAGATGAACTTTGTAGTGAATATGACTTTATTGATGTACCCGATGTTGGAAATGAATGATAGATACAATTGAAGGAGTACTCTCATGGGTGGCGATGTTGGAGCGATATTGACCCTTGGTCAAGGCTTGAGGAAAATGATATCAAATGAAAGACTTTTATTTAAATTATATATAAACATTTTTTAATGTTTAGAGTTTAGTTAAGACGTTTCACAAGACTTTTAAATGAATGATTAAAGTTAACGAATTTATGTTTATTTATGTTGGACTTTAACTACGTTTGAGTTTTAAATTATAATTTTTATAGAAGACTTGCTGCTTATTTTTCAAAGGCAAGATTCAATTTCATTATTTATGAATTGATTTTCAAATATATGAATTGTTTTTTAAAAAAGACATGAAAAATTATTTACGCTATGGAGCGTTGCAATCTTACCATTACTCATTGTGAGTTTATTGTCACCATGATACAGGGTAACATCACTAAACTAAGAAATATTTGGAGAAAAATGTTGAGTTGAACTTGACTCTATAAACCATGCATTCTAATTGACAGCAGAAAAGGAACTTGTGTTGGAATGAGTGAAATAGTTTGAACATTAAAATTTCTTGGTGGTGTTTTATAAGCTATATTAGTCCGGTGATAGCAAACAAGAGTAGAGTGTCCAATTTTAAAGCATCTGACAACGAGACTTGAGAGATTTAGAATGAAACTATTGTCTAGAAGGTCAACCAAGAATACTAGAAGCAGGAACAGATTGTTGAGCTGAAGGTAAACAAAGGCGGAAAACAAAGGCGGAGAAGATAATCACACATAGTGAACATTTAGTTGAGGTAGAAGGGTATTGGTGGGTGAAATAGAATGTTGCAGTTCTAGACAAAACTAAAAATTTCGAACTTCCTCAATGGTCAATTCTCAAAGATGACTAGTGATAGTAACGACAAATAGATTGTATTCTCCCGAGGCCATTAAGTAAATAAATTGGTCGATTCTCCAGGTTGACTAGTGATAGCAAGAACAAATAGATTGTATTGTCCTGAGGCCATTGAGTAAATAAATTAGTTGATTTTTCTGATTGACCTTTTCACCAATTGAGAATAGGAAAAACAACATTGCTAAACAACACAATCGATAACTCTGATATCAAGTTGAGGTTTCTGAAATGTAGCTAAAGAGAATACGAGAGAAGGAGACAGAGAAAACACAATAACAGAAGAATGACTAATATGTTATTTCTATTCACTCATACAATTGATACTTTACATCATGTGTATATATACATAAAGGTACAATTAACTGATACCTATTGAACATTCTAAACAACTTAGGTGGGTAAAATATTATCCTCTGACAAATCTAACAGGACAAAACTTGGACTTATTTTTGAAATAATAGAAGTCAAATCTAAAGTTGGTCATGTGAGGCTAACCAAGTAAGTTATTTTGTTCGGAATTTCAAAATAATAAAAATTTGATACGTCAACATTGTCACTTGAATTCGAAGTTTATTTGTCAACCTCACAAAACTTATAAATTATATTTACTTTTGCTTTCAAAGATCAACATAATGACTCTATTATTGTAACACAATTATGATGGGCATGGATTTTAATACACTGAAATTTATTATTATTATTAATAAGTAGCAGCAGCCTTAGCTTCCAGAGTTAGCATAGTGTCCTTCAAAAACTGACAGATAAGACCCACTATTAACACCTATTGAGAATTTTAATTTCAACCCAAATTAATCCCACCAGATTTTCCTTTTGCTACTCGACAAATTTCATTAAATTCCAACACTACTGTCATCCCGTTTTTAATAAAAAAATATATTATACTTATTTTTTATTTTTACTTTTTAAATTTTATTTATTAACATAATAAATATTAATTGACATAATAAATTATAAATAATTAAAATAAACTATTAATTACATTAATTAATATTTAACACATTAAGATATGAGAATAAATATTAGTAATAGAAAATAAATATAATTTTATTATTGTGAATAATCTAAAAAATTCAGAGTTTTTCATAAAATTAAACTTTAATAATAATAAAAAAGACAATAAATAATTATGTGTTTTCCTCTTCTCCAACTAAAAAAAAATTGCCGCAACTTAACAAGAAGCAACGCCACTTTATTTAACTTAGCGAAAATAACAAGAAAATCAATCATCTTTTATTGTTAGTGATAAAATAACCATCATTCTTTTTTTACTAACAATTTAACTACTGAACTACAAAAAGACGTCACGACAACCATTGGTGTTACATTTACTGTTAATGACGATGAATTGCAGCAGCTGGACGACGAACTGCAGAAGCTTGATGACGACGAACTGCAGAAGCTTGATGACGACGAATCGCAGAGGCTTGGTGACGACGAACTACGGAGGCTTGATGATGACGAACGAAGATGTCCAAAGCAGTAACAAATGGGCGACATCCATCAAAATTCGTCGGCCAAGGACCGTCGAACGGAGACATCCAAGGCAGCAACAACAAGAGACGTTCGTCAAAATTCGTTGGCCAAGAACCGTCGAACAATAATTCAATAGACTGACGAAGGATATCAATTATCTGGGAATGTCCATCGTGCCCATTGGAACGATGGTTCATGGCCATTGGATCAAGAACGGACGTCCCTCGGTCGGAATGGACAGCTAGGATGGAGTTTTTCATTTTCCAAATGGTGATGACGGACGCCCCTAGTCTCACAACAGATGTCCCTCGACTTAAGACTACGTTGTTCAGGCTGCAACGGACATCCATCTTTGGCCGATGGACGTCCATTGTATGTTCACCGGACTTTTCTGAACGTTACATCAATTATTGGGGGACGTCCGTCGTGCCCGTTGGAACGATGTTCATGGCCATTAGATCGAGAATGGACGTCCCTCGATCAAAATAGACAGCTAGGATGGAGTTTGTCATTTTCCAAATGGCGATAACAGACGTCCCTAGTCTTATAACAGACGTCCCTCGACTTAAGACTACGTAGTTCAGGCTACAACGGACGTCTGTTTTTGGTCGATGGACGTCCGTTGTATGTTCTCCAGACTTATCTGAGCGTTAAATCTGCCTATAATCACGAAGGATGCCCCTTGGACATAAAACGAACGTCCCTATAATTCATTGAACTTAGTTCGCCGAAAATTTCGTATTTCGCAGTACTCGCTAGAGCGTACAGTCGATTCTTATATAGGTAAACCGACGCACAATAATCAGTGGCAGATCATCCTCATACTGTGGCGGTCTTTCACAGACCGCGATGGTGTTTCTCAGACCTCGGCTGTGTTTTGCTACACCTCCGCGATCTGTGAAAGACTATCGCAGTCTAAGAAAGATGATCAGAAACTAAAAACGTGAAAATTGTAGACCGAACTATGCCGGAGCTTCCCGACATCATCTTCTCGGTTACCGTCAATGTTTGTTGACGAAATCATAATCAGAATCAAAAGTTCATCAATAATGTTGCTAAAAAACGTGACTGCGAAGATAATGTTGCTGTAAAATGTGACTGCGAGGTCGTCGATGGACATTGACGATAAACATAATAGCGATGATTGTCGCAATATTTTTTCATAATTTGGTTAAGTTGTTAGAAAAAAAAAATTGTTATTTTCTCACTGATAATAAAGAATAATAATTGATTTGTCATTTTTTTGAACTTACAAATGACTAAATTTATTTAGATTAAGGATAGCCATGCATTTTAATTTTACTCATTATTTTAACAGAACAAATGTAGTACATTATAAATAATTAAAATGATATTATTTATATCAATAAATACATAAATAATACATGTCCTTTTTAAATATAAAATAAAAATATGATATTATTATCGTGTATCACTGCTTGAATAATACGTGCTGCAACAAAATATAAGGTTAAAGTATAAAGAGAATATTTTACTTGGATCTTGGTTCTTCTTGTTCTTCAAAGCTTAGAAAAACAAATCTCATTTAGGTTAAAGGATACGAGTCTCTCTCTCACTCTCTCTCAAAAGCTATTCCTAATTTTTCCATCTTGAAGTTCATTCTTTTAAAAATCTGTTCTTCACTGTACTAACCAAAAACCCATGAGATATATCTCTCTCTTCTTTCCCCCCTTCCTCACTCCATCTCCTCTTCCACAACTAGATGCTTCTTAAGGGTATTGTCGACTGGTGGGCTTCTTCGAAATGGTATTTGGGGTAGTGGGTTTGGAGAGTTCTGAAACTTCAGATTCTGAAATCAAACCGAAGAGCGTTGGATCTGAATTCCTTAATCACCACAGATCTGGGTCTATTCAAGATGAATGGAGGTCTTCTAAGATGGCAAAAAATGACAGTCTCTCTTCCTCAGAGACGAGGCCTTTACACCAAGGAATCCCTTTGCTTAGATCTAATTATATCGAAGCTGGTCAGAAGGAGCTGATGCTTAGTTTCTCTTCTGGCTCTGAAGCTTCTCAGTCGACCAACAATGGCGTTATAGCGGGAAAAACTATTCATCAGTCGGTTTTTCCTTATTTTCAGCAAAAGCCCTCTTCTTACAGTAAAAATGCAGGTATTAATCACTTTTATTAGCTTTTACTTAAAGTTTAGCATATAGGTAATCTTTCAGTCGCTCCATTTTCTAAGATTGGTCTGAGAAAAATCTCAATCTATCGATTCCTGTCTTCAACGGATGGTAATGGTCTTTTCATGGCATAGAACAAACCTCTTTTTTTTCCCTGGCTGTTTATTTCAAATTTTTCTAATTTATCTACCAAAGATTGAGAAACTTGATAAAATGTGTAATTTCTGGGGATGATTGTGGTAAGATGTTGTTTTTCTGAATATTTTAGGTCATGTAAATCAAAGTGGAAGAATGCATGGTTCTGTTAACGCTGCAAAAGGGCCATTTACACCATCACAGTGGATTGAGCTGGAACACCAAGCCTTGATTTACAAGTACATCACTTCAAATATAGCTGTACCTTCAAATTTGCTCATCCCTCTGAAAAAATCACTCTATCCATTTGCCTTGACCGATTCCTCAGTCGGATCCCTCTCCTCCAACTCAAGTAAGCTTCAACTTTCATTTTTCTTCCTCTCTTTCTTTCATTAGATTCTACAGCAATCTAACTTTTTATGCTTGGTTTAACCTTGATTTGCAGTAGGGTGGGGTTCTTTCCATGTGGGGTTTTCGAGCAACACTGATCCCGAGCCGGGGAGGTGTCGTAGAACTGATGGGAAGAAATGGCGGTGCTCTAGAGATGCTGTTCCAGACCAGAAGTACTGTGAAAGGCACATAAATAGGGGCCGCCATCGTTCAAGAAAGCCTGTGGAAGGCCAAACTGGCCACACCCATTCGAAGCTGGTGCCAATGGCATCTACTAGCAATAGCGCCACCAATGGACTTGGAATCACACCCCACCAGTTCAAGAGCTTGCAGCCAGGTGCATCCTCCTACGATTCTGCAAATGCAAACGCAAACGCCAACAGGTAATAATGAATCATTCATCCAATTGTGAGTAAAATAAATAAATTAGAGTAGAAGTATATCATTATTTTTTTAAGGGTAGTGCTGAACTTAATGTTATGCTTCCACATCAGACTGTCTACCATGGCTACAGCAAACCTTGTTACTTATGAAGGTAGAGATATCAAGGTCAAACAAGAGATGACTTTACAAGAATCAGTACCGGCAGAATTTGGACTTGTCTCGACTGATTCAATGACAAATCAATCATACAGAAGCTGTTTCGTGAATCCCAAAAGTTATGGTTCCTTCCTGAACTTCAATAACCAAGAAACACAAGATCAACATTCACTTTATCAGTTGATTGGCCAATTTCCGAAAGATGGGCTTGATAACCCTGTTGTAACCTGGCCGGAAGAGCTGAAATCTGACTGGACTCAGCTGTCCATGTCCTCATCCTCATCCTCAGCTGCACAAGAGAAACTTGTACTTTCACCGCTCAGATTATCTCGTCAAATTGAGCAAGTGCAAATGAGTGCAGGGGTTAGCTTTGAATTTGGCACACAAACTCAGAAGCATAATAGTGGAATGCCAGTTGCTTGGGAAACTTCAATTGGAGGTCCTTTAGGTGAGGCATTGAAGAATACTACTAACTCTGTGAAGGCCTGGGATGGCAGTCCTCAGATGGGGTCTTCACCCACTGGCGTCCTTCAGAAAGCTACATTATGCTCGCTTTCTCATAGTAGTTCTGGAAGCAGCCCAAGAACTGAGAATAGAATTCTTGATGGGGCTACTTTGTACGAAGATGTTTTTGGATCAACCATAGCTATTTCCTCAGTTCCATCTCTAGCTCCTGGTTCTGATCATAGTATGTAGAAAAAGATATGACAATTTGAAGAAGCTTTGACCAACATTTTCCATGTTTTTCTCTCTTGAGCTTGTGTTGCTCCTCCCCCCCTTCGATTTTTTTTTTTCTTTTTTCATTTTCGCTTCTTATCTCATTCTGCTTTGAATAGATTGGGTGCACTGCCCGTGATCTGAATGTATTGATAAACTCTTTATCATGCTTTGAATATGGACATCTCTGATCGGTGGGTGTTATTCATCTCGAGTATATTTCATTTACAAGTGCACATTGATCACTCGATCATCTCCGAAAAATAAGCAAATTAGCAGAGCAAGTTGGGGAGAAGAATCGTGCTACGAAACCTGCAAAACAATGTCACGATCATGGAGAGTTTGACTTTTTTACTCCCAAGCGAAGTTAATAGCACACCATGTGAAGATAAAGATGGTCTAAAATATGATAGCTCAGCTCCTATCAATAAAAGGGCACAATCTCACATGTCTTTTGGGAGAGAAGGAATTTTTTTCATATCCCTCTTTTCCTCCATTAAAATAAAGAGCTTTCTCCTCTCTTTCTGTGTTGCTAGCCTCCCATCTCTCTCTTTCGCTGTAAACTCTTTTTGGCAAGCAGAACCATCTCCGACAATTTAGAAGAAATTATGGACGATCGACTCCTCCACAGTAAGCCGATTCTTTCCACCCTCTATAATTTTGATTTTGGGGGAAAATCTTTGAAGTTTATGCAAAATTCTTCTATGTTGGTAAAGATTTTTTGGTCTGTTTCCCGTATGGGTTTGGAGGAGGAGAGCAATAGTTCTTATGGGCCGGTCGAAGCTTCGGCCGGTGGTCGGAAATTCGGAGTCGAGGTAAATGTAAAAATCTGAATTTTTTTTTTGGGTGCTCCTTTCCTCCATTAATGGGGATTTTGGTTAAATTATCAGATTGTGTTATGATTAAGAGAAATGGAGAAAGAAAACTACTTTGCATTCAAGCCGTTCACGGAAGTTTATTGCAGAAGAGAAATGAGAATAACGAAAAAACGAACAGGCACTTGCCGTTAGCCCTCTTACCCGTTAGTTAACAGAGGAGACTGACTATCAATCCCCAAACTCAGATCTCACTTTACCATGCAAACTCACTTCTTCTTCCCTTAAGCATATCTGGATATGGGCTTGAATACATTGAGTGATTGGGTCTGCGTTGAGAAATCCAATGCATTTCATATCTATAAAAAAAAATTTCTAAAACAAATGAAAAATTATTAGAGATAAAATAAAACATATGTAATACGAATGAGTAATGCATAGAGGTGTTTAACAGTCAGCAGACCAGCTCGCTTGCTTTTGCGAGCCGAGTCTAACTCAGTTTCAAGAGATGGGCTGCGCCGAGCCTAGAATTTGAGCTCGCAAGCCCTCTTGGGACTGAGCCAAGTGAGCAGACTCGTGGGCTTGAACTGGGGCTTGGTCGAGCCAGGGTAGCCATGTCACGCCCCAAAATTTATTGTTTATTTTTGTGTGAAATACACGTACATTTTTAATATTTTTTATCGTGCTTTCGAAAAATGTTTTACATAATGGAAGACTTTTTCATAAAATAGGTTATAATTCAAACACATTAAAGCATTGATTCATAAAATCCTTTTGTGGGTATAAAATATTAATCACTAAGTTCTATTATAAAATGTTATACAAACACCACATGCTTACATTAAAAATCTTTTATAAAAAATCCTCTATCATGAGTCATAACCCAACTATCGAAATTGTGGTAACAACCTCAATAGCTCCTCACGAGTTTGCGCCATTAACTGTGTCATAATCCATATCTTCAAACACGAGTCTCATTGTCAAACTCCTTACCTACATCACAAGATTCACCTATGAGCCTAATGCTCATTAAGTAATGTTTAAATGTCATGTACATGATATGCAACTTCATAAAATATGCAGTACATTTTTTTTTCTTTCTTTTCTTTTCGTTTCATGTTGTGGTTCAATATTGGGGACCATGTTCACAAAAGCTTCTTTTCTTAACATTGAACTACACCACCAAAGCCTCAAATTCATTGGGGGAGATGCCTGCCAAAACACCATTAGTGGCTAAAGCCACCAAAGCTCTAATGGTGGCTATATCGTCGAAACCTCTTACGTATCTTTATTCTTTTTCAATGAAATCATGATGGACTACGGGTCCATTCCGTCTTTAATCAAACTTCCAAAATTATCATGAAGGTATTCAAAGTCAACTACAAGTGGAAGTTTAAGTTCAAACAAAGAATATTTGAAGGATTTTTCAAAACTGTACACTTCTTGATCTTCGATAAGTGTTTGACTAATTTGGCATTCCAAACAACGTCATTTCAAAACCAGTGCTTCATGAAGTTGTATCTGACTTCCTAAGCTTTCTAGAATGAGTTGGATCGTTAAATTTGGAGTTCGTTTGCTATATCAAAAGCCAGCGGAACAGAGAGTAATTATTATGGAAAGTCCAAGTGCCCAAGCTTGGAAATCAAAAAAGTCTTTACATGGAAGGTAACTCAACAAGAGCCCAAATAGAAGAGCTATCAACCCATGAAGATAAAAGAGGGCTCATGCCCTTAATGCTATTGAAAGAAGTCCAAGAAGACAAGCTTGAAGGGCAAGAAAGACAAAGGGAAATAAAGTTAAGGAAACTTTCCTTAATCGGCCAAAAGTAAGTGGACAAATGAGGGCCAATTGTGCTTGGTTATGGCAACCATCCAAGTGGCAATTCTTGAAGGAAAATAGCTGCCAAAAGTCATCAATTTCGTGGAGCCAAAGCTAGCAAAGATTAATAAAATAATAGCTATAGAAAGTTACTAAATTCATATTATAGTAATTGGCCATACGGGACCGAATACCTAGTGTGTTTCCTATTCTGTTGTTTCCTATTTTATGCTTTATAATTGGCTATATAAAGCCCCATAGTGCTTATGTTTTAAACATTCAAGTTTGATTAATAAAAACTCTTGCTTTCTTTTCAAATTTAGAGTGATTCTTTTTTCAACACTTTGGTGAGTTGCATCAAAAGTCATCATTGTGTGAGTAGCATCATAAGATTGGGCTTACTTAGAGTTGAGTAAGTTCTCTTATTGGTATCTGTGTCCCTACTCCTTGGAGGAAAGTTGTGTGAAGAGATGTCTAACCATCAAGAAGGTTTTCATTCACAAAGTCATCCATCCAGAGGTTCCATACTCAACTACTTGCTATTTCTGGCGACTCAAGATCTCTCAAGCATATTTCCTAATTCGTAGCAGATATTTCCATATATCTTCAAGTATTTTTTAGTTATTTCTTTACCCCTTCCACTGGTGCATCATTTGGTATCAGAGCTAAAATTCCTACTAATTTATGATATCTTTTTTTCAACACAATGACAAGGGGACGAAGCTAATCATTCAGACGAGGGAAATTCACCATCAATCACATTGTATGAAAAATATTCCGAAAGTTGACAATCTCAACTCAATAAAATTAGCACCTTGTTTTGAGAAATATTACAATGACTTGAAGCAAATATATCACGCACTCCGACCTTACAAGCACAAGACCACGATGAGGTATTAGAAGGTACTCTTGAGCAAATTGAAGAAGAAATTATTTACGCCGAAGAAGGGCTATTATTTTCTTTGAAGTCACAATTAGATGAGGAAGAATGTCAAGAAAAATTAGCTTTTCATATCCCAAGTTCCAACAATGACAAGGTTTGCCATTTATTCATTAAGGATGAAATTTGTGCTAACATGGTTCCTTTGATCATGGTGAAGGGGCTTAGCTTGGAATTATTAATGCATGGTATAACTTACAAACTTTGGTGGCACATTGATAAAGACCAAATTGTTCATGGAGGAAGTTTAAACACAAAAAAGGTATATCTTTTAGTCAAAGATGGAAAGAGAGACAATACTTTGCCTTCCATGGATTTTAAGGAAAGTTTAAGTTGGTTGAGTGCCAAAGATGACATTAAGGTAAATCCAACTTTGGTTAATTTTTCTCATGAGAGTTTCACTAATATCTTGATTTGTGATATGACAAGTACTAGTAGTTTTCTTTAGAAGTCACCATGGCTACACGATAGAAGGCATATACATGAAGGATATTCAAATTTCCATTTTTCATTCAAAAGGGATGAGAGGTTAGTCAATCTAGCTCCAATTCAACCAAAGCAAATTGTTAATGGATTATGATGTATTAAAAGGAAATCAGATGAAAACTACTATGGGAATATCATCAAGTTTAACTTTTAATTGATAATATCCAGATCAGAGGTTGATTTTCGAAAAGACACAGACTCCTTGTAACTGATTGAAAAAATCGTCTATTCTAGGTAGAGGATATCAGTTCTTAATTGTTACTTTATTCAGTTCATGGAAGTCGATACACATCCTTATCGATCCATCCTTCTTCTTCCCAAATAGGACTAGCGCTCCCTAGGGTGAAAAGCTAGGAGGAATAAACTCGTGGTTCATTAACTCATCGAGTTGGACTTTCAATTATCTTAATTCTTCTGGGGCCATTCTGTATGGGTTCTTCAAAATAGGTTCTGTTCTAGGATGCAGATAGATCACAAATTTGATTTCTCTATCTGGAGGTAATCTCAGAAGATCATCTAGAAAAACTTTCGGAAAGTCTTGAACGATGGAAATTTCTTCTGGCTTTGCCTTTGATACCGTCGTCATGTCCATTACATTAACAAGGAACCCTTCATCTCCATTCCTCATTAATTGGTCTGCCTTAAGTGTAGAGATTACAGCCAATCTGCCTTTTTCCTTGACCCCACGAAATGTGTGTTGCTTGCCATTAGGGGAGAGAAAACATAGTTCTCTCTTTCTACAATTTATCATTGCTTGATGCTGGGATAACAAATTAATACCCAGAATAACATCATACCCCTTTATGTCCATGATAATTAGGTTAGCATAAAAAATTTGATTGTTTATTTTTATTGCATACGCCTTTAGAATTCTGTCAGTAATCAAGCATTCACCAGAGGTAAGAATACTCTATAGTTACTCTTTTCTAATTCGGGGAAACAATTTATATTTGCACTAAATTCGTTTGCAATGAAGGAATGATATGCATCTATATCATTAACATAAATTGTACCTGACATCATCGAATTGCAATAACATTACAAGCTCATACATTCCAAAGAACTTTAAGCAAATACTTCAATAATAAAGCGTACCTGACACCACAGCAGACTGATCTTCCCTTGTTTTCTCGTCATATTGAGCTTCATTGCCATACAAGGAAAAGACCATTGGTACCACTCCTCTAGATCCACCGATTCCAGTAGAGCAAAATCTTGCAATATGCCCAGGCTCCCCACACTTAAAACACCGTCCAGGACCCACTTTGAATTCTTCAAAGTGATTCTTCTTGCACTTTGGACAATAATTCGGTTGATATGTCCTCACATTGGATGAGATTGTAACTAGACATGACAAACG
Organism: Begonia loranthoides; assembly: GCA_022433065.1. Classification (NCBI taxonomy): domain Eukaryota; kingdom Viridiplantae; phylum Streptophyta; class Magnoliopsida; order Cucurbitales; family Begoniaceae; genus Begonia; species Begonia loranthoides. The sequence goes on from CM039471.1 coordinate 17,072,847, forward strand.
AGCTGAGCCGGCTAAGCTGAGCTTGGAAAAGTCTAGCTCATTGAGCCTACCGAGCTTAACAAGCCGAGCCTAACAAGCCTGTCGAGCCTAACGAGCCTACCAAGCCTAACGAGCCTACCAAGCCTAACGAGCCATGTCTAACGAGCCTGCCGAGCCTAACAAGCTTTTCCTAAAAAAATTTCAACCCGAGCTAGCTCGCGAGCCATGAACCTAACGAGTCTAACTAGCCAAATATACATAAATAATATTATCTTATATAAATATATTATAAATTATTTTCAATATTATATTATTAAAAACTATAATAAACATTTGTTATTATAATGTAAAAATATTATAGTTAGTCGTATAATTGAAAAAAAATATATTTTTATTAATATAACATATAACATGTAATTGAAAAAACTATTTAATAAGACGAATAAAATATATATTGAAAGATCGAAATAACCTAAGAGAGAGAGGGGGGTGGGGGGGTTGGGGTGTGATTTAGGTTTTAAAACTTTTTCGTGCAATTATTAATTTATCTAACCTTAAGTGATTTATCTCAATTATGCAAACAAATAAAGCACAAGTATAATTATCCAAAATTTTTAATTATTCTACTATGTAGTTCTCTTGTTGTTGATCTTTTACCACAACATCGTTCCAATCCTTCATGCAAATGAGTGCCTCCACGAGTTTTGGTGCAAGTCTTCCTCGTCGATCATCGTACACATGTCTACCTGCACTAAAAGTAGACTTCGATGCTACGGTAGAGACTACGAGTGTTAGTAGATCATGTGGAATTTTAGAAAAAATAAGAAATAAAGTGGAGTTGCCTCTCCTCCAAGCTAAAATATCAAAATTCTCGTCGCGAGAAATTGGATGGTGGCTGTCAAGATAAATATCGAGTTCATTTCTTTGTGACCTATAAAAATGAACATTGCTATCTATTTAATTTAATACATCGTCTATAAAATCTTGTGGAGCTCCACCACGGGCACCATACTAGAACTAGCTAAAAGGGGGATGGTCGTTGGATCAAAATAGCTGAAGCATAGATAGCTAATGATTTATGGAATAGATATCTGAAATGAATAGTGGGTTTGAGAAAAGCAATAAGTAAAGAGAAAGTCATCGTTTCAAGGAAAAAATGCAGAGTATTAAGTATTTTCACATATTATAAGTATTTTCACTTCATTTTTGTTCAAATAAAATAAAAAAAATTTCACTACGTGATATTTAAAAATTAAAATAATAAGAACATACAACGTTACCTAAATATACACGACGTTACATAAATATATAATTAACATACAAAATTTATAATTATGTAATATAATTATTATTTATTAAATTGAATTAAAGTATATTTTAATTTAGATAGTAAAGAAGAGAAGGTAATAAGAGAGAGGAGATGTGGAATTGTCAATTGTGAAAGTTGAAGGAGCAAACAAAAAGTAAAAAATGAAACTAAAAAGAAAAAAAAGAGAGGAGATGGAATCCCTCATCGAAAAATGAGGGGAATATTTATTAAGAGTTGTCCGGTAAATAGAGTTGGGTGGACACTTGTGAGAGTGAAAAGAAATTCGAAAAAAAGAAAAAAAAAGGATAAAAGGTCAATTATTTTGTAAATGAGTAAAAAATTGAATAATGTTGGTTTTGGGGGAGGCGGGCTGGCTCGCTTGCCTTGTGAGCCCGCTCATCGAGCTCGAGACTGGCGAGCTCGCGAGCTTGGAAATTCGAGCTTCGCTCGGCCCGCATTCAGGCACAGGCCTGACCCGCTCGGTACTACTTGGTACTATAGCAGGCTCGGGTTTGGCCCACTCAGTTACTGTAGTGGGCCGAGCTCGGCTCGGTTCGTTATAGTAACGGCCTAAGCAGGCGTTGGAGAGCCAGCCCGCCCGTTAGCCATTTCTAATTATAACTGCCTCAGTCATAATGTTTGTCCTTCATTTGTCGTATTCATCCGAATGCCTCTTTATTCCTTTGCTTACCATTGGTCCAATCTTATGCTACTGGTTTAGAGCATTCTTCCAGAACCTCTGATTCACTTCTCGTTGTTTGGACACCATCAATTCAGTATCTTTAACTTCTAACACCTTAGCGACAATCTTTGTATAAGGGACGTCATGAGTACCAAAAATCTTTACTCCTCTGAAAATTTCAAATTTCAGTCCATGGACGAACTGATGGACCTTGTGCTCATTGTTTGCTATAAATTGTGACGAAAACCGAGAGAGTACTTCAAACTTCCTTACATACTTAGATACAGTTTCAGTTTGGTTCAACTGAACAAATTCCACCAGTTTCTTTGACGGGATTGTCTTGTTGAAATACTTCTCATAGAAGATTTCCTTGAATTGATTCCACGTCAAAGCTCAGACATCTTGTGTCGTCTTAACAGTATCCCACCAGAACCTCGCGTCCTGAATCAGTAGGTACGCAACACATGAAACTTTTTTGGTCTCTCTAATCCTTGCGTACTCAAACATATTCTCTAGGGACCAAATCCATTATTTAGCTCCCATGGCTTCAATAATGTTTCCATTGAAGCATGGAGGCTTAAGTCTCTTAGTAGTTATACAACACACTTATTCCTTTTATCTTTCACGTGTTACCATCAACAATTTACAATTTCATTTCTAACAAGTGCAATTTTTTTAATTATATTTATTTAATAGTGAAGACACTAAAACATGGCAACATCCAAACTTAATATGCATTTAGGACAAATAAACCACTATTGAAGGGAAACATGTTGTAAATCTTAATTTTCTCTAGCCAAACTATGTACTAGAGTGTCAAAATTTGCTAATTGTTATAACTAATTATTTTATACCATGCAAGGAACACTACAGGGAGTTTCAAGGGAAATTACACAAAACTCTTTTCTTCATAATTATGCTAAAACAGATTGGTTTAAGGAGTACAGGTTCATCTACGATGTTCATTTCTTAAGGAATATTTTCGTTAGCAAGGAAAGGGAACAAACATAGGCATAATATCCACAACAAAGAACAACTCAAGGAATATAACAACATGCAAAAACACATTTTTTTAGGGTTGGTCACTAGCAGATTAATCTTTTATCACCCAGAATTATTGGTAACCAAACAAACAGAGAACAACATGCAGAAATATTAGTAACCAAACAAGCATAGAGCAACATGAGCAAGGAAATCATTCATGAAGGCATGAAATTCATAGAGAACATATCAAGGAAATCATGTACAGAAGAACAACAGTAGTTATCAAGAAAGAAATCAACAGAGAACAACATAAGTCGAAGAGAAATATTTCAGAAGCATTTCAGAGAGAAACAATTAATGCAGAGAAGAACAACTATCACAGAAACATGAGCAGAGAAAAAAAACTATCATAGAAACATTACTTGCATGGAATAATGAAGGAAAACATATGGCAAGCAAAACCCTACTCCCGTGATGTAGGTCTTTATGGACAAAGAACATGCATAATCCCTTACGTCACTTAATCCTTCTCTTTTCCTCACTTAGCAGCAACCCTTCCTAATTGCTGAAACTTTTCTTCTTGCAACACAACCAGAAAAACCATAGAGTTCCTGAGAGAGGGAATTTAGAAAACAAATCAACCATCCCCCATATACTTCCCTTCTAAATACTCACTGGACCACTGAGAAGACGTCAAGAAGGTTTGACATATTGTTTTCCACTGACTCCCCAAACTCCCGAGTTTCAGTTATACGTTTTTAGGCTGACGCTCAATATGCCGAACGATCGATTCAATGCCCATGATCGACCGCCAACTTCCAGCGATCAGCCGCGAATTCGGCTTCCAAATTTGCTAGTCGCTCAACGTTTTTGGCGATTGACTGTCGGCTTAGCATATTTTTTTTTTCACGTAAATAATATGAATTCTAAATAATTATATCTATAATTCATCCCATAAATCATTCCTAATAATTATAAACAATCATATCTCTATAAATCCAATTTTATAATAATATCAACTATAAAATATGACACTTTATCAATGACCAAAATATTACTTTTTCTTAGTCCAAGATTTACACACAACTGAATTCTTCGGGTATTACAATAATGGTAATGAGATTGATCATGCTTGAGGATTACATGATTGGATATGGATCATGTTTGGGGATTATAGGAATTTGATACTGAGCATGCGTTGAGGCCTATCTAGAGAATATAGAACTGTATGCATTCACAAGCATTCATGCATCATGGTGTTCAAAATGATACAAAAATGGTTTTTATGCATGGTTTTAGAAAATGGTACAATGGATGCTCACACATACTAAGTGTATGATGTTCTCAAGGGATGATCACCCGAACCGGACAACCTTCATTTAGGCTGTAGGAATATCCATTTTATCATTGAAAGTAAAACAGATAATAAATGAATTAAACAAAATAAAAGTAAATAGATGTTTTTGTGGTCTGGTAGGTAAAGCCTGATACAGAAACCAAACATAAAGTAAATAGAAGTTTTTGTAGTCTAGTAGGTAAAACCTAGCACAGAAACCAAATATAAGTAAATAGACATTTTTTGTGGTTCGGTAGGTAAAGCCCAACACAGAAACCAAAGATAAGTGAATAGACGTTTTGTGGTCTGGTAAGTAAAGCCCGACACAGAAACCAAAGATAAGTGAATAGACATTTTGTGGTCTGGTAGTTAAAGCCTGGCATAGAAACCAAAGATGAGTAAATAGACATTTGTGTGGTCCGGTAGGTAAAGCCCGACACAGAAACAAAATAAATATAGTAAAAAGGCAAAAGGAACTAATATGTAAAAGATAAACGAAAAGGAAAAGGAAAACAGTAAACTGTATAGGGATTTTGAAAAGCTGATGTGCATTGCATGTTTTATTTTATATCACTTACTGAGCCTTATGCTAATAGTTTAAGTCTTGTTGATGTAGGTACATGCTAGAACAAGTTAATGAGCAGTTGACGAAGGATTTGTCTCGTAGATCTTGTGGCTAGCTAGGCTAAAGAGATTTAAAGAAAAATAGTTTGTAAAGGTTTTGTAAAAACAATTTAATTGTAAAAGAAAAAAGGTTTATTTATTGTATTTCTTAAATGTTTTGTTTTATTATAAATTCTTCTACTGTATTTATAAAAGAAAAATGTCTTGAAAAAGACTTAAATATAAAAGAAAAAGTTTTAAATTTTATGCGCTTTCGAAATTACATGTTTTAAAAGTAAAAAAAATCAGGTCATTACACTTGTATCTCAAACAAAGCTATAAAATCATAAGCATACAGACGATTGCTCATATTATTTCTCGTTGCATTTTTGTAAAAATCCAGGTCACTACAAGATTTCTTACATTTTCTTACAAAACATTCCAACTTAAATCCTCAATTTTGACTCTTTATGTAAAAATCCCCCTTTTAATACAATCGATAAAAGCCCACAGGAATCATTTAGTACTCCTCTAATGCCTATCCAATACAGTTTGATCGGAATTCCCACCTAAATCAAAATTCCAAATCAAATATCCAAAATTTTAACAAATTAATGAGAAAGAGGTTCAAAACTTATTTACCATAGAAATGACGTCACTTGCATGGACACTCTATAATGTCAATCCCAAGTTGTGTGGTTAGAACCACAAAATCTAAATCGAATTCCTATGTTAAAAAACAATATGAATTTTATAAAAAAAATGTCACGGTCATATTTTTTTTCCTTTACCTCTTTTGTGCGTGATTAGCAAAAGCACTTAATGATCCTTTAAGTGAATACAATCATTATGTGTAAAAAAAAAAAAGGCTAAGTGTAAGTCATACTTAGTCTTTTAATTTGTTTACCCAAAACATCGTAACCATTCTTTCACATGATAGTATTTTATTTATAGAAACACCCCAATTTCAACCATACTTCCATCCATCCAAATACCCCTAGTAGTGACCACCCCACTAGTTAATTCACTGATAACAAGCTAGCCATAATCCACAGAAGCACCTCCTCCACAGTCATAATCTCCAATTTTATCTTCATGTGTATTTTTGTTAACATCCACATCACAAAAACCAAACTAAGAGTCTATTACTCAATAAATGGTGTACACATAATATGATATGCAATGCATTATAATTGATTTTATTTTTTATTATAGTAACCATTCAATTCTTGAAGAAATCTTCCAGAAATAGTAGGCACCATTTGGTTCGCCTCACAGAAAAGCCTACTTGAGGTTTGGGGAAGAATAGACATCATTTGGTCAGCCGCATGGGACAACTTAATCAACCCCACTCACAATGACAATCCCCATTCATATTCTTTCCTTTTTCATTTAATTCATTCTTCATGAAAATCCATGCACAAACAATTTCGTTTTCTTTGTAACTGAAAACCCATTTCATGATGCATGAATAAAGCACACGATATATCATAACTATAATTTTATAATTAAATGAACAGAACTACAAACAACAAGCAAATCTTTAACCAAACATGCATAGAAACTTATTTTATTCTATATAACCTTAGAATTTTGTGATGTAGGCTCGAAAGCCATACACACACAACACCACTTACCTGAAAATTTTACAACAAATCTGATCTTTTTGTTGAATAACCCACAACACAATTAGTATATTAGTATCATATACCTGTAATTATGTTAAACTTATATCGATGAATTTTCGTTCAGTTCTTGCTTCATCCAGTATAGTCATCATAACTCTCCAACAAACTATTCCTCAAAACTCAATTTTTTTCCATTATAACAATAAACTTATAACTTAAAAGGGGAGGTTTGCATCCAGTGCGCCTTTTCTTTTAGCATTTCTTGGCGAGGTTGATAAAAATCCCTCAAGCTCACCCATATTTATAGTGGAAAGGAGAGATGATGAGTCACCATTAGCATCTTTGTGCCTTCTTTCTTCTTTTGCCACCACAACCTATCTAAGCTAAACTTGTAGGTGTAATCATAGTGTTTCTTAATCTAGTGAAATCAGTGGCCATAATCCCTTACATTAATCGTTAAGTAATCTCAAAGGCCAATTAAATTAGTTGACGCTAGACGCAGGTATTTATACTTTTGCTGACGTGTAAACATCCGCTGTGGATATCCGTGCTCTTGAACAGTCACTATTTTTTGTGGACGCATTTTTATTAGTGCATACTCTTTCTCTTCCTTTGGTGGAACCCTTATATTATTCCAAAATTTCCAACTCAATAATAATAATTAAAATATCATTTATTTTCCCTGGGTGTTATATTCTTTCCCCGTTACAAAAAAATTTTGTCCTCAAAATTTTACTTAGGAAATAACTCTAGATACCATTTCTTCATATCACATTCTCTTTCCCAGCTGGCTTCTTCTATAGTGTGGTTATTCCATAAAATTTATACTGGAGAAATTCACTTGTTTCATCCTTTACTTTTTAGTCTAAAATTCGTATAGATTTTTCCTTATAATTTTGAGTAGATTGTATTGATATATTGGTAGGTACAAGCAAATTAATGGGATTTTGAATATATTTCCTTAGAATTAACACATGTAATACATTATGTATCCCCTTCATCGAGGATGGCAATTCAAGCTTCTTCACCATATTTTCCACTTTTTCTTTGATTGGAAATGGTCTAATGAACCTTGGGCTGCGTTTTCTTTTCTTTTTTCCAAAATCTCATTATTTCTTTACAGAGTGAAATTTTCAAAAACACCATGTCCTATATATCAAACTTCAATTCCTTTCACCAACAATCTGCATATTTTTTGCCTACTATGAGTAGTCAACATTCTTTAACGGATAAGAGCTACCATTTCTCCAGTTTGTTGAATAATTTATAGGCATGGTATCCTGGCTTCTCCAACTTTGTCCTAATATAATGGAGACCTATATTTTCTTTCATAGAGTGCTTTATATAGTGTCATCCCAATTGTAGTTTGGTAACTGTTTTTATATGCAAATACTACCAATGGTTAAATTTTACTCCAACCAACCTGAAATTCTAATATACATGCCTGCAATATATTCTCAAGGATTTGAATTGTTGTTTCTAATTATTGGTCTGTTTGAGGATGATATGTTGTACAAAAATCCAATCTAGTACCCATGGCTTTATGTAAATTTTTCCAAAATACTGACGTAAATCGAGTATCACGATCAAATATTATACATACTAAGATTCCATGTAATCGTATTATCTCTTGAATATATAACTTTTGCATATTCATTCACTGAATATTAGAGGTGGGAATAAGTCCGGTTTGAACCGGGTAACCGAACTGAAACAAACAATTTTAGTCGGTTCAGTTCTATTTAAAAAAAATTCTAGGTATGATCGAACCGAACCGAACCAAAAATGTCAATTCGGTTCTCGATTTTGGGTGGTAAGAACCGGGGAAATCGAAACTGAACCGATATGTATATATTAAAAAAAAAACAAAACAAAACCCTTGACCTATACTCTGCTCTCTCGACTATCACTGTCTCTTTAGGTATAGCCACACCGCGCCTCTCTCCATCTCCCGAAACCACTGCGACTCCCGTCTCTCTCAGTCTCTCTAGCCGAAGGCAGACAGTGGCGATGACTATTCGACCCCACTTTGAACTCTCTCTCTCAGAGTCAGACTCTCTAGTCGGACATCGGTGATTCGAACTCACTAGCCGAACATCGATGATTCAAACAATCTAGCCAGACATCGGCGATTTGAACTCTCTAGTTAGATAGTCCACAGGTTCGGCTTTGTGTTTAATTATTTTACTGTTATGTTTGGATTTCTTTTAGTTTTTACTATCGTGTTTGGATTTCTTTTTTGCTGTTATGTTTGGATTTCTTTTTTGTTGTTATGTTCGGCTTTGTTTATTTGTTTTCATTATTGTCACTGTTTTTATCACGTATAGCCGAGAATGTTTTTATATTAAGTACTCAAAGACTTCACTTTCCAGTATTGTGTATGTGATTTTACCTCTTTTGGCTTGATAATTTTGTGAACAAATATGAAATAGAAAATGCATATGGATAATTGACATGCCTCGGGGGCCGATGCCTATTACTCGATCGCAAACAAGGTCCTTACTGTCACTTAGCCAAATTACTGATGATCTTGTTTCTTTTGCAGGTATTAACTTCAAGGATGATTCTATTTGGGATGTTGTCCCAACGGATAAGGAGCAACCTGTGCATGTCTTGACTTGGGACACACGTGAATGTTATGAGCTTCATCAGACGGGAATTTGTCTTCCCGGCATCCCAAACGTGTAACCTTTCAATTCTGCATATTTTTATTTATTTCTTATTTTTATTTTCATGGCAAACATTGAGCCTATTTTGTGAGGGTAAAGCATGGTTATAAGCTTTACTCATTCATTCATTTAGATTGTTGGTTAGGTTAGATGGTGATGATTGAGTTATGGGCTAAGTCCAATCCTTTTCAAGCCCAAGGAAAGAGCAAGCCCAAAGAAAACATCAAGGAGCTGCCACGTGTACGCCATGCATGTTCTTCCACCAGCTTTAATCTCGGCTATTCATTCCACATTCATCCAAGAGCCTGCATATTGCCACCCACATGCCTCATCTTGGCCGTCCATCATCTACCTCATCTTGGCCGTCCATCATCTGCCTCATCTCAACCGTCCATCACCCCTACTCATCATCACCTAGGTTATAAATTTCCATGGTTAGATGCATTGAAAGACAACTTTTTACGAGATTAATATATTGCTATTTCCCTTCCTTGTGAGGAAATTCCGACTCCGTCGAGCGGCCGCCCCGGATCTTTGAATTCGAGACGAAGTAGAGGACTTCCTTGTTAGCAAGCTCGTGGTGCTTGAGCTAACTCGTAAGTTTTCCCTTTTCAAACTTCCATTGGGAGTTTGAGCGAGGGAAAACCGAACCATTGCCCGCGATCGGTAGATTTTCTTCGAAAATCTAGAATTCGTGAACCTAATGTTAGATAGTTCCCGGATCCGATCAAAGGTCTACATCTCCTTCCCTGTCATTCTTCGTGGGTTACTAACACGTACTTCCTTTTGCAGGTCGTCTCGTGTCAAGTGTTGTGATTTTACCTCTTTTGGCTTGATAATTTTGTGAACAAATATGAAATAGAAAATGCATATGGATAGTACAAGGTGTTTCTGTGAATTTTTAGTACAATGCAGCAAATGAAGTCATGAAACCAGGGTTGCAGGAAATAATGTCATCAAATGTCGTATTAGATCCAGAGGAAGACACAAAGCTATATGTTTAAAATTTGGATTATGGAGTTTCTGATCATGATAATAAGGTAATCAAACAATCTCTTATCTTCTGGGGTTGTATATTTCTTGACACCTTGCTCCAATTATAGATTTTCATGCCATTTGGGATTTAGAAATAATGGTGTTTTAGAAATAGCTTTCATTTTCTTGTGTCTTGACAAGTTAAAGATATCTCTACAGATTCTCTTATCTGAGGTTGGTGATTTGAGAAGGCACTCAATGCATTATAATAAGAGTGGAAGATCAAAGGTATGATTAAATGTTTGAGAATTTATCAAACTTGTTTAAATTAAAATTCATAAAAAAACAGGTTTGATGGAGAAGAGGAGGAAGGAGGGAATGCTCATTAGGGTACTAGAGAAGTTGTCTATGCTAGCCAATCAGATGCCATAAAAGTTATGAAGAGTTATGTTCTTGATGGAAAGTGAGTAAGTATTAATTTTGTTGTGATGAATTTTTTTACTTCTGCCTCTGTGCCTCTGACTGCAAATTCAAATGGATCATATGGAAAACCACCGATTGATTTCAGTAGGTTCGCAAGTTAATCTTACAAACATGGCAGAAGAAATACCATCAATTCATTTCACTTAAAGGCATGAAAATAACCGAACCAAAACCAAAACCAAACCAATTAGAACCAAACCGATGAGAACCGAACCAAGTAGAACCGAACTCTTCTCAGTTCGGTTTTGGTTTTCCAAAATGAAAACCAAACCGAATCGGTTCGATTTTAATTTGGTCAAAAACTAAACCAAACCGAACCGATCCCACCCCTACGGAATATGACCTTTTTATTGGCAAAAAGTGCATTGATTTAGTTAATCTATCCACAATTACTCAAATAGAATCATGACCTTTAATGCTTTTTGGCAATCTAATTATAAAGCTCATTGCTATATGTTCCAATTTCCATTCAGGGATGGGCAGAGGTTGTAATGTTTTCCATGACCTTTGATGCTTTATTTTAACTTGTTGGTAGATTAAACATGATTCAATATGTTGAGTAGTATCTTTCTGGAGATTAGGCTACCAATAATGTTGTTTTACATCTCTATATATTTTAGTGCTGCTAGAATGAATTGTGGTAGTGGAAGAATGTGCCTCGGATAGAATTGGTAAAATCTACAATTTTTAGATTTTATTGCTTTGATCGAGTCAAGTTGTTTTGTGTTGACCAAGTTCTTGCTCCTTGTTGCTGGTCATCGGCCATTTGTGAAAGGGTCTAGTCAATGGTTAACTTGCGCATTCCGTGTTCCCCTATAGCCCAAAGCTGTAGAATTGTGTTCGATAAGTTTTTATATGCTTAGATCGAGTTTCGTGTTTTGTTAGGTTAGAATTTAGGGATTTTATTTAATATTTATAATATATTAATTTATATTATATTTATTAATTAAATAATTAAAATTTTATTTTAATTTTCCTTTTTGAAAGAAAAACTCTCCCATGGTAGGGAGAGGGTTCGCAGTCGAGGGAGAAGAGGAGGAAGGAGGGAGAAACTGTAGTGACCACAAATTTGTAAGAAGGACAATAATTATGAGTTAGAAATTATGCTTAAGGGTATATATATATATTATATGTTGTTGAAAATAGGTAAATTTTATAGTTTAGAAATTATATAAATGTAAAGAATTTTAATAAAAAAAGGAAATATAATAATAGTTTAAATTGGGTAGAAGTGCGAATGGAAGGATCAGATATGCAGTGTAGTGCCTATTTTGATTGTGACTTATAGATGTTGTCATTTTGAAGGAAATGTTCACTCTTAGAAGTTGTCTAAGAATGGCGTACGTGGGAGCATTCTGATCCACAGAAGGAAGGTATTTATATGCAGTACAATGTCGTTTTGGATGAAGGAAATGGTAGGATAATAAGAGCAAATGGATACCATTGGATCTAATTTGCGGGAGGGGTTTACACCATTAGATTAAGAGTGATTGGAAGGATGCTGGGGACATGTGCTGCTTACTTGTTAGTCCATGACACGTGATTTAGGTGAGATTTAGTTAAGGTGACACAGAATGTCCGAACTCTCCCCTGGAATAATTTCAATGGGCTATTTTATGACAAATATTTCAATTATACGATCCAAAATTAGAAACTAGTAGAGTTTATGTGATTACGCCAGACGGGGACAGTATCTGAGTACATTCATTGGTTTGAAGCATTGTCTAGATTCGCTCCACATTTAGTAACAGATAATGGGCACAAAGTCCATCACTTCGTCTAAGGGCTTAAGATGGATATTATTTGATCGCTAATGGTATTTTAGAAGCGTATGCAGTCAAGATAAATGACGGTACCTTCCATGCCAATTTGATCGTTATAGACATGAAGGGGTTTGACATTATTTTGGGCATGGACTGGCTATCACGGCACTAGGCGGTCATTGATTGTAAGACAAGAGAAGTCTACTTTTTCCCTCTTGGTGGCGAACAACATATTTTCCGAGGAGTCAAGGAAAAGAGCAAGCTGACAATTATTTCTGTACTTAAGACAAATTGACTGTTGAAAAGCAGATGCAAAGGGTTTTTGGTAAATATAATGAACACCACGACGACACCGAAAGCAAAATTAGAAGAAGTAGCAGTGGTCTGAGACTTTCTAGGTGTCTTCCTACATTATCTCCCTAGGCTACCACCTAATAGGGAAATTGAGTTTGTAATTGATTTGCATTTGGCTACAGAACTCATCTCAGAGAATCCGTACAGAATGGCACCAGCAGAATTGTGCGAGTTGAAAGTTCAACTTGAGGAGTTGATCAACAAAGGATTTATCCGTCCAAGCTTCTCACCTCAGCGGCGCCGATTTTGTTTGTGAAAAAGAAGGATGGATCGTTAAGGATGTGCATAGACTACTAGGAATTGAACAAAGTGATGATCAAGAACAGGTATCCTTTGCCTCGAATTTGATGATCTATTTGACCAGTTGCATGGTGCTTGCATGTTTTCAAAGATTTACCTTCGCTCAAGATATTATCAGCTGAAGGTTAAGCTAGATGATATACCTAAGACAACATTTCAAACAAGGTATGGACATTACGAGTTTCTTGTAATGTCATTTAGATTGACCAACACTCCAGCACTATTTATGAATTTGATGAACCGGACCTTCAAAGATTATCTTGATAAGTTTGTTATTGTCTTTATTGATGACATTTTGATCTATTCTCGGTTAAAGGAAGAACACTATGAGCCTCTGAAGACTGCCTTGTCTATTTTTGAGTGGCACCAACTTTATGCAAAATTCTCAAAATGCGAATTTCGGCTAAATGAGGTTAGATTATTGGGCCATTTGATTTCTAAGAATGGTATTTCAATAGACCCAACGAAAATTAAGGCAATCGTCAATTGGAGACAAGCGAAGAGCGTGGGTGATGTGAGAAGTTTTCTCGGACTTGCAAGATACTACCGATGGTTTATAGGTGAATTTTTGAAAATTGCGTTGCCTCTCACTAGTCTGACAAAGAAGAATGTAAGATTCTGGTGGTCAGATAAATGTGAAAAGAGTTTCCAAAAGTTAAAACAGCAGTTGACGACAGCACCTATCTTGGCCTTTCCAGAAGATGAAGGTAAATTATGTATTTGTTGTGATGCATCCAAAAGCGGATTGGGTGGCGTTCTCATGTAGAATGGAAAGTATATAGGAAATATGAGGTCATTTTTTATCTATTTACAAGATTAAAATGTTCATTGTCAATGATAAGATAAATGAAGAAATGTAATATGTTGTTATGATATGAAATATTTAGATGAATGGTGCATTGTATTGATCATATGCATTTTCACACATAATGGTTTTGATTAAAATTTAAAAAAAATGTTTTATGCAAATGTTTTGAAAAGATATTGACAATGTGTGGAGATAAATGTAAATAGACGCTATGAGGTATGAGTTCTTGAGATGGTTGCCCTGTGTGGGTCAAGAAGTGTCACTCTTCCTTGTACGGTTAAACGTCTAATGCCTGGATGGGTAAGTGGAACTAAAGGAAAATGAAATAAAATAGAAATAAATATAAATAGACATTGTGAGGTATAGGGTTTGAAATGGCGGTCCTAAGTGGATGGTCATTGTCCCTTATATGATTATACCTCTAATGCCTGGATTGGTAATTGAAAGTAAAGATAAAGGCAAAGGTGAAGGTGAAGGTAAAGGAAAAGGAAAAATTGAAACAAAAACTACATACATTTTATAACAATGCATAGCACGAGCATAACATATTTCTTATAGTGACCTAGTTTTTCTTTACTTTGAAAAACATGTACAATTTAAAAAATTTTCTTTTGTAAAAACAACGGAAGACTTTCCTTTCATAAAACCCAATAATTAAAGTCCTTCTCTTAAAACACTTTTTCAAATCACAGCAGAAATAAATAAAATTTTTTTCTTTTACAATTAAATACTTTACAAAATATTTTACAAAACCATTCCTCTTTGTATACTCCATTAGCCTAGTCAGCCACAAGATCTGCGTGTGAAAATCCTTCATCAACTGCTCCTTAACCTGTTCTCATGTTCTTGTACATGTACCTATATCAACAAGACTTAACTAATGAATCTAACGCTCAGTAAGTGTTGTAAAAATAAAATATGAAATGTACATACTATGCAGCTTTTAAAACTATATGCAGTTATCCATTTTTGTTTTCCTTTATCTTTTACATTTTAGTCTCTTTTCTTTTGTTTCTATTTCTATTTCTATTTCCGTTTTCATTTCCTTTTCCATTTACTTGATCTTTACTTTACTGTTTTTTTCTTTTGTTTCTATGTCGGGCATTACTTACCGGTCCACAAAAACCATTATCTTTCGTTTCTTTTGTTTTTGTGTCAGGCTTTACCTACTAGTTCACAAAAGCCGTTATCTTTCATTTATGTGCCGAGCATTATTTACCAGCCACAAAAATAGTTATCTTTTGTTTCTTTTTTTTTCTGTGTCAGGTTTTACCTACTGGTCTACAAAAACCGTTATCTTTCATTTCTGTACCGGGCATTACTTATCCTTCTACAAAAACCGTTATTTTTCATTTCTTTTGTTTTTGTGCAATGCTTTACCTATCGGTCCACAAAAAACTGTTATCTTTACATGCTTTGGTTGTCGAGCTTTATATACTGGTCCAACCTCTTTACTTAATCATTTACTTTACATTTATTTATATTTCATTCCATTTTCCATTTCCTTTTCAAAACCATGCATGAAAACCATTTTTGTATCATTTTGAAAACCATGATGCATGTCATGCTTGTGAATACATAAAGTTCAATCTCCTCTATATATGCCTCAAAACATGCTTAATCTCATGATTATTATCCTTAACTTAAAACTGATAAACACATCATTAAAAGAACCTAATTCTAGTAAACACGCAGCATGCATCAGTACAATCCTCAGGACATGATCACAACCTAACTTAAAAATCTATGAAAGCAGCAAACAGTCAACATATAATTCCTAATTCTTGCGATATAGGTTTTTTGGCAAAACACATACATTTCACTTACCTCACGCCCGTAACGCATTTTAACACTTAAGTTCCTCCTCTTCCTTTAATGCCTTCACAAATCCATAACATTTAATTATTAATAACAATCCACCAAATTCCATAAACCTTAACGCTTAACGATTCCAATACCTAACTTAACTACTTAACAATGGAGCCAAACTTCCACTAATCATTCACAGAATTCTATAAATCATAACACTTAAAAGTACAAACATTCACAACTTAACAACCACAACATTATCGATACCCTTATTCTTTATTCATCACTTAACAGCACTTCATAATTCAAATCCAACATTAATCAGTAAGCTGTAAATACAATAGGGAACCATTTCCATTCATTGAGTACGTTCTATCTGAAACACCCATAAACCAAGTAGTAATTAAAATAGGAACTAGGCATCCATTAATAAAGCAAACACAGATTTCTCAACATCCAATAACAACATCCTAACAGGCAGAACACAACTAGCAAAACATATCCAAGCCTTACAAAGCATAAATCATCACATACTTAACAGAGAATAATTCATTTTCTTCAACAATAATCATCAATAGAGAACCACTACATCAGGGATATCCACTAGCAGTAACCAAATCATGCTCCGTAAACCACAACAAAAAAGGAACATTTCGTTACCTGAAGTTCACCAAAGAGAAACTAGAGGAAACTCCACCACAAGAGTCTACCCACTCATAGCTCCCACTCCTCCATTTTCTTCTCTCACTGGACTCACACTGGAGGCTGATAATGCCACTCACAGAACACCCTCCTCACTTGGTCTCTCTTTCTTTCTCCCTCCTTGTAATTTCCTTTACCTCCAGAGAGCAACCTTCCCCCACATAGCAGCTCTCATCCTTCTTTGCTCCTCTTTTCCTTCTTTCTCTCTTTCTTTTCTTGGCTCAACATTCTCTAAAAACACTATCCTCTCCTTTCCTCTCTTTCTCTTCCCTTTCTACCTCGGCACTCTATCTTTCCTTCTTCTCTTCTGTCTACTTCTCTTTCTCTTTATCAGAAGCTTTCCCTTCTAAGCTTTGTTCATCTCAAGCACCTTACCTAACACCCTTTGTCATTTGCAATCTGTAAAGGGGAGGGACATGGAGAAATCATAGTGGTGATCACGCCTTGGGATTTTCAATCTATCTTCTCAGTGGCTGCAATCATATGGGAGCGGTCGATGCATGCATCAACTGCTAATTCCTAGTCGATACATGTCTATCAGCAGCTGCAACTCCAAACTTCATTTTCCTGAAATACCTATGGGAGCGGTCGATAGAAATTTCTACCAAAAATTCCCAGTTGATAGCACTATCGACTGGTCCAATGTTGAAGTTGGCACTTAGTCACTGAATTGATCTCCGCTTCGCCCGCTTCCGGCCAATGCCTTGTTTTATTGAGTTTCAGTTGAGTATCCTCAACCGATCAATCGATAGATCACTCAACCGAAAACCCAAATTGCAATGTAATATATTTCTGTTGAGCTACTTGACCACGTCCTCGATCGCTTCTTTGATCAAAAAACTCAGGACCAATTTGTAATATTTACCGATTGATTTCTCCATAGTCGACCAAAAATGCCACTTAACACATCCCCCAACAATTTATACTTTAATCCTTAACCAAAATTACAACTTAATCAATTCTAATAATTCCATCAAATAAATTTTCAATAATTATCCAAATAATTCTATTACACCCAATTAGTTTATCAATTATCCTTACTTAATTTGGTTACAGAAAATCGGGGTAATATATTCCATAATAAAATCACCCCCAAAATCTCCAAAATTCTTGATTATATTTATTCTTAGTCTTAGCTTAATTTTAGGTATTACATTTCTATCCCTTACTGAGTGTTAGACTCATAGTTTATGTTTTGTGATGTAAGTGAGGATCTTATTTGTGGATGAAGGCTTTATGAGATGAAGATAGGGAGGATGCAACTGATGGAGCATTGCTATGTTGAGCATTTTGCGTTATTTGGCGACCTGACCATTAGATTATAGCTCGAAACAACATGCTTTTACATATCTTATTTTGATACTTGTGTAATACCTGAAACTAAGCTTAGATCAAGGAAAATAATAGTTAAAGATTATTGGAGATTGTGGGGATGATTTTATTTTGGATTGGAATACCACGGAGATAAGTGTAGTAAACGTAATAGGTTTGGTAGAATTAGTAACAATTATTGGAATAGATTGAAGATTTATTAAGTGATGTTAGAGTTAATTGGAAGAATTACGTATGAAGAGAAGTGGAGATTTTGAATTAATTAAGGTATGAAATTAAGTTGGAAGAAGTGTAAATTAATTAAGAGGTAAAATGATTTAATTGAAAATGGTAGTGCAGCCGTTGAAGAAGGAAACCGTCAACTAGTAGGTCGACCGCAAAAATGATAGAGATGAAACAAAGATTGGTCATGAAGGAAATGGTCGACCCAAAGGTCAATCGCAAAAATGACAGAGGTGATTCTTTAAGGCAGTCGATGGAGCGATCGAGGATACTCGATCGACAAATAAGGTAGTGAGAAAGTTCGTGCGGATGATCAACCTTTGAAAGGAAAAAAAAAGGGTTTTCATGTGGGAGAGGTCGAGCATGGGGGAGACCTAGCCATGAAGAAAAGGATAGGTCTATTATATGATTGACCTAGAGCGAAGGGAAAGGCGAAAATGCGTTGGACCGATCAATGCTTATATCGACCAAGAATTTCCTGTCAATACTTGTATCGACCCCTTCCACATGAAAATGCGAGGTTGTGATTTTAACATGGGAGCGGCTGATCGTGGAGGTTGATCTTCGATCGTCTGTTCCCACATGGAAAGCTCAACCCAGGAAGAGAAATGCATATTCCGAGGCGTGAATTCTTTTGTGATTTCTCCACATAATCTCTTTATTACATATGGAAATTTATAAGATGAGTTAGGTGAGATTTTTGGGGATATGCAAGGCTTATGAGAGAAGCCTCTTGCTGATTAAATGAGAAAGACAAAAGAGAAATAAAGAGAGGGAGGGAGAGAGAGAGCTGAATGCTCTGCGAGGAAGAAAGACAGAGAGCAAAAGCAGAAGAGAGATGGGAGAAGTGGAGGAGAAGCTCTCTGTGAGAAAGGTAAAGTCGAGAGCTGTGAGAGGAGAAAGAGAAGGAAAGAGAGACAGTGCTCTCTGGTGATGGTGAAGCCAGGCCATGAAGAAAAGAAATGTGAGAAAGAGGGAGAAGTCACTAGCGAAGGTTTGAGTGAAGGAAAGAGAGATGGTCGAGAGAAGTTTTGGAGAAAGAAAATAATAGAGAAGAGATGAAGAGGACGCATGGGAAGGAGGTGCTCTCGGGTCCTCGTGGATTTTCTTCAAGTAACTGCTCCTTGTTTTATTTATGGATCAAAGTATGTTAAAGGTAGAAGTAGAAGATAAGGAATTTAAGGATGTTGGGCTCTCTATTTATTGATGCTCGATTGAATGGTCTATTCTCTGTGGTTGGGGATAATGCTCTGTTGGTTTTAAAATGCCCTCTGCGTTTACTGCTTTCTAGTTTTTATGAATTAAGTTGATGATTGTTGTTAAAGATGGAAGAATATATCTGTAAAAATATTAGGATTTATGCTTTGATTTTTCTGAGAATTTTGATGGATGTTCTGCTCTGTTAATGGAAGGAGATGGTCTCCTGTTTTATTTCCTACCGCTTGATGAATATGTCCATTGGTTGCTAAGCTCCACTATTGGTTATTAAGTTGTGAATGTTAGAATTGTTAGGCAATATGGTTGATAGAGCTTTGTAAATGGATGTTGTGAGCGTTTATATATTTTGTTAATGGAAATAATGAAGAGATTGATTGTCTAATGCCACATTATTGTTTGGATAAGAAGGATAGATAATGTTGATGTTATTAAGCTGAAATTATTGATTATAAATGTTATGTATTTTGAAAGTATTAAAGGAAGAAGAGCTTTGGTGCCAAAACGCTTTATGGATGTGAGGTATGTGATATTGAATATGTTTTGGTCTTTGGGGCCCTACATTATAAGAGTTAGGAATTGTATATTGCCTGAATTTACTGCTTTAATATATTATTAAGTTAGGTTGTGATAATGTCCTGAGGTTTGTATTGATGTTTGCTGTGTATTTATTAGAATTAAGTTCTTTTAATGATATGTTTATTAGATTTTAAAGAAATTGATACTAGGCATGTTTTGAGGCCTATCTAGAGGAGATAGATACTATATGCATTCACGAGCATTCATGCATCATGGTTTTCAAAATGATACGAAAATGATTTTCGTGCATGAGTTTTGAAAAGGAAATGGAAATGAAAACGAAATGTGAATAAACGTAAATAGCTATTTTTGTGGTTTAGTAGGTTAAGTCCGGCACAGAAACCAAAGATAAGTAAATAAACTTTTTTTGTGATCTGGTAGATTAAGTTTAACACAGAAGCCAAAGAAAAAGAAAACAGAAACAGAAAACAAAAACAGAAAATGAAAATAGAAACTCCATACATATATTTAAAAGTTGCATGAGCATTGCATGTTTTATTTTATGTCATTTACTGAGTCTTAGGCTCCTTAGTTAAGTCTTGTGATGTAAGTATACATTCGAGGTCAGGATGATAAAAAGGTTAAAGAGCAGTTTATGAAGGATTTGCACGCGCAGATCTTGTGGCTGACTAGGCTAAAGGATTTAAAGGAAAATATTTTGTAAAGAGTTTTGTAAAGTATTCTAAATCGTAAATGCTTTTTAAAAAAGGATTTTATTCATTGTCATTATTTGTTTTATTAAAATGTTAAGTCTTCCGTTGTGGAAAGAAAAGTTTTAAATTTTATGAGATCAATGACAAATCAACCATTAAAGTATTTTTGCTAACAACTTAACTACTAAATTATGAGAAATAGACATCACAAACATCGTTGTCACGTTTGTTGTTAAACGTTTTAAATTTTGTTCCGCGACTGAACATTACACATTCCTTTGCAGAACATCAATGTTAAATATTAACGTTTTAGCAATGACGTTATGCGGCGGTTAGTGTTACAATCCGCTTTAGAACGTGAATATTTATTAAAAATTACAATGCTCTGCTGCAGAACGTTCATTTTATGTCGCGGTATGATAGCTTTCCGCCGTAGAATGTCAACTTTTTGTCATGGAACGTCATGTCTCGTTCTGCTGTGGAACGAAATTTAAAAAAGTTTAATGGCAAATGTAACAGCAATGTTTGCGGGCTCTATTTTTATAGTTCAGTAGTTAAGTTGTTAATAAAAATATTTAAGTGGTTGATTTGACATTGATCACAAACTATATTGATTGATTTATCAAAAAGGGTAATGTAAATGGAAAGGAATCGAAACCCAGTATATATCCCAATATTTGGAGCCTGAATCGGTGGCCCAAGGATTGACCTTCTGTTTGGATTGTTTGGAATGCATGATAATGGAGAATGGCGTAAGAACGGGCCTACGGCCTTACAGGGATTAGGGTTAGCTCTTAATCAGAACCATCTTCTTTTCACGCCTTCATGTAAACGCACGCTCTCACCGTCGCTTCATCTTCTTTTTTTGATCTGAATGCGTAGGTTTGACTGTTTACTGTGCCATTTCTTTCTACAAACGGCGATTGTATTCTTAGTATTAGACGATTTTGTTTCCCATTATCTCATTTTTGTTTTGTATCTGATGTCCGAAATTCGCTATGGAAATTGTGTTTCGATGATTATTAGTAGGGTTGGTTGCGATGATTATAACAATTCCTCGTTCTGTAATGCTATTGTCATAGCATGATAGACACATACACCCATAGAATATGAGTACCACCCTAAATTTCCTTCGATCAATTCGTCGAATCTAAGATTTGAACTCTTGTCGGACATGGATCCCGCAACTATTTATACAATTAAAGGCATCTTTTAAGTCGATTTGATTGCAGAATTTTTCTCTTCTGAAATAGACTAGAGCCGGGAGAAAATTGATTATAGCTATTTAGTCCAATACAAAGCTGTTTAGCAGAGTAATTGTGATTGCCTTTATGCTCTGATCTTGCATGTTACATAATACATGCTTCGTCTGAAGCCAACTTCCATAAGAACATTGGTGGTGTTTAAAGCCCTCCACGGCGTTTTCCAAGTACTCCAAGTTCCAGGTGCGAGGGTTACGCACACCTCCAAATTTGATTCTCACTTCAATTCTTTTCCAAATTCTTGTACATTTCTTCAGTTGATTACATTTTTCCTCTTCACCCTCATTGAAGGTTGCTGTGATTTTTTATTACAAGTTTTAGTCTTGTGTGTTATAATTTCCCAAATTTGTTCTTGGCAATGCTTTTGTTTTTGACGTTGAATGGGTTGAACACGATTAATTGCAACAATCTGCTGGACTCTATTATTTGGGTATTTGATTGCATTCCTTCGTTCTACGCACATTAATTATGCTCAAACGTGTAGACTGACAGGGATTGGGACTTTGGATTTGATATTTGTCCTACTTAATCGCCTAGTGAGGCTATATAATATATCAAATTTTTTTTGGAAGAGCATATGCATCATAATCAGATTTAAAATGTCGTCATTTCAGTGTTTGTGCAACTCGAGAGGTAATTATTAATGTGTTTATTAAACTCACTGAAAAATGATAAATCAAACATTGTACTTTTTTTTCAATGCCAAATCAACATTGGATTTTTTTGATTAATAAATTAACCATTGAACTATGAAAAAACGTCATTACACACATCGCTGTTACGTTTGCCGTCAATTACGTTTCGCAGCAGAATAAGGATCATCTGTCGCAGATCATCGTGCGTCATTCTGCCTATATAAGAATCGATTGTGCGCTCTGACAAGTATCGCAAAATACAAAATCTTGGGCGAACTAAGTTCAATGAGTTATAAAGAAGTTTGTTTTATGTTTGAGGGACGTCCTTTGCGATTATATAGGCAGATTTAATGTTCAGAGAAGTCCCTCGTATTAGTCTTTTTTGTTAGGCTAAGTTGTATTTTGTTGATGACTAAAATGTTGATTAATGTAATAAAATCAATAAGTTGTATTTTGTATTTTCCGGATATTATTCTTAATGTTTTATAATAATATTTATATCTGCATTTATTGGAAATACCTTCAAATGGGTATTATTAATGTGTTAACAAGTTTACTTGAGCCTATGTAATGTTGCATATCATTTAGAGACTTAGTATAGTTTAGGAACTATTTTGGAGTGGAGGACATACGAGTTTTGTGAAGAAAAGGACGTCTCGCTTTGTGAAGATTTGGAGTTTCGGACGTCCCTTATGCTAGAAAGGACGTGCTGTGGCGGTGAATTAATGAAACTAGAAGAATTTGAGGAACAGACGCCCCTCATGATATACAATGGACGTCCAATATACAAGTAGACTTCACATTTATTTCTGGATTTATTTCGGACGAAGCGCGGACGATCTCGATTGATAAGCGTTTGAATCCGTAACATTTGGCAAGTTATCTGATGGATGTCGGACATCCGTCACCAAGACTTCGGACGTCCGCTACAGCCTATTATAGTCCAACGACTATTTTCACTCCAACGACTATTTTTCAGACTATAAATAGAAGAGGCACTCCAAGCTCACCAAAAACGAACGGAGAATCGAGGTGAAACCCTACCAAATTCAAGACTCGATTCCTGCACACTGTGAGCACTGTAAATCCAATTCTCTCCACCCATAAACTTGAGAGTTAATATTGAGAGAATTCAGATTAGTTTCCAGAGCTTTATTTTTCCGATTCATATTATTGTGCTTAATTGTAATGGGGTGATTCCCTAAGAATTCATCACACATGGGTGACACCCCGCAATAGTCATAGGCTTGATTGAACGCCCGTAAGTTCAATCAATGGGTGACTCCCTGCAATAGTCAAAATATAGGGTGATGCCCTGTAATAGTCAAAGGTTGACGACCCAAAATAGTCAAAGGGTGACGCCCTTAGAATTAGTCCTTGTAAACGGTTTTATTGGTGCACGTAATCCAATTATTTAGTGGATCTACAAGTGAAACTTGGAGCGTGGACGTAGGCGAGTTTGCTGAACCGCATAAACAAACTGTGTGCACTCTCTTACCCTTACTCATTATATTATTGCATATATGTGTGATTGTTTTATTTAATTATATGCATTAAATCACTTAGGATTATTAGAGATTAAATATTGCATGAAAATACTAGGACTCCATGTTCACCCCCCTCTATAGGCGTATATCGATCCCACAATTAGTATCAGAGCGGGTATTTAAATTTTTGTGTGATATTGCAATTATTGTGCATATTATATAGCATTGATTATTTGGATTGAATTTCTTGTTGAAATTTTTTTGTGCATAACTTTGATTAAATATCTAGATTGTATAATTGATTATGGATTTCAATATGTTTATTGAAGCTCAATGCACATCTACACCTCCACATTTTGTTGGTAGTAATTATTTATATTGGAAGTGTAGAATGAAAATTTTTGTACAATCTATTGATTATACTCTATGGAGAATTATTGAAAAAGGAATAACTATTCCAAGACCATATTGTGAATTCAACGATGTAGATAAATATAATTGGAATTTAAATGTTAAAGCTATGAATGTTTTATATAGTGCCTTAAGTAAAAATGAATTTGATAAAATTCAATTATGTATTAGTGTTTTTGATAAACGGAAATCTCTTGAGCTAACACATGTGGACACAAATCAAAAGTTTGAAAATGAAGAAAGCTCAACCTCCGTAAAAGAAGAGGAAGTTGCCAATACATGCTTTATGGCCAATAAAGAAATTGAGGTAACAAACTATTATAGCAATTCGAATTCTAAGAGTGATGATGATGGTGATTTAATAAATGAATTGCTAGATAGTTTAAATGAGCTTAAGGATAAATATAAGTTGTTGAAAAAAGAGCATAACACTTTGATAAAAAAACATGCTACTTTAGATAAATCTTTTGAGGATCAAATTGTTGAATTAAAGAGCATGGTTGATGAGTCTAATGCTTCCTTTAAATCTCTTTAGCATGATAGTAGTAATTTGAAATTGTTAAATGATGAATTGAATTCTACTATCAAATCACATAAAAATGAAATTAGTTCATTAACTACTAAAAATTGTAATTTGATTACTACTATTAAATGTCATGAGCATGAAATTTGTGATTTGAAAATTAGAAATGATGAATTAAATATCTCTATCAAATCACGTGATGATAGAATTAGTGAATTGAAAGTTGAAAATGAAGATTTAAATTCGATTGTGCTGAAATTCACTAATGTGAGCAAATATTTAAATATGCTATTGAATTCGCAAAGGGTTACATTTGACAAAGCTGGTATTGGCTATGAGCTCTTTGCAAAGAAAAAGAATTACCATAATTTATTTGTTAGTTTTTCTACTTGTAATTCTTGCAATTGTTTAGGACATAGATCTTTTTGCTGTCCTTTGAATTTAAAAGGTTAATCCTAAATCTTCTTTGAATTTAAATTTTAAATTTAAACCAAAATCTAATTCTAAACATGTATGGGTTCCTAAAGGAACCAAGCCTGTAACAATAGGACCCAAAATGGTTTGGGTACCAAAGATTGCTAAATGAGTTTTTGTTGTAGGTTGGAGATTCTCCCAATGAGCTTAAAAAGTAGAATATCCAACCCAAGGGAGAAGCTTTAAATATTGCCTCCAATGCATAAAATGGAAACAAATTCTCTTGGAGGTACACAAGTGTTTTTGTTGATTAAATTGGCGATTTGCTTGATTGTCTTGGATTGAATTGAATGGATTATATTATAGATTGTTTCAATCTTATTGGTCTATTCTTGATTTAGGAATTGAATTGATCTAATTTGCTTTTGATTCTTGATTTGATTTAACTTTGATTAGTAGAATAATTTTTTGGATTCATTGTTATCATTCATCTTTTTGTATACATAGGTTGAAATTTACTTTATTCCTCCCACTTGTATTTTGATGATTTGGTTCCAACAATTGGATTTCTAGATAACATAAAATTGTTGAATTGTTGGATATAGATTTTTTTTATTGTATCTCCCATTGGATTAAATTTACTTTTTGGTATAAAAAGGGAGAGATAATCATTTGGATTAAATTGGTTTGTCTTCTTGAAAATGTGTCTCTCCCTTGAATTGAAATTGGTTAGTGAAATAAGAGGAGAAAATAGAATTGTTTGCGAATTGTTTTCAAGTTATTGACTTGTTTTAAAGAATGGTTAAGTTTTGTTTTTATGAAATGCTTCTGCTAGTGCATAAACTTTGATAACCCTCATTGATTTATCTTGTTCATTATGTAGGGGGAAAACATAAAATTGTTTGATTTAACTATTCCCCTAACTATTTGATATTGTGCATAATAATAAGGGCAGAAAAATTTGTTTGTGTTTTAAAATTTGAATTCATCCATAGAATGGTTTTCAATTGGTATATATTTTGTTTTAAATTGGATGGTTCTCTTATTTGTGAATTCCCTCATATATGCTTTGTGGTAATTTTAAAGGAGGAGAAAATTTAAGTTGTTTTATTATTGCTCTAAAGAGGAGAACAAATGTTTTAAATTGGATTATATCCCCAATAAATCGTTTTTGTGAATAACATAGGAGGATAGATAAGTGAATTGATTTTGATTTTAAACATTGGTATCTCTCTTAGAAAGTTTATTTTCAATTGGTATCATTTTTTTTTTTGGATAATTGGTTTGATAGTTTGAAGTTCAATTTGATATTTATTTCTTGGATTTAAATGTCTTTTCCCTCAAATGAGTTCATAAACTTAATGACAAAAAGGGGGAGATTATTTTTTATTCAATTTTTTTTAATGTGGTTGCTTCATTTGGTATCTTATTTTTACCACTCATTGAATTGGGTATCTATTTCTCTCAATTGTTTGCTTCCTGGATAAATTCTTTGAATAGGGGGGAGAGTTTTTTTTTGGATGATTTTATTTTGATAATCTTTGATTGTTTTAGAACTCACATCCCCTATGATTTCTTTTTTATTATGACAAAAAGGGAGAGAGTGATATATAAGTTGTTATAAATATGTAGGGGAGTTGAATAGCATGTTTGCATGATTTTATTATTTGATAAATTGCATAACTTAAAGTGGAGAAATCTAATATACCATATAGATGCAAATGCTTTGCTTTTAGGGTGAACAACTTGTTGGATTTTGTCATCATCAAAAAGAGGGAGATTGTTAGCCTTTTTGTTAGGCTAAGTTGTATTTTAATTATGACTAATATGTTGATTAATTTAATAAAATCAATAAGTTGTATTTTGTATTTTCTGGATACTTTTCTTAATGTTTTACAATAATATTTATATCCTCGTTTATTGGAAATACCATAAAAATAGATATTATTAATGTGTTAACAAGTTTACTTGAGTCTATGTAATGTTGCATATCATTTAGGGACTCAGTATAATTCAGGGGCTATTTTAGAGTGGAGGATGGACGAGTTTTGTGCAGGAAAGGATGTCCCACTTTGTGAGGAATTGTAGTTTCGGACGTCCTTTATGCTGGAAAGGACATCTGTCATACTGATGTGGCGATGAATTGAAGAAACCAGAAGAATTTGAGGAACAGACGTCCCTCATGATCAACGGACGTCCGATATACAAGCAGACTTCACAATTATTTCTGGATTTATTTCGGACGAAGCGCGGACGAGTCCAGTTGACAAGCGTTTGAATCTGTAATATTTGGCGAGTTATCTGATGGATGTCAGATGTCAGTCAGCAAGACTTCGGACGTCCGCTACAGCCTATTGCACTCCAACAGCTATTTTCACTCCAATGGCTATAATTTCCAATGGCTATTTTTCAGACTCTATAAATAGAAGAGGCACTCCAAGCTCACCAAAAACGAATGGAGAATAGAGGCGAAGCCCTAACAAATTCAAGACTCAATTCCTACACACTGTGAGCATTGTAAATGCAATTCTCCCCACCCATAAACTTAGGAGTTAATGTTGGGAGAATTCAGATTAGTTTTTAGAGCTTTATTTTTCCAATTCATATTATTGTCCTTAATTGTAAAGGGTGATTCCCTAAGAATTCATCACACAAGGGTGACACCCCGCAACAGTCATAGGCTCAATTGAACGCCCGTAAGTTCAATCAATGGGCTGTGACTCCCCGCAATAGTCAAAATATAGGGTGACGCCCCGTAATAGTCAAAAGTTGATGACCCGAAATAGTCAAAGGGTGATGCCCTTAGAATTAGTCTTTGTAAACGGTTTTATTGGCACCCGTAAGCCAATTATTTAGTGGATTTCCAAGTGAACTTGGAGCGCGGAAGTAGGCGAGTTTGCCGAACCGCATATACAAATTGTGTGCATTCTCTTACCCTTACTCTTTATATTATTGCATATATGTGAGATTGTTTTATTTAATTATATGCATTAATTCACTTAGTGTTATTAGAGATTAAATATCGCATAAAAATACTAGGATACTATATTCACCCCCCCCCCCCCCCTCCTCTATAGAAGTATATCAATCCCACACTTCGAACATAAAACAGACGTCCCTTGACTAAAGACAGATGTTCGTTTTAGTCTGAACGATGTAGTCTTAACTCCAGGGACGTCTGTTGTGAGACTAGAGACGTCCGTTATGGGTAGAACGACGTAGTTTCAAGTTGAGGGACTTCCATTTCTAGATGAGGGACGTCTGATATGGGGAAAGGGACATTCGTGTTGGATCGAGGGATGTTCGATATGGGAGGAGGGACGTCCGTTGAGGACAGAGGGACGTCGGTCTTAATTGAGATAGTTTGCCTTTTAAAAAAGCAGGTGACTTGCACGTGACCCTTCTTTGGGTGATGGCCTAAATCTATCATAGCCGTCAATTCTGATAGAGAGACGTCCGTCCTCGATCCAACGGTCAAAAACCATCGTCCGCCATCGCCTTTGGAAAATGACAAACTCCATCCTACCTGTCCATTCTGATTGAGGGACGTACATCATCAATCCAATGGTCATGAACCATATTCCGCCATTGCCTTCAGGAATGACAAACTCCATCCTCATCGTTCATTCCGATCGAGGGACGTTCAACCCTCGTTCCAACTGGTAGGATGGACGTCCCCCGATAATTGATGTTCTTCGTCAGTTTGTTGGATTAGCGTTGGACATCCCTCTTCGTTACGGGACGTCCGTTGTTGTTGCCTTGGACAGTCCTTGGCATTAACGTGACCGCAGCGTTATAGTTGACGGATTTTGACAAACGTCCCCCATTGTTGCTGCCTTGGATGTCTTTGTTCGATAGTCCTTGGCATTAACTTGACCACGACGTTACAATTGATAGATTTTGACGACAAACGTGACAGTGATGTTTGCGACGATGTTTTTCCATAGTTCAATGTTTAATTTGTTAGCAAAAAATGTTTAGCGGTTGACTTGTCATTGATCACAAAGTACGATGGTTGATTTGTCTTTTCCCTAAACTTAAATTACGTATAATATATGGAAATTAACAAATCAACCACTGTTCTTTGTGATCAATGACAAGTTAATCACTAAAGTATTTTTGCTAACAACTTAATCACTGACTATGGGAAATAGTCGTAAACATCATTGTCACATTTACCGTTAAACGCTTTAAATTTTGTTCCGTGGCTGAACACTACACGTTCTACCGCGGAACGTCAATACTAAATATTAAGATGTTTGTTTGTTGTTCCTCCGTAAAACATCATATTTTCTGTCGCAGAACGTTAAGTTTCCACAGCAGAATGCCAGCTTTCCACCATGGAAAGTATTTTATCTCCTGCATTATATAAATTCACACTAATCTTATCGCGATTTTCTTAGCGATTTTTTCAGCTATTAGTGAACCTTAGAGATTTTTGAGAGCTAAAGCGTACTGCACGTGGGCGAAGTTGAAGCGTTAGTAATTGTTGAACACCAATGACATTTGAAAGTGTTGAGGAATCTGTTAACTAGGCATTTGTAGTGGAGCCAATGTCCACAATTTTGGCACATGATGTACGTACAATTGGAGACGAAGCTGCTATAATGTCCGTCTCGACAACTCTAGACAAAGAGGAGCTTCGTTCATTATTCGAATCTAGTGACGAAGACATGGACATGGTTGATAGTAGGCCACGACGATCACCACAAGTAGAATGCATGTTCGTTGATGTGAGTTTTGGCAAGTAGTATAGTTTATTGAATAAAATTAGAGAAGAAATAGTCAATCATGCGTTGAAGAATGGGTACAGGATAAAATTTACCCACAGTGACACTCATCAGTTGAGGACTGCCTGCTAGGAAGGATACACGTGGCGGATGCATGCCTAAAAAATGTAAGGTAAAATGAAGTCTCAAATAAAGAGCTATAACGACGTTCACATTTGCTCAAGAAAGATGGAAAGCCTCTATATCTCCGCCAAATGGGTAGCAACTCATTACTCGGATAGAGTTAAATTCAGGCAGACTGAGACCTTCCTTCCATAGTTGAGATAGCCATGAAGGATTTTAAATCAACATTACACCTAGCTTTGCTAGAAGGGAAAGAAATGAGGCAAGAAAAATGAATGAAGAGGATGACAATGAACAATACAAGCTCATATGGTTACATGCCAAAGAGATTCAGAGGTCAAATCCTGGAAGCTTGTTGCGTGTTCAGCTAGAGATGAGTACATTTAAAAGGATGTACATGTGTTTGCTGCATGTAAGATGGGGATGTTGAACTATGGTAGACTGGTTATTTGTTTGGATAGTTACTACTAGAGGATCTAAACACCCCTCTAGTAATGGGTGGATAATCATTTCCGACCGACAAAAGGTGCGGTTGATTGCTTTTTGGCATCTATGTTTATGTTATGCGTTGTGTACCAATGTTTGACTCATACTGTTAATTTTTGTAGGAACTGGTGCCAGCTGTCAGAGAGTTTGCAGGGCAAGTGGAGCATTGTTTTTGCATCCAACACCTATATGCAAATTTTCAAAAATAATTTAAAGGCATGTTGTTCAAGGATGCTATGTGGGGCGTTTCTAGAGCCACAACATTAGTGCACTTTGAGAGAGAGATGAGAAAACTATTTTTTGTTTGACTTGGCAGCCCACACATATCTACGAGGAATAGATGCGAGATTCTAGGTCAAACATGCCTTCAGCTTCATCCCAAAGTGCGACATAAGTCTAAACAACTTAAGCGAGTCCTTCAAGGCCTGCATCCTACTAGCACGGGACAAACCGATTCTCAGTATGTTCGAGATTATAAGAAAGAGCATCATGTGTAGGATCGTTAAAAAACACAAAAAGATGACGCACTTGGCGAACCTTTTGTGTCCACATGTCAAGAATCGGCTTGCCAGACTATAACTTACAGGTCAAAAATGAAATCTTGTTTTTTCAGGCGCGAACTAGTTTCAGGTGAGCAAAGATAAAGAACAGTACTTTGTCAATTTGGACAGGCGTACTTGGAACTGTTATCAGCCCATGTGTTCATATAGCCCTGTGTATGCAATTTATGAGGAGATCTCTGAGGACTTTGTGCATAAGTGCTACCACTGGGAAACATAGATGACAATGTACTCTCACTTTGTCCACTCGGTTAGTCGACAAATCATGTGGTCTCTTGTGACAGACTTTGATCCAATTATGTCACTACTATTTAAGAGATGTCTCGAAATGCTGCAAAAATGAAGAATAAGGGATGTTGACAAGACCCCAAGCCGGACAGTGCTTCCCAGGAGACATCTCAACATGATGTGTAACGATCGAAATTCCTTTTGGACAAATTTTAAAAATGATTAAAGATGTCATTGAGAATATTTAATCATTATCAAATCGATCTATTAGTAGGGTATATTATTTTATGATTAAGGAGATTTAATAGGAATTTATGAAATTTTATGATGGAATTATTATTGGCATAAGAAGTATTAAATTATAGGAGAAAAATAAGATTTTGTATTTTAGAGTAATATCATGAGTTTATAACAATTAAATTAGACGAATGGTTAAAATAAAAAGGAAAATGTTGATGGGTTAGATAAGGTATATTTGGAAATTTTGTTAAGAAGTCTTGTGTTTTAATTTGGTGGATGTTAAAAGGGGGTTATGGGTTATGTGGGTTAATAGCGCTTTTGCTGGGAAATAAGGGATTAGAATAAAACAAAATGGCTGTGGAAAATTGAAAAAGATGAAAAGGAAGGGAAAATTGGGGGCTTTGGACCGTAGGAGAACGACTCCCGTGGCGAGGAACTTCCCTCGCGAAGAGAGGGCACGACCATGCGAACACTCGGCCATGAGAAACACTTGTGGTATCAGAGCCTGGTTCGAACCAGGGGGGAGATGGGACACTTCCCCACACCACTCTATCTATTCTACTATACAACAAACTGAAATAGTAATTACTATTGAAAAGTACATTAACTATTATGAATGGAATCTTTTAAAATATTTTCCTATACATCTTAGCAAATAATGTATATTTATACTCTTATTTGGATTATTGTTCCTCCTGTCTTTACTATTCTTAGTTTATTAATGGTTTATGGAATACATTTATGTTACAGTAAATATTGGGACGATTGCTAAATCTCTATCACTTAATGAAATTTGAATTACTCATGGAATTAGCCACTATTCTTCTTATTTCAATCCCTATTGCTTTCTTATTCGTTATGATTTTAGTAATTATTATTTGCCATATGATCTATTTCTATGTAAATGATATATAATGAATAACATAGATGAAGCTGAAAAGCTACAAATTAAATATTTACATATTAGAAATATAACCACCGAAATTAATAACGTACCAGGAATTCTTTTTAAAGACAAAATAATTATTCTACCAAAAAACCTACCTATCGGAACTAATTACGCTATAGGAAGTACAATTTCACATTTAGATACATCTGACAATTCTAAGATCGAAGCTATGCTAAATAATATTACAGAAATTCTATCATATCTTATAATTCATCATAATACAGACGACCTGCAAGATATACAAAGTAATGTAATTCATACTAATGAATTTTTAACAAAATACTATTATAAACTAAAACTTAAAATCGAGAATACTCAAGATACCTTAATAACAAATCAAAATTAATTAATTAAAATAGAAAGAGATATTATGGAATTAAACGAAAAATTACACGACACACAAATAATGATTGCTGATTTAAAACATTATTTAAGAAGTACTTTATGATGAATAATAGCCTAAGTGAACTAATAAAACATATAGAAAAAAATCTTAATGAAAAAAATCAATGAGATCAAACAACAAAACTACGAGATACAACGAATAGTAACAGAATTAAATAGTTATAAAGCAACTTATAAAGAATTGACAGAAGCAAAAAATATAGTTCTACAATTAGTTGATAAGTTTATAACAGATCCCAAAAAATATACTCAATCCATAAATTATGGAAAAGATATAGTAGAAATAATTACTAATATGTAACAAATTATCATTAGACAAGAAAAGAAAAGATCTATCACCATAGAAGATCTAGAACATATTAATTTAGAAAGAAAGATAAGGCCAAGATTAACAAATCAACCACTGCCTACACTATAATGGAAAATTTAGAAGACCAAATAGCTAAACTTACTAGTCTATTTGCTGAACTAGATATACCAAAAGAAGACATACAAAATGATTATCTATTAATGAATAGAGAAGCAGAAACAAAAAATAATGAAATAGTCTATGACGACTCATCAGATGAAAATCCATATGAAAATCTGTACAATCTTCACTATGTAAAACAAGAAATACTCGAATCTAGTCGTCGTAATAGAAAAAAATGCATGAAGAAACTGAATATGAATATTTTAAAAAATATATGAATAAATAGGGATATTATTACAACAATAAATGGACTAAGATACCCAATCAATATATTCCTAGAATCGAAATTTTCTTAGGAAACCACATATTAAATTTAGACTGTGTCGAGAATGAATATAAAGTATTAGAAGACTGGAAGAATAGAATTAATATTTTCATACAATTAAATCAAGAAATTAAAGACTTAACTCCTGAAGACTTATTTAATTATATAACTCATCAAACAACGAGAATAGTATACAATTTCTTAACAAATATTAAAACTTCGAGAAAAATGATATTATTAGAAACCGATGCAATCACTACATTCAAGAATATAATTCATATATTGACTACAGAATTTATAGGAAGATATTCTAAAGAAAATGAAAGAACAGATGCTTTTATTAATAAAGCATTCTGGCATTTAATGAATTTAGAAATATGTGATCTTTGTTATTTAGAAAATTTTATTTGCGAATTTAAAGATATCAATTATCAATTAGACGATACACATCAGAAATTAGCAGATGAATTATTTTATAAAAAATTAACATTTCAAATTCACTTAGAATTAGAAGAAATTTATAATAAAGGGATAGAAGAAGACGTCATAACAAAATCCTTAGGAGCTAGAATTACAGTATTAAGAGTATGATTGCAAAAATCATGTAATTCAGAAATCGCAAAAAGACAAGCAAAAATTAAGTTATGTTGTGATAAAATCACAAATAGAATTTTAAAATATGGATGTAATGAAAGAAGAAAAAAGAAAAAATGGAGAAAAATCTCTTATAATAAATATCAAAAGACAAGAAAGAAAAATCCTCGAAAATATTTTAAAAATAGACAACAATTTCGACAAAAGAAATGTACACAACCCGATAAGTTTTGTCCCACTAAAAAGAGAACTTATACATGTTAGCTATGTCACGAAGAAGGACATTATGCCAATAAATGTCCAAAAAGATTTAATAATAATACAAAAACGCAAACTTTGAAATTAGCCTATGAAATTGGTTATGATTCTATTGAAGATTCTGATATATGCTCTGACATTGATGCTTATGAATCAGACAACACTTCACAATCCACCACTAGTATTGAGTAAACAATTACTTCTTAAAAATCCTAGTGCTCCATTTATTCAAACCATTATTCAAAATCACAGTTTTTACGCTTATATTGACACAGGATCAACATTATGCTTTGCTAAATGACACGTTTTACCTACATGGACTAAACTAGCAAATTCACTTAAAATTATCGTTGCTGATAAATCTGTTCATCCCATATGGTATGTTAACTTTTACATTCCTATTATTATTGAAGGATATCCTTTTATTGCTAAAACTATTTACCTTCATGACTCTGGCGTAGATATTATTTTAGGTAATAATTTTCTAAAACTTTATCATCCCTTTATTCAACGACTACGTACTATTTCTCTTACTTTTCCAGGGCGGGGCGGGGAGATACTAAACCTCAACAAATTACCTCCAAAATCATTGCCCCTACTGAAGTAGTCAAAAGCATAGGACACGAAGTATTAAATATCATTAACTTTTTATATACTACACACCAAATCCTCGAACAACGATTACAAGAAGTTTGTAGTGACAATCCTCTTGATCACAACAAAAACACTAATAAAGAAGAGATTATTATTAGATTAAAAGATCCTCTTATTGAAATTAATGTTCCTAATCGAATACCATATAGTATTAGAGACGTAAACGAATTTTAACAAGAATGTCAAAATTTATTAGAATTAGGAATTATAAGAGAAAGCTTGAGTCCTCATAGCGCTCCAACCTTCTACGTTGAAAATAAAAATGAAATCAAAGGAGGAAAGAGAATAATGGTAATAAATTAAAAGCAATTAAACAACGCTACCATAGGAGACAGTTATAAATTATCTATAAAAAATTATATATTAGAAAAAGTTAAAGGAAATAATCTCTTCAGTACCTTAGATGCAAAATCAGGATACTGGCAACTTCGACTCTCTGAAGATACCAAACCATTAACCTCCTTTAGCTGCCCTCCACAGAAAAAATAGGAATGGAACGTATTACATTTTGGACTAAAACAAGCATCATCTATCTTTCAAAGATTTATGGATCAAAATTTAGAAGGCCTTGAAGATATGTTTAGCCTATATTGATGATATTATTATTTTTACATCAGGAAATGAACAGGATCATATTAATGCAGTATTAAAAGTGTTACAAAGATATAAAGAAAAAGGACTTGTTATATCACAAAAGAAATCTAGACTACTACAAAGAGAAGTTAAATATCTAGGACTTAATATAAATTATAAAGGTGAAATCAAATTAACATCTAATATTCAAGAAAAATTATATCAGTTTCCTGACAAGTTATAAGATAGAAAACAGATACAGAGATTAATAGGATGTCTAAATTACATTGTTGATCAAGGATTCTTAAAAGAAATAGCTAAAGAAAGAAAAGAATTACAAAAGAAAATATCAGAAAAAAGAAAATGGACATGGTCGAATCAAGATATTGATATAGTTAAACATATTAAAAAATAAATGTCAAGTTTTGCCAACATTATACAATCCTAATATCAAAGATTTCCTTATTATAGAAACTGATGCATCTGAAGAAACTTGGGCAGGATGTATGCTTGCTATAGTAGACGGGAAGAAAATTTTAAATCTTGACATATTAGGCAATCTAATTATACAATCAGACACTGAAGCTTCTTTTAAAATAGAAAAACTAGCAGTAAAATTATGTAAATATATATTAGGAACTTTTACTAAAACTAAGCAAAAATATTCAATACAAGAATTAGAAACTTATACATGTCTTAAAATATTGAAAAAATGGAAAATTGATTTATTAGGAACCAGATTTGAATTAAGAACTGATTCAAAATACGTAACTGGATTTTGAAAATATAAATTACAAGAAAACTATCGGAAGGGATGATTAATTCGATGACAATTACAATTACATCAATATCAACCCTATATCAAATACATAAAATCCGAGAAAAACTGTTTTGCAGAAACTTTAACCAAAGAATGGAAATAATACAAGACCATATTATCAAGTATGCATATTGAAAGTATCAAGACAATCATATTATGATCAAATATTTTATCAGATCAAAATTACCTATTAATACACTTATCAGAGTAATAATGATATATTTCACTAATATACTCATCAGGATTCCTAGTCATTACTCTTATTAGACCCTCTGCTCATTGAACTACCGTTCATATTACCTATCATTACTCTTAATCATTACTTTTATCAGAGCTTTTGCTCACATAAAAACATATCAGCATATTAGAGTTTACACTCATCGATCGTATCAGAACGGATACTAAGAAGAAATATCAGTACCCTCATCATGGACATACAAATACTCATCATTCAGACAAAATGGCAACATCAGTATCTTAACGATGGAGACATATTAGAACTACTTGCCGATCCATAGGATTATCCAGAATATACTCATGCACCTGGTAGAGAATAGAAAAGACTATTATATGAATATTTGTGGATCAAGAAAAACTATGATGCCGCATATCAAAGAATTAGTAAATGACATTGTTATCTCAGCAGAAAAGCCCAAAAACAGATCAAGAAAATCAGAATTTCTGCTTTCGACCATCTGGATATTAAACAACTCATCCACACTAGTCCAACGACATACGTAGACTGTCTCATTTCACTTGCCAAAAGAAGTAACCCATGGGCAAGCCATGGAATTATTCTCAATGGCATACGATTATATATCAATACACAATCTTCTGTTGAAGCAGGAGAAAAATATAAAGAATATCAAGCATCATGCATACAATTTTGCTTAACACAAAAATGAATAGCAACCAAGAGGAAGAAGGAATCAACAGTGGTATGTGATTACAGTCATCTAGAGACATACCATCTTTTTGACGAATAAAGACAATGACCAACGAAAAGAAGTATCACATGGCTATAGAATCAAAAGAAGGAATCTCGAAACAGCAAAAGCAAACCAATGATGAAGTTTTAATAATTAAAGTTTGCAATAATATGTAAATTATTGTACTCTTTTGCTTTTTCTTTCTTTTCTTCTTCGTGATATAAAATAAAGTGTGAGTCAGGGAATATATTCCCTGCAACGTTTCCTTTCTTTATGTCAATGTAAATAGGAAGTGTGTCGATGAATATATTTCTCTAGGGTTTGTAAGGAGTCTGACCCTCTCCTCTAAATAAGGGTGTTCTTGTTTGAGAACACTCAGAGTTATTGAAGAGCAGTTGGTGTAAGTGTCATTGCAATACTCTCATGATCCTTGAGGTCATACTCTAGAGGGATCATTCTCATCATATTATCAGATAATTATCAGATTATCAAGCAGCAAAACATATCAGGTATATTAATAACTTTCTATGTTAGATTCTGCATCTTCTAGTTATCATCTTAATATGAATAATAAGAATAATAATATGATTGAATCCTATGAAGAAGAAGAAAATTTAGGATATATGTGTCATGGTATTATAGATCTAAATAAAATATGAAAAAATGAATTATCATTAAATGAAAAACATAATTTTAATACCTCTATACTGGAAATTATAAAATATAAATTCTTAGGGAAAAACATAATTAAATACGGAATAATGATGAGAGAAGAGGCAATTCCTATCGAACAAACAACATGAAATATAATAATTCCTGTCATCAATAAGCAACAAATTTATGAAAAAATAAATAAAATGGATCAATCGGAACGAATGAAGATTTCATATATTCATTGTAGTACCATTCAAATATTATTCAAAAGTACTTTTATGGAAGGAATTAATATCCCAATTAAACTAAAAATTAGGGATGACAGAATAATAGATAATAATGAATGTATCATAGCCAAAGGAATGAGTAATTTATCACAAGGAAAAATTAAATTTAACATCAATATTCAATAGGACTTAGTTTGAAAGATAAAGACTTAAGTAGATCTATAACACTACATTATGAATGAAAAAGGAAAAATTTTATGAAAACAAAAAATCATCCTTTCACCATTACATATAACATTAATTATGCCTTAGCAAATAGTCATCATAGTTTAATATTTAGACAAGATGAAAAAATATCTATCGATAAATTATTCGAACCTGTATTAAAACTAGAAACTCCTCCGAAATTATTCCTTCAAAAAAATTTATAACAGAAGACAGACATCCTTTAAGAAGTAAATCATTTTTGAAAAATAATAATTTTATACCATACGAATTTCCTAGATATTCTCTAGTAATACCACCACTACACATTAAAAAATCAATTCCTTTAATCACACGATTACTTGAAAAGAATCAAGAAGAACCACCATTATAATTATTAAAAACAACCATCAGATCACTAAGCACCAGACTTAATTTTAAAAAAAATGTTATTGTACGAGGTTAAACTTGACTATGAAAATATACCACAAATGGAAAATAATATATATCTCGAGCAGCTTCTAGATTACCTTATAAACTACTTTAATGAATATTTACTAGATAATGATTATTTTGATCTATACCCAGATAATTAAAATGAAACATTGGTATATTTATACATATGATCCAAAATATATTATAAATATTAAAACAAAAAATGTTAAAATCATTAATCATACATACCTAATGCAATAAGAATGTCTCAAAGTATATGCGATAGTATTATGGAAAAATTAGAGTTCATTAATTTTCTTGATAAACAAGAAGTAAAATATTTTATTAATTATCTCAATAAATATCTAAAATACTTCCCTCAAGAACTTAATAATAAGTTATTAGAAGATATTGATTTAACACCCAAATCATAAGAATATACTAGACAAGAATATTTGGCCTTTGAGCGATTTTTATATAGATTAAAACAAATATTACAACTACATTTACAAGAATGCCCAGACTCCATAGCAACACACCAATTTAATCACTTAATCTCGTTAAATGACCCATGTAAGCGATTTTACGTGCATTTTAAAATCAAAGCTCAGAATTTGTATTAACCAATTTCCAAATTTGGGCAATTTTGTTTGTAGTGTATCTCCATGATTATAGCGAATTTAAAGCTGAATTTTTGATACAATATTCTCTGGAATGTGGTTTATTAACCCTATAAATTTGAGTGCTTAAGTCTTTATGCAAGTGAAGGTCTTTCTGATTTAAAACTGAAGACCGAATTTTCGTATAGCTGATTTACAGATTTGTCAATTTTTGTGCAACTAGAGTTTGGGACCTATTATTTGGTATCTGAGCCATTTTTGGCATTTGGATTCAGTTTGGTGATCTTATTTTATTCTAAGAATGAGTATAGGAAGTGGTACTAATTATCACTATATTAAAGGAGCTATGCCAAGTACAAGTTCACCCCCTCTAGAGAGGAAACGTAGTAGATTCAAAAAAAAATTTCAACAACAAATTGATGAAGTAAAGGACATGCTTTTAAAGTTACAACAAATTCAAGAGAAGCATTATAGTGGGCATGTGAGGGACCTTAGGACTCCTAAACCAAGAAAAAAAATTCAACACGTCTATCATGTCAAGAGGCCAAAATAAAAACTCGTATGGTAAGGGTGAGAGAGACTGCGATATGGAAGAGCTTCCGAATTCAAGAAGAAGATCTCATGACACGAATGAAATGAAGCTTGTGAATTTATCCATCTCTCCATTTAGCGGATACAGCAATGATATTGAGTGTTTAGATTGGTTGGAAATAGTCGAGAACATATTAGATTGTCACGAATTTTCAGATGAAGGTAAAGTGAGACTAGCCTCCTCAGAATTTGTGGGATATGCAAAATCTTGGTGGAATAATTTGAAAGCTTGGAGGATAATTGATGGGGAAGATGAACTTATTACTTGGAAGATGATAAAAAATTTTATGAGAAAAAGATTTGATGTATCTCGGCTAAGGGCTAAAGACATTCGTTGCTCCGAGTGCCTTGAAATTGGGCACAGTGCTTCAAAATGCCCAAAGCAAAAAGATATTATTATAAAGGAATGCTTGATTGATGAGAGAAGCCAAGTTGACTCTTTGGCAGCCACTAGTGAAGAAAACAACTTGGAAGTAGAGCTTGTTTATGCTCCTGAAGGTTCACTATCCGTGATGGAGACTCAAGGGGATGTAGAAGAATTTTTGAAAGATCAAACCCTTAAAGATGGTCATGTAGAAAATGGAGATAGTTTTTTGGCCACAACTAATGGGACCGAGAAGGAACATAATGGAGAAATAAAAGATCAGCTTTATATGATTCATCAAACACCAAGTCCACTGGAAGAAGTGGAAGAAATTGATGAAGAAGTTGTTAGAAATGAAATCGAGCTAGATGAAGTCATACTGGTTTCCAAGAGTTGCTTATTCCATGTAATTCTAACGAGTCTTTGAGTATTTCATCTTGCCTTGAAGGGAGTTATGTTGATGAGGAGCTATCAAGGTTAAAAGTGGATGAGGAAGAAGCTCCTCCTCAAGGGGAAATACTCTCGGACTTGGAGGAAACGCTTCTAGAAGATAAACAACCCTCCACTTTGCCTAACCAAAATGTCTTATGTAAAATGGAAGAAGCAAACCTAGCGGAGCATGTAGTTGAGAACTTATCACCAACCATTGAAGGAGGAAGTGATTTTAAGATGCTAACTCTTGGTGGAGATGAATTTTTTTTTCCTAACAATCAAAAGACCTCTCACTATTGAATACCGTCGAGAAGAGAAAAATCAAGGGGAGTTAACTTGTTATTATTTTTGTTGAGGCATGGAAAAAGCATATTCATTGTTTACAAATGAAAGGAGATCTTTCAACTATGCTTATATGCAAATTGGTGAAGATTGGGGCTTAGGGGCATTACCACATTCGAGTATTTATTTGTTAGTCTACGATAGTAACCAACATGGAGAGCTCACTTAACAATCTCCAAAAATATCTGACTTTTTAAAATCTAGTTTGGTCGTTCGTCCTTCACATTTTTTTAAAATTCTGATCTACCGTGGATTTGGGTCCAGATGTTCTCTCTCGAGTGTTGTCCCTCTCAACTTGCTTCTGCGGATGTGTGCACTCCCATGGAAGCCTCACTTTTGTGGACACATGTCCGTCGCATATACTTGTAGATGCGTTTGTTTCCCCGTTTTTCTTGAAACCTACGCTTCTACCATAGAATTCTATGCTTTCACAGTGGACACAAGCATTTCGTAACGAAAACCTTCTTCTTTGCAGACACGTACGCTTCCACAGCAGGTGCACTTCTTTTGCATACATGTGCTTTTTGATGGAATCGTCGCTTCCACGACTAGTCTCCTGTAACTCTGGACAAACCATACAATCGGAAACTTCAATTTTTCTCCAAAGTTTTCCAATTTCTTTGGAAAAACTCTTAACTTTAAACAACCAATATATTCTAGAGTATAAACCAATTCATTTCATGTAAAAGATTTATAGCTTTTTAATCCATTAATTCAGACATCTGAAAATCCAAGCTTGCAAACCTCAAACCTCATTAATCCATATGGTTACTTTAAATAACCTGAAAATGTTCACTGAAAGCCACTCTCAATTCTCTCTCTCTTGGCCTGTGAATTTCTCGCCAAAGGACTCTCACTTCTCTCTGTAAATGCCGAGAGAAGAGAAGTGTTTGACTTTTAAAAAATGAAAGGGGGACCGAGAGCATTGAAAAGGAGGAAGAGTCACTTGGCTGAAATGAGGGAGATCCAACCTCAATTTCAACGGAGTTAAATGCAGTGAGTCGCCCCCCATTCCATCACGCTTACATATCATAGTTTGATTCATTCAAAATAATTTCTGCATTAAAATCTCCTTTTGATTGAACAACAACATGAATTGACTTTGTTCTCAAAGACACTATTTTTTTCCCTCATTTTCTCAAACTTCAAGAAATTCACGATTCAAAGTACCAGACTCTAATTTGAACTTGAAAATTAAAAGAGGGAAAATGAAAAATCAACCATTGTACTTTAAAATCAATAATAAGTGAACCACTAAATTATTTATGCTAACAAATTAACTACTGAACTATAGAAAAAAGTTATTGCAGACATTGTTGTCACATTTCCATTAAACGTATTGATTTCGTTCCTTGATGGATTGAACATGTATTGTTTTCAATCCGCCGTAGAATGATATTTTTAAAAATAACATTATAATATCAATGTTTCGATACAGATCGAGACATTTTCCAGCCGTGGATGGACCACGATCTACCGCGGATCATCGTGCTTCGTTCTAGGAAAATTTCTTTATTTTCGACGAGAAATGGTGTTCAATATTTTTATGGTCATGCAAATGGAATTGAAATTGTTGGAATTTCTCTATTTTCAATGGAAACAGAGACATAAAATTCATGCATGCAGGATAAAAAATTTTCGTGCATGAAAAATGAAGAAAAGTGAATTACAGAGGATCAAACCCTAGACTTGTTGCCTAAGTTGGCATATAAAAACCAATTAAGAAACAGAATTTTTTTGTAGAAGAAATGCAATCTCATCATATAAAATAATATGTTCACCTCTTCCTTCATCTCCCATTTGCCCAGATTTTGCAATACCTTGCTTCGCCATGGAAATGCTATCTGCAGACACCATGATACTATGCCATGTTTAGAGACGTGTCGCCCATGTGTGTTAGGAGAAGATCAACGTGAATTGTGAAAAAAAGCTCACCACAACATGGAGAAATCGTCATCTAAACGTGCAAAGCTTCATGATTTTGAATTGTGGAAAGGAAATTGGAGGAGGTAGAAGCATTTTTAACCCTCAAAAGTGGGACAAGCTGCCTTAGGAAACTTGCCAGTGCATCGATTATGAAAAGTTATGTGAAAACAAAAAAAAAATCATCCAATTCGGTCAACTATGCACAAAGTTATGGTCTTTCGAAGTTTTCGAGTAAACGATCTCATTTTTTTCCTGCTTGAATCTATTATGATATGCATCGAATTACAAAACAGATCTCTACTACCTGTACAATGCAAAAAAAATGATGGAAAATGAGTTATCAAGCGTTCAAAACCGTTGAAAATGGAGGCAATTATCGATGTGCAAAGATTCATCGTCGCATCTAGGAATCCCTAGAATGAGGCACGATGATCTGTGGTGGATCATGGTTAATCCGCCGTGGAAAATGTCCCAATCTGCAGTGGAACCTTGATATTAT
Organism: Begonia loranthoides; assembly: GCA_022433065.1. Taxonomy (NCBI): domain Eukaryota; kingdom Viridiplantae; phylum Streptophyta; class Magnoliopsida; order Cucurbitales; family Begoniaceae; genus Begonia; species Begonia loranthoides. Next base: position 17,116,544 of record CM039471.1, read on the forward strand.
AAAGTTATTTTTGAAAATATTGTTTTGCGGCGGATTGAAGTCAATACATGTTCGATCCCCTATGGAACGAAATCAATTTGTTTAACGGTAAACGTGACAGTGATATTTGTGACTATTTTTTTACTATAGTTCAGTGATTAATTTGTTAACAAAAGTAGTTTAGTGGTTGAATTTTTATTAATCGTAAAGTACGATGGTTGATTTGTCATTTTCCGAGTAAAAGATCAATTTTCTATTAACATACTTTTTGAATAAAATATAAAGCATATATAGATGATAATAGAGTACAAAAAAATAAAAAAAATAATCAACTCTAAATCAAAAAACTAAGCAGCATAAAATAAAAATATTCGATAATTATATCATATTTAAGAAATAAAATGTTAATTTTTGAGAAAATGACAAATTAACCATCGTGGTTTGGAAGCAATGAAAAATCAACAACTATCCTTAATTTTCTAACAAATTAACCACTAACGTATGGAAAAATGACAAATCCAACATTACTGTCACGTTTGCCGTTAAGAAGCTGATGTGGAGCCGCGACGGTTTGTAGACAAAACGCTGCGACTCCGTGTTTTTCCAAGAAAAGAAGGCCAAACTACGATGATGTCTCAAGACACTGTTGCGGTTCATTAGGAAGACGCCGCAGCGGTTTCATGACTGGAAAAATTTTTTATGACAAATTTGATTTAGCGGTTTCATGGTTTTGCTAATGTGGTTTTTGTTCAAAAAAATAAATTAAATTAAATTAACCCCCTTATGGTGTAACGACCTGAATTTTTACTTATCTTAAGAACCCATTAAATTTCTATTTCAATTAACAACTTCAAAGAAAAATAATATTTCAAATATTTAACACTTAAAATCAAAGTGCAATAAAATTCGAGTGTTACTAACTTTTTAAAACATTGTTTATTTGAAAAGAATAAACAAATAAGTAAATAGATAAACCATGTTTTATTTAATTTGCAGAAGCGTAAATTCGAAGATATCATAAACCAACATTTATTTAAAGTTCTAAAATTTAATACGAACTCAACTAAACATGAAAAGGTTAATAAAATGTTTACAAACCCCGTTTGACATTAAACCCTTTTTATTCAATATTCCTTCCTTGTCTGATTACCATAATACTACTACTCCACTTGCGTCCCCACCAGATACGCCGCAGGCTCCACCGGAATGGCCTCCTCAGAAACTCCTGAAACGATCACTTCATTACCTACACCACAAGTAAGGACGTGAGCTTTTGGCTCAGTAAGGAAATGGGGAAGACAATAATGTAAATGTCTCTCTTTTAGTTTTCTTTGGAATGGGGGCCATCCAAACCAACTCTTTCATTTACGTTCTCTTTCTTTTTTTTTTCTTTCTTTACTCGTACTTCGAGCTGGAGACTAGAAGAACCCGTATGGGATGGTATAGTGGGTCGGACCTAACCTCCTATGGATAACTAGGTCCCGTTGCCGATATGGTAGGGGCATTTCCTAATTATCAGACTAGGACCGCTACCCATCGACCTCCTAACTCCCTTTTCTTTCTTTCCTTTCCTTTGGTCTTTTCTTTATCGTTTTACTTTTCTTTACTATGCATGTGAGTAGCACCCCAAGGGTACTCCCTACTTTGTTTCTATTATATGAATGTATGAGACACTCCTACTAACATAAACATGAACACTAAGCAATATTATAGTAAATAACAAAATGACAATATCTTATACATGATAAAACAAAGTGAATTAGACAAACATACAAACTGTGAATTCCAACAACATATTTAGTCATCAAAGATAAATGAAATGGCTAGCAGTCTATTTATCTAAACATATAGCATACAATGATTGTAAACAGCGAAGATACAGAACGAATCATGTTTAATAGGGGAGTTCATACTACTTACCAATACTATACTAATAAGCAAAACTATATTAATTAAGTAATTTCATGTCATTAACTAAAAGTCATTCCATTCAGTGCAATGATAATATTTATTGAAGCCATACAATTAAATAATTTCACACTTTTAATTCACAATGAACAGTATATGGTAATAAGGAAATAATAATACAACATTGGTGAAGAAATTTAACAACATGGAGTCTACGTTGTATCACTAACTAGAACATGCAATAAAATCTCAACAACTAAATATGCTTTATATTTGACTAATGCAGTAACAATATATTTTTATAAGGCAGCAGGATATGCTATCTAAATATTCATAGAATATCGATGAATAACTAAGATGACAAGACATTCTTTTGATATCATGAATCAGTAACTGTAGATCACATGAGTCAAAATCACTAACTTATTTCTCAATTAAATCAACAGAAATGAATATAAAGATATGGAACATGCCCTTAATTATTGGCAGCATCAGTGTGATTTAAAAGTGGAATATATAAAACATCTATCAATTTTCGAAACGAATTGCAACACCCATTTATTATCTCAATATGCTGGAATATACTACAGTGACAAGGATAGAAACTGTTGGATTGTGTACTTGAAGTGTAATGTAAACAACGAGTCAGCATATCATACTAACCTGTCATATTCATTTCATTTAATATATCTTGACCTCTTTAGTGCAACATAACAACATACAGAATAAAGAACTAACGTCTACAAATGATGATATGTGCAAAACATTATATTAATTTTATAAACAGCATGTACCGAAGGACAGGTAGTGAAATATGTCATATGCAGCATAAATGACAATATTAAAGATTAGACAGAGAAGAATATATATATATATATTGAACACAGAGACAGATACCAAATTAATCCATTCCCACTGATCTTCCACGATTAACACATTAAAAGTAAGAGAATCATCACAGGGATGCGACAATAAATACCAGTGAGTGGATTACTACAACACAGAATTAAGGTGCACATAAACAAAGAGTAAACATAAAGATGTTGAATCTGTTTCTACCCAAATTCTTCCATCTCTTTTTCGTGACTCTTTCCTTACACTTCATCATCACAGAATATTAATGAAACATAACACAGGAGAAATTAGAACATATCACTACTCTAACAATAAATCTAGAAGAAATACCGCAAGGCAGTACACAGAAGACGCAATTAGCACACACATATATGCATTACTTGGGTGTAGGGCCTACGTGGCCAACCCAATTCCTTACCTGTATTGATGAAAACCAAATCGAGCAACACTGACAGAATAGAACAAAATTTGATCGATGTAGGGATACCCACTGCACTACCCACAGACTTCCCTCTTCCAATTCATATTATTCTCCTCTGGAAATAATTCCTCCCCTTTTAATTGCAGTCTCCAACCTTGTATAAGAGGGTTAGAATTACCATGTGAAGTTTGGGCGGCCACCAATCGGGACAGAGCTAGAACCGAAATGGTGGAGGTGATTCCCGTGAATTGTGGATCGTATTGGTTGATTGATCGCAGCTGTCCAGCCGAGATCTTAATCCCCCAAAATTTCGCATTCTCCTAAAATTCGCTGTTTGAAATCAAAATATGCTAAGCTGACCTATCATCACCAATCCGAGGCCGTGTAGGTCGCACCAGTCGAACGACTCATCGGCTACAACATTGACGCAGATCTATGTTATGGTAACAAGAACACAGAAGATATATGGAAGATTTATTTTACTAAAATTGCCAGAAAAAGAGTAACAGAGATGAGCAGAGAAAACAAGAGAGAAGAAGAAGAAGATTTCAGGGAGAAATGAAGGAGAGAAGAAGATAACAGAATCATCACACACACCCCTCCCCTCTGCTACGTTAATGCATATCTACTCAATCATATGTCTGAGCTGTCTTCCATGTCAGCTTCAAGAGGCCACATCATCTCAGTTCTGGACTGTTCTTCTTCTAATGGACCTCTTGCGTTTGTGCTTCCAATCCGATAAAGCTGGACCGTAACAGGCATCCTCACCCGGCGAACCTTAACCCCAAGTTGGAATGAAGGGAACTCCGTCGTGATCAACGCCGAATCAACCCACGTAGCGTCTGTGATTGGTAGACCAGTCCATAGTATGAGCCACTGAGTAACTGGCAAGTTCCCCCGTTTGACCACTCTCGTCTGAAGTAGGGACTCAGGAGTGCGAGATGCCATCGTGGTGAACTCGGGTGGCAGGGAAGGGGCTGAAACAGCAGTGGAACCAATATGCTTCTTGAGAAGGGAGACATGAAAGACCGGATGAATCTTGGCAGTGACAGGAATGTCCAATTTGTAAGCCACTTGTCCAATCCGAGCAATGATGCGAAACGGGCCATAGTACTTAGGGGATAACTTGTGGGAATGCTTCTCAGTCACTGATAGTTGCCTGTAAGGTTGCAGCTTGAGGTACACCCAATCGTCGACATCAAACTCACGCTCGGAACGGTTTTGTCTACATAAAGCTTCATTCTTGCTTGTGCTTGGGTGATGTTATGCTTATGCAGGCGGTCCATATGGAATCGGTCCATGAGCACAGCATCCACAGCGGCTGTATCGGTAAGCTGGTAAGGGCCTAATGCCAGTTGAGGAGGCGCAAAGCCGTAAAGTGCCTCAAAAGGGGACATTTTGATTGCGGACTGGAAAGTGGTGTTGTACCACCACTCAGCAAGAGCGAGCCATTTACGCCACTGGCCCGGGTGTGTGTGAGTCATACAACGCAAATACATCTCCACACATTGGTTAACTCGCTCTGTTTGTCCGTCCGTCTCTGGATGGTAAGCGGTGGACAAATCCAACTGAGTGCCCAAGGCTGTGAAGAGGGACTGCCAAAAGGTCGACGTGAATATTTTATCTCTGTCGGATACAATATGTTGAGGCAACCCATGCAATTTATAGACATTATCCAGAAAAATTGTAGCAACTTGCATGGCCGTGAAAGGATGAGCTAGAGCCAGGAAGTGAGCATATTTGGTGAGACGATCTACCACGACCAATATACAATCTGCCTTGTTGGAGGAGGGTAGGCCTTCAATAAAATCCATTGAAATATGCGTCTAAGCGCGGTCCGGCACTGGAAGCGGCTGTAAGAGACCAGGATAAGCCACATTCTCATGCTTACAACGCTGACAAACTTCACATTGCAACACCCAAGTGCGAATGGCTTTTGACATACCCGGCCACCAAAATAGTTGCTTAGCCCTTTGCAATGTAGCTTGTACGCCGGAATGCCCCCTGCATGGGACTGGTGTATGGCGGCAATAACCTTCTGCCGTATGTGGCCTGCGGAGCCAAGGACTAGTTTGCCTCTAAAACGCAAAACATTGTCTTTATAAGAGAAATCATCAGAATCTGAGGCAGCCAATAGAGCTTGTAGTAATACGGTCCAAGCACCATTGATCCTCCAAGTAATTGGCAATAACCTCTGCAATCCACGCTGGCTGCAGAATTGTATGGGCTTGGCAATCTAACAGCTCTTGTTGGCAGCGGGAGAGAGCATCGGCTACAATGTTAGAGCTCCCCTTTTTATATTGGATAGTGTACTGCAGCCCCAATAGCTTGGTGAGCCACTTTTGCTGTAAAGGAGTCGTGATACGCTGTTCCAAAAGAAATTTCAAAGAGTTATGGTCAGTTTTGATGATAAAAGAGTTACCTTCCAAATAATGTCGCCAGTGTTGCACCGCAGTTACAAGTGCCAACAGCTCCTTTTCATAGATGGAGAGGCCCAGATTTCGGGAATTGAAAGGCTTACTCAGGAAAGCCAAGGGATGACTTTTCTACAAAAGCACCGCCCCCATACCGCCATAGCACGCATCCGTCTCAATAATGAAGGGCTCGTCGAAATTAGGCAGCGCCAACACAGGAGAATTTGACATAACCTGTTTTAACGTCTAGAAGGCCCTGTCAGCCTCATCAGACCAGGAGAAAGCATTCTTTTTTAATAAGTTTGTCAGCGGTTTTACTAAGACTCCGTATCCCCAAATGAACTTGCGGTAATAGCATGTGAGGCCCAGGAATCCCCGCAATTGTTTGATTGTTGTAGGGGTTGGCCAAGCTACCATGGCGGTAATTTTCTCCGGATCCGGAGCGACACCCATACTGGAGACGATGTGGCCCAAGTAAGCAATTTCGGCTTGTCCAAATGAACACTTGCTCATTTTGGCAAAAAGAGAATGATCCCGCAACAGCTGAAGAACTGTACGAAGATGCAGGTAGTGTTCTTCCATAGTCTGGCTATAAATCAGGATGTCGTCAAAAAACACTAATACAAATTTCCACAGGTGAGGGCTAAACATCGTGTTCATGAGTGATTGAAAGGTGGCCGGTGCGTTGGTGAGGCCAAACGGCATGACCTTGAACTCAAAGGCCATGATGAGTTCGGAAGGCTGTCTTGTGTTGGTCTGCCTCAGATACCCGAATCTGGTGATATCCAGAGCGGAGGTCCAATTTGGAGAAAAACCCAGAGCCGTGTAATTCATCAAGCAAACTGTCAGTCAAAGGCATTGGAAATTTATTTTTTACCGTCAAAGCATTGAGCTGCCTATAGTCGACACAGAATCTCCATAGGCCATCTTTTTTCTTAATAAGCAGAACTGGAGAAGCATACGGACTGGAGCTTGGAGAAATAATCCCATCTGCTAGCATTTCAGAAACTAATCTTTCAATCTCGGCCTTGGTAGGGATATAAACGGAAAGGCTTGGCATCCGGCAATAAAGGAATTTCATGGTCATGAGCTCGTGGAGGCGGAAGACCTTTCGGAATAGCAAAAACATCTGCAAAATCGTCAAGCAATTTCTGTATGTTTGGAGGCGGGGAAGCTGAAGTTTCTGTAGAACAAATAGCCAAGTGACCCGCTAAATAATAAGGCTGGTGTTGCGACCATGTAGATAAGGAGCGAGCGGAAACCGGAGAAAGCAGGTGAGGACCAGTGGCTGTAGGCAAAGAAATCTCTGCACCTGAGTGAGTAATTTGTAAATAACCATGGGATAAATTGAATGTAACTGGACTCACACTGTTGATCCAGTCAATACCCAGTATAAGGTCACTTCCTACCAGCTGTAATGCTCGTACTGAAAAAGTGAAATAAATGGCATGCATTTTCCAGAGTATTGGGTGATGCAGGGAGCACTGAAGAGGCGTTCCCCGTTGGCGACGGTCACCGGCAGGGAACGAGCAACATCCACCGGCAGATGCAACCTCTGCACAAGAGCCTCGTCAATAAAACTATGCGTGCTACCGCTGTCGATAAGAATAGAAATGGGCAACTGGTTCAACGTTCCAGCTATGCGGAAGGTAGAGTGAGCTTCCTGGCCCCCCAAGGCACTCAAGGAAATCTCCATGGTCTCTGAATCTTCCATGGTAACAATCCCTTCAACTATTTCTGGCATATCATCGCTTTCCAGGGAGTCAACAAGGATAACCTGAAGGGACTGATTTTTGCAAACGTGACCAGCAAAACACCGTTCATCACATTTGAAGCATAAACCTAGTTTCCGTTTATGTTGTAATTCTGCTTGGGAAAGTTTCTGGAAACGTTGAGAGGTGGCTGGTGGTGGCTCTGTATTTTTCTCCACTTTAGCCGGCTGTAGTATCGATGGAGCAGACCTATCTGGCCACTTGGATGCAGCAAATGGTTTCACATATTTAGGGCTTCGCTGGACTCCCGCCATGGCTGATTCTTGAAGTAGCGCCACTTCGAACACATGGGACAAAGATTGAGGTCGCGTAATCTTAACCATTGCCCTAATGTCATCCTTAAGTCCACCCGCAAAAATGGAAATGTAATACAACTCCGACATGGAAGGTAAGGAAGGAAGAGCCAAGGCCTTTAGGGATTCAAACCTGTTGATATACTCCTCTACTGTGGATGTCTGGGCAATACGACTAAAGGAGTCAATGCTGTCTTCCCCCGCCACCCGCGAAAATCGCTTACAAATTTCTTTGGCGAAAAGATCCCAATCAGCATCTGGGTAACTAGAACTAAACCCAGCAAACCATATGTCGGCTCGATCGTGTAAGTGCAATTCCGCCGTTGCCATTCGTAAATTATCAGGGACTTGGTGCATGGAAAAATACCTGCAAGCCTTCCTTAACCATTCCCTTGGATTATCACCCCAAAACACTGGAAAATCCAGCCGGGGCAACTTCGCAACCCCTTGGGTATCCTATTGTAAGGCGGCAATAGGGCGGAGGGGTTGCGGTCCCATGGAGCTCGATGCTCCTGTCGGATCTGGTAAAAGCCCTTGATGCGGGTGTGTTTCTAGGCGACCTGAACGTTGCTGGGAAATTAAGGACATCATCGTCTCTAACTTAGCTGAAATGCTTTGTTCCAGATGTTGGACGGATTTGTCTAGCTTTTCCTGCCTCCCAGCTAATTGATGGTACTGTTGCTCTGAGAGATCCAATCGATTGAAGACAGTATCCATATACGATTTTGTTTCAGTCTCCAAGCGCTTGATAGTCTCCTCTTTGGCTTTTAAGCGTGTTTCCGTCATGAGAATCGGTGGCTCTGATACCAAATGTTATGGTAACGAGAACACAGAAGATATATGGAAGATTTATTTTACTAAAATTGCCAGAAAAAGAGTAACAGAGATGAGCAGAGAAAACAAGAGAGAAGAAGAAGAAGATTTCAGGGAGAAATGAAGGAGAGAAGAAAATAATAGAATCATCACACACACCCCTCCCCTCTGCTAAGTTAATGCATATCTACTCAATCATATGTCTGAGCTGTCTTCCATGTCAGCTTCAAGAGGCCACGTCATCTCAGTTCTGGACTGTTCTTCTTCTAATGGCCCTCTTGCGTTTGCGTTTGAGCTGACCTATCATCACCAATCCAACGCCGTGTAGGTCGCACCAGTCGAACGACTCATCGGCTACAACATTGACGCAGATCTAGATGTCGACAAACCATGTCGAGGACTCACCGGAGCCTCCACCGAACACTTGGAAGCGGAGCAGCTCACCGTCGCTAAATGAAGCGGAACAGGGCTGTGAGATCTGATGATTCGCCGTTGTTCAAACAGCATTTCTGCCGTCGAGCTCCATCCAGAACACCGCACGCTGCCTTCTGTGGTGTCGCCGGCCATCATCGCAACTCCCCGGCGTCGATTCTTCCCTCGCCGAGCCCTCTCTCTCTCTACATTTCCCCTCTCTACGTCGATCTCCAGACAAAAAAAAAAAGGAATCCCCCTCCCCTTTATTTATTTATTAATAATCTATTTATTTATTCAATTCTTTAGTTTAATTAAATCTTATTTTTAAATTAATTTATTCTAAATTCATGTATAAGGTTCTCGTTTTAGGCTAATTTCGAGGTATGACGGTCCACTCTCCAAACTCAAGTTTCGTCCAAAACAACTCGTCTAGAGACGAATCGAAATATTTTATTTATTCCAACTTAACTACATTGCAAAACTAGAAAAACAGAAATGGGGTGTTACGTATGGGGTAGTTGTTGAAACAGTGGGGGTGACCCCCCATATCCAGAGTGCGAGAGGGAGGTTCGCCCACCATTTTTCCTCGTCGTTCCTCTCCTCTTCCCTTTTCCTCTCCCTCTCCTAGCAGCTGCTCCCACTCTCTCTTTGTTTCCGTTGTTGGAAGGAGAGGTCTTTTACGCTGATTTTGCTCATTCTCGTATGAGGTAAGTTTTTGTTTTCGTATATGTTATGTTCCCTTCTCCTTCTCCAACAACAACTATTGTTGATTTCCTTTAAGTTTAAGAGCAAACATAGGTATGGTAAGATTGATTTCAGATGTTGTTTTAGAACTTGAAGAGTGATTCAAAGGTAAAGATTCAATTTTTGATTATTTCAAAGGATTCTGCAAAATTGGATTTCTATGTTATATTGGGTAATGTTGGAATTCTTTGTCATCGCTCAATAAATTGGTTTTCCCTAGAGGTTTGGATTTTTAGAGTCGACGTTGTGAATAGTCTCCAGTGAGTTAGGGATTCGTTCATCGCTGTGGTAAGCCTCTTCCCCTGTGTTTGTTTTATTTCTTCCTAAGTCAGAATGTAATGGATGAATTGGTTTCCTAAGGGTCGAATTTTGGACGTTAGCCACGTGAGCAGTTTCCAATGAAACAATTCTGGATTGTGAAACTCTTTCAGGTAAGGATTGTATTAATCAAATGTTAAGAGTGTGCATCACAAAGGACTTGAGATTTTTTTTTTAAATGGACAAGTGATTTTAGTTAATTCTATACCATTTGCTCTCTCTAGAATCTGTTAAAATTGATATGGGAAATTTAGAACTTGTACAAAAATTGTGTTGGTCAAACCTAGGGAGATGATAGAAATTGATATTTGGATTTTGTGAGTTATAACTTTCTTGCTATACAATTATGTAAAGTTCAAGCCATAGATTATTGAGGATGCTAATGGCCTAATAATATGAATTAAAGGATTTGGACTCTATTCGTTTATAAATTACGTGTTGTACTGTTAAGTATAAAGGAGAAGGTCTCTTTAAGTTCTTAGAATTATTATACAAGTTAGAATAGAAAAAGGAAATGAAATTTATAAGTTGTAAATTTTTAATTATGAAGGTGTTGAAAAGAGAAGCAGGTTAGCGATTAAGTGTTAAACACGGTAAAGATTTGAGGTAAGAAATTGAGATAGAGTCGTTGGCTTGTTGAGACCCTACACCATTAGCAGTGTCTTTCCTTTAATTGTTTGTTTGCATTTCTATTATGCTACCATATTATGTCTATGTTGTTCGCATGTTATTACTTCAATCTCTAAGCATGCTTAGGATGTTAGCATACCATTTTGTTTCCTTTAATTTCCTTTAAATTACTAACCACGCCTATATCGTTATTGCTTTCCTTTAACTACCGAGAATGTCTACATTGTTGTTATTTCCTTTAATTTGCCAAGCATGCCTTTATTATAATTGTTCTCTTTAAATTACTAAGCATGTTTATACTGTTATTATTTCCTTTAAATAGCTAAGCATGTCTATAATGTTATCGCTTTCTTTAATTTACCAAGCATGCCTATATTTTTCCTTTAAATTGCCTATCTATTGTGTTATTGTTTCCTTTGAATTACCAAGCATGTCTATGTCGTTATTGCTTCCTATGTTGTTATTGTTTCCTTAATGAATGGATTGATTGGCTTATAGATGTAATGTTAGCATTTGCATTGACATGCATCATATTAATAGAAACAAGTAGGAAGTGCCACCTTTGGGGTGATACTCATATGCATTTGAGTGAGGAAAAAGATTAAGAGAATATATGGGGAGTTGGGGGATGGACGGGTAGTTTGGATCTAATCAGGTAGTCTAGAATTACGCCCCTCCTTTATCGGGAATAGGACTAGCTACCGTAGGTGGTTAGAAGCCGACTAAGACTATACGTCCAACACGGGATCCTTCAATCTCCCGCTCGATGTATGAGTTATGTGAGAAAGAGAATTTAAGAAAATATATGGAGAGTTGCGGGACGAACGGGTAGTTCGGATCTAATCAGACAGTCTAGACTTATGTCCCTCCCTTCTCGGGAACGGCACTAGCTATCCTAGGTGGTTAGAAGACGACCAAGACTATACCTCCAACACGGGTTCCTTCAATCTCCCGCTCGACGTACGAGTTATGTAAAAACTTAAAGAAAATAATGGTCGGGGCGGACCCATTCCAACATAAAGAAAAGAACGGTTGGGCCGGATCCATTCCGACATAATGAGTTAGAGGCATACATACTGCATATCTCATTTCTTACTGGGTCTCGACTCACAGTTTGCTAATGGTGTAGGTACTCGAAAAAGAACAAATGAGGAAGTAGTTGATGAGGAATTTGCACATGTGGGACTTGTGGCTGACTGAGCTAAAGAAAGTAAAAGAGAAAAACATTTCGTAACTAACCTGTAATAATGTGTTTAGTATTCCTTAACTGAATTATTTATGCTTCCGCTATGTTTTAAGAAAAGATTTTATAACTTTGGTTTTCCACTATTTATAACGAGTCTAAAGAAAATATTTTTAACGGTCTGACGTTTTAGAAAAAGAACTCTGATTATATTTTACAAAGGTTTTTCGCTATTTATAAAAGAAAAGAAAAAGTTTTAAATTTAACGCATTTTTAAAGTAATTAAAAACTGAGTCGTTACAATATATCTATAGATAGAGATAATTGTGTGAAGATATTCATAGTTACTAAATCCTAAATTTTTTTATTTAATTATCAAGTTTCATCAATAAAATGAAAAATTGCAACTATATAACCTATAGCATTACGTGGACTCCATAAATCAAACGTAATACAAATAAATATTTAAAATTTTCAAAAAAATGTAAATAATTCATTTTTCACGTCATAAAAAATCTTAATAATGTTGTTTCTTGTTGTACTTCTAGGTACATGTTTAAAAATATGAGTAACATACTCTTTTATAAAATTTTCAACTACTTCACTATTATTGAATGATAAAGAAAACTCGAATTGTATTACAAATTTTGCTATTCCTTCTTTTATTCTAGGGAAAATGACAAATCAACCATCGTGGTTCGTGGTCAATGACAAGTCAACCACTATAGTATTTTTTTTAGCAAGTTAACCACTGAAGTTCAAAAAAATAACAAAGCAATCCATCGAGCGACGTTTTGAGACTATTTTGCTGTCTCTGAAATCGCGGTCTCACTCCAAAGAGCTTGTCATTCGCGGTCTATGAAAGCGGTGGTTCTGAAATTGGTGGTTCTCTAAATCGTGGTTTTCGGTGTTCTGAAATCGGTGGTTCTCTGAAATCACGGTTTGCGGTCTGGACTGAGACCGTGAATTTCACGGTCTCTGTGAGTCACAGAGATCGCGAAAAGTCTCTGACTAGAGGCCGCGAAAAGTCTCTGGTCACAGAGACCGCGAATTTTTGGGGTCTCTGTGATTACCAGAGACTGCGAATTTTGGCTTCTCTAGTCACAGAGACCGCAAACTGGAGTGAGACCGCGAATTTCATGGTCTTTATGAGTCATAGGGACCGCGAATTTTGCAGTCTCTAGTCTCAAAACTCCGCTTGATGATTCCTTTGTTATTTTTTCAAACTTTAGTGGTTAACTTGTTAGAAAAAATACCATAGTGGTTGACTTGTCATTGATCGCAAACCACGATGGTTGATTTGTCATTTTCCCTTTATTCTATTTGTGAATATGTAAAAGTGTCACTACTACTAATATTCAATTGCGTTTATGTATGATCTCTTATTTTCTCATTTAAGTAACATTTTTTAAAATATCAACAAATTATACTAGTTGAACTACCGAAAACGTATGTATAATTTTTATTACATTATTTACATTGTGTTTTAATTTCTACTTTTCCATTAATTTTAATTTATTTTAACTCAAAATGATTCCATATATCAGATATTTTATTTCTTTTTTTTTTGTGTGAAAATGTGGATATTTGTGTAAATGATTGTCTCATTGAAAATGTAGGAACTAACTTTTTAATTTTTTCAACATCATTATCAGTATTCTAAATATTATAATTGCGTGGATCTATAATCATTCAAATTAAATATCTAAAAATAAAATTTAAATAATAAATTGATACAACAAAATCAACCATAGTTTGTAGATGGTGTGAATTTGATTATCTCAATGTATATAAAATCTATAAAAATTAATATAAAAAATATTAACTTATGTAAATAAAATTAATAATTGTGTAAAAATATATAAATAAATTAAAAATATACTTTAAATGAAAAAAAGTATAAACATTAATAAGAGTAAGAGAGATTGATTGAACATTACAAATTAAGTAGTAAGAGATGAAAAGATTGCAATAGTTTTTTATAAAAAATAAATGAGAAATGTAATAATTATAAAAGAAAGAAAGGGGCGGGGAACGGCGGCAGCGGGGGCTTAAAGTTGAACTCCCCATGAAACTCTAGGGCTTGTTTTGGTGTCAGTTTCTTATGCATCTTGAAATAAGCGTTGGTAATGTTGTTAGTCACCATCGTAAGAGTAGTGCCCAGTAGATAGCGTCTCAACACTATCAAATAGTGCACCATAACCACCATTTCCTTCTCATAAGTGAAATATCTCTCTTCCACATCATTCAGCTTCCAACTTTCATAAGCAATGAGTGTCCTTCCTACACCAACACCTCTCTGTTGCTCCGCTGGTCTCGTCAGTGTTCATTTTCAAAGAATCTCAAAAAAAGGCAGCTGCAAGACTAGTTGGGTAGTTTCCATTTACTTAGGCTCAATTTAACGTTACTATTGAAAAGATTAAAAGTGTTTATTTGACAACCAACCATCTGTTTTAATGTTGGGTAAAACAAAACTTTTCATTTTTTTAAAAGCCACAAAAACTCTCCCTTTTTTGCTTTCTATTTTCCATTTTCTGGCACTCTCACTTATATGTAGAATTGCGAAGGAATTGGTGCAACGATTTGATTTTGGTCTGGTTCTTGGTCCCAACAATTAAAGTCATGGTCGATTCTGATTTTTTGCTTTATATGCGGTTCTGGTGCTGGGCAATGGCAATGAAACCGACAGGAACCGCAGGAAAAGTTGAAAAGTAGGCAATGGCAATGAAACCGACAGGAACCGCAGGAAAAGTTGAAAAGTAGGTTATTTTATTTACTTATTAGTCTTATTTATTGTGCTGCAACTTGCAAGTCTGTATTCTATTTTGTAACATAAATAGAAAGGAAAATTGAGTTTTGGCGTTTCTCCTTCTCTTCGCTTCTTCTTCACGAACGAAGGACTGGACACTGGACAGTCACAGAAGGAGCGATCTATAGTATTCGCTTCTGCTACTGGGATGAAAGTGAGAATGGAGGGAGAGATATACAACTTCCTCAAAGCATGGGTCTGCGGCTTCTTCTCTCTAACTTACTCCTACCTGATCAGCAGAAGAGTCCGCCAAGGCTTACCCAGGCTCCTTCTTCTTCTCCCTGTCGTCTTCCTCTTCCTCCTCCTTCCTCTCGATCTCACCTCCATGCATTTCGGAAGTCCCCTCGCTTTCCTCATCTCTTGGCTCGCTAATTTCAAGCTTCTTCTCCTAGCTTTCCACAAAGGTCCTTTGTCTTCCAAAAGATCCATCTCCCTCGTCGAATTCTTGGCCATCAGCTGCCTCCCCATTCGAATCGCCAAAAGACATCGACAACCTCAACCTTCCTCCAGAAACAGATCAGAATCAGATTTTAACTGCCGAAACCGAGCTAAATTACTTGCCAAAGTTTTACTTCTCGGTGTTTTGACTTGTCTGTTTGTGTTTGAAATTGTTGACGACTGGAATCGGAATCTTGTCGTGTTTCTCTATTGCTGGTACCTTTATTTTCTGCTGGAAACCCTTTTAGCCACCGTTACAGGTAGTGTTTGGGCTCTGACCGGAGTGAAGCTCCGGCCGTCTTTCAATGAGCCATACCTCTCCACCTCTCTGCAAGACTTTTGGGGAAAGAGATGGAATCTCGTCGTCTCGGACATACTCCTGCTGACAGCCCACCAACCTTACCTGAAATGGTCGTCGAGTTTCATGAATCGGAACTGGGCTCGACATTCAGCTGTCATCGTCACATTCGCCGTCTCTGGTCTCATGCACGAGCTTATCTACTTCTAACTTGGGCGCGTGTGGCCCACGTGGGAGGTGACGTGCTTTTTCATCGTCAACGGACTGAGTTTGACGGTGGAGACAACGCTAAAAGAGACGATCGCCGGCAAGCTCTGGTTGCCTGAGTTTATATCTAGGCCTCTCGCCGTTGGATTTGTTATAGTTACGAGTATTTGGCTGTTTTTTCCTCAGCTTCTACGGTGCAGAGCTGATTCTGACTCGGAGGATCAAGAAGACGAGAAATGTGAAGAAATTTCCGAGAGAAATAAATATGCCGAACAGAAGAAGAAGAAGAAGGTGAGTTTGAATACTAGCAACTCGCAAGCTTCAGAATTGGAGAGAGAGACCGACTGACCGAGCAGCAAGAATGCCAAAAAGACGAGTCAGAAAAAAAAAAAAAAAAAAAACTTTACTATTAGGGGATGGTTCTGGTTCTGGTTCTCAACCTTTGCGGTTTTGGTTCTGGGTCTAAAAATAAGGAATCGAGACCCGAACGGTCGGGTACTAGACTTTTAGAACCGATATCAGGAACCGATTTGCCCAGCGCTACTCCAGAGAGTCGACTGCGGTAATTGATTTCCTCTTGACTCTCTAATTTTGAATTTTTAGTTAAAGTTCATAGATTTTGGTTAAATTTTTAAAAAGTAAACTATGTGATTCGGAAGGGAAAAGTGTTGGAATTCCATGTCAAATAAGGGGTTCTGTTGTCGGAAATTGATGGACTGAAGGTATAAAAAATCTAAACTCTTCTCTTTGATCTTCGTTATGTATTCTTGCATTTTGGTCTAAAAAATTAATTGCTGGAATTGGGTTGATAATTAAAAGTTTTGGTATGAGAAAAATGAGCGTTTTCAGCCAGACTTTTGGAGAAATCTAGCGAGCCCCCTTTCAGGAAAACGTAGAGGGGGGATAAATGCCGAAACACACCTCAACAAGTTAAGATCCCTTCAAAGAGCTTTGGGCTTGGAGCTAAATTTAAGTACAACACATCATCCTCATACAGATGGTTAGTCTGAGCGTACAATCCAGATTCTATAGGATATGTTGAGATCTTATATTCTAGATTTAAGAGATAGTTAGTGAAACACTTGCCTTTACTGGAGTTTGTTTATAACAACAGCTATCAGACCAATATCCGTGTTTTGCCATATGAAGCTTTATATGGAAAACCATGTAGATCACCATTACGTTGGGCTGAGATCAATGAGTGTGTCACTCTTGGGGCTAATTTGATTCAAGATACAACTAACAAAATCCAAGTGATTAAAAATTGACTGATTATAGTTTAGACTCGGCAGAAGAGTTATGCAGACCTCTAGAGAAGGGAAATAGAGTTGGAAGCCGATGTTTTTGTATTTTTAAAGGTGCAACCTTGTCATGGTATAAGTCATTTTGGTGTGAAAGGAAATTTAGGTTAAAAAATATATAGATCCTTTTTGGATTATTGAGGGGATTAGTTTAGTGGCTTATCGATTGAAATTACCGCCACAACTGAATTATGTTCATAATGTGTTCCATGTTTCCATGCTAAGAAAGTACATTCCTGACCTTTCATGTAACATCCCGTAACCTTTTCCATATAAAATTTTTCTTTTCTTTAAAACCATTGTGAAACCATTGCGCAATAAAAGCAGAGTCATAAATATACATTGGAAATCTTAATTATATAAAACATACAGCGGAAGTCTTTTACAAGTAAATACCATAAACCCATTGTTTTAACTAAACATTTAAATAAACATATTAACTTAAAACATTTATTTGAAGTCCCAAAATACTTAAAAGCCTTTAAAACATTATTCCATTTTCGTGAGCCATAACCACAGGTCAATGTCGCCAACAGCACAAAATTCAAACAGCAACACTCCATCATCTACGTCCACAGATTTATCCATTCGACTGCTCCTTACCTACATCAACTGGACTTAACTATAAGCCTAACACTCAATACGTGATATAAATGTAAAAAATAGAATTCACATACAATTACTATAACATTGCATAAGGTTTTCTATTTCGTTTCTCTTTTACTGTTCATGTCTTATATTATTATTTCATTTGCTTATATGCTAGGCGTATCAAACCTGACCATATAAACATCTGTTTACTATTTATATGCTAGGCGTATCAAACTGGATCATATAAACATCTATGCCGGGTGTATCCAACTGGACCACAGTTGACTTCTGTGTAGGGCGTATCAAACCAGTCCATAGTCATTTACTTGATATCTATGTCGGGCGTATCTAACCGGTCTATAGTCGTTTACTTTGATATTTGTGTCGGGCGCATCTAACCGGTCCACAGTCGTTTACTTTGATATCTGTGCTGGGCATATCTAACCGGTCACAGTTGTTTACTTTGATATCTTTGTTGAGTGTATCTAATCGGTCCACAGTCGTTTATTTGATATCTGTGCCTGGCGTATCTAACCGGTCCACAACTTGTTTACATACATTTCATTTTTGTGTACTTTATAATTTTATGTCTTAACGTTGTCGTGCATATACAATCTTATCTTACATGTTCCTTAATCGTATCCTTAAAACATGATTTGTCCTATCTAAGGAACTGAACTTAATCTATAAACATACAATCAAACAACATACATTTTCATACAATAACATAACTTATGCATTTAGTAAACAAACATCAAACAAAACCCTAATTTCCTGAGATGTAGGTCCTTTTGGACAAAACACATGCAATAGCACATACCTGAAATCCTTAGTTTTATGGTTTGTCACTTTAAGATTCTTCGCAAAGAAACCTAATCATAAATTTAACAACATATCTATTAATAATTATTTTTCAATAATAAATTCTTCTAACTCTAACTATCATGCTTATACTTCCATAATAGATAACTTCCCATTATGTCCAACTATCAAATAACCTTATTTTCTAATAATCACTTTATCCATCAACGACAATCTTTAATCCAATAATTACCTCCTCCAAAATTTCATATAATAAAACTGATTACTCCTTTACATGCAACGACCAACAATAATTCCAAAATTATCCTACAACTTATCTCAACAACTAATATTACCTGATAATAACCAACTTCATGAATAATACCTTAATCCATTAATATTATCTCCAATAATAATCTACCAATTAATAAAGCACATATCATCAATTAATAATCACCCAATCTAGTTATCACTTCGCCCACATTAACAAATCTATTAAATTCCTCACTTTAGTATTATTCACCAAAATAATACTCCATTACTCATTATTTTCCCAACAATATTCTTAATCGTCTATCAAAATAATACCTTAACTAAATAATATATTCAATATTATCACTTAACAGAGGACATAACAACAACAATCACTAATATCATATATTCATGCAAGAGGAACCATTACCTGTAAAAACCCAAGAGTAGATAACACCAATGCAACACTCCCCTCACTATTCTTCAACAATTTCTTTCACCAACAGAGACGACCCTTATGTCTAAAGTCTACTCACCGTCTTCAATCTCCTTCACGTTTCTGCTTCACAGATTCCTCACAAAACTCCAACTCATATCTCTCAATTTCCTCTCATCTTGTAAACTCGTCTAAACTTTTCTCCTTCCTATTCTCACGTACACAAGAAGGACACTCTAATTTTCATCCCAATTCTCAAACTTTGTTGCCATCCATCCTATTTACAGACGAATTCACATGGCACTTCAACGTCTATAAAATAGAAGACCACCAGACGTAGTACTTAATCACTCATACGTTCAGACACTTAATCACTTGGCCTTCAGACTTGAATATCATTAACAGACAACCCTTAGATGTTCCAACGTACAAAACGTCAATCCTCTCAGTTTCTCATGCATTTAACCAATGCTCCTTTGTTGCCCAGACGTTCCAAACAATGGGGAGCGGTTCGTTTCATCACCAAATATTTAAAAACTATCCAGATTATGGTTCATAAATTGGCAGTTGATCTCAGCGGCAGTTCACTTCTCCAGGTGATCGACTGCGAACGTTCATTTAGAGTCTGACAACATGCTCGCCGATCGATTGACGCCTGTCAATCGCTCTTCACCGATCGACCACCCCGATCGACAGTTGTCTCCCAGCAATTGATTTTCAACAATTCTTCCAAAATACTCTGAACGTGACACTTATTAACATTTATACCATATATATATATATATATTTACTTATTTATTTGTACTTACTTCTTAATAAACTATAAACCACTCCTTCAATTATATATCCTTCAATATATATATATACTATATACTTCACTATTATCTAATGTGTCTTAAAATAGTATAAATCATATACTTTCAATCTTATTACGTCCAAATGCGTCCAAATATATTTTCTCTTAGTATTCCCATTGACTATCAAACCAATTGATATCGTCCAATATAACTTTAAGTATCTCCAATTGACCTCAATCCTTCTCATAATCTAACTATGAATCTAACGGGGTATCATAATTCACTTATTCCAATTGCATTTCTCTTGACCAATATCTTTACTTGTCCAACTTCGCTCATAATGTCCTAAAAATTATCACTCAAGCTATACTTTTAGCTTAACGAAGATTTGGGATATTACTTTACATGTTATTTTTTGGATTGAGATGCCTATTAAGGAAGATGTATCTTATGAGAAAGAACCTAAGAGAATTTTGGGCTATGAGATCAGAGTTCTACAACACTGTGAAATACCCTTGGTTTGGGTTCAATGGAAGAATCATAGTGAAAAAGAATCAACTTGGAAAATTGAATATAAGATGATGGCTAAGTGCCCTCATCTGTTCAATGTTACACTTGAGATTATTTTAAATTTTGGGGATGAAGTTTTAAGTGGGAGAGATTGTAATATATTCTATTTAAAAAACAAAATTTGAAAACTTCTCCCTTATCTGCAGAAGCGTTACAGGCTGAGAAGGAAATTCTTCCTCAAATCACTCCATTTCCCCGATTCTCTTCTTCCTTGTAAAGGCATAAAACACCAAAGCCTCTACCTCTTGGTCACTCACTCTCTCTCTCTTGCTCTCTATTTTTCATTTCCCGACATCCTCACTTATCGGTAGAATCGTGGAGCAATTGGGGAAACGATTTCTCCTCTATGTGAAAAGAATTGACCGGGGTAAATCTATTTCCTCTTGACTCCGTAATTTCAAATTGTTGGTTAAAGTTATGAGATTTTGGATGAATTTTTGCAAAGGAATTCGTGCGAATTCAGAAGGAAAAAGTGTTTGTAATGACCCAAATTCTTACTTATCTTAAAAACTCGTCGAAAAACTCTTGCGTTAATTAAAGCTTGAAGAAATGCCATTTAGAAATCGTTTGACATTTAAAATCAGAGTGCCGAGAAAATTCGAGTGTTACCAACTTACTAAAAACTATTGGTTTAATTCAAAAGACAACTATTTTTAATAAGATAAGAAACTTAAATTTTAGAAGTGTCACAAAACAATGCAAGATAAAAATCCTGAAATCTGAATAATTGTTCGAACTAGGGTTAAAAAGGGAAAATTAATGTTTACATACCATGTTTGACATTAAACCCTTTTCAAGTCCACTTCTTCTTATTTGATTTGATGTCGTACTACTACTCCGCCCGGGGTTTCTCCGGATATGCCACAGGCTCCACCGGAATGACCTCTTCTACAGCTCCTGGCATAACTACTTCATTACCAACACCACAAGTAAGGACGTGAGCTTTCGCTCAGTAAGGAAATGGGGGAAAACAATTATGCACATTTCTCTTTAGTTCTGCTTGGAGTGGGGGCCACCCAAACCAATTCTTTTCATTACGTTCGTTCTTCATTTGTTCTATACTCGTACTTTGAGCTGGAGATTGAAGTGTTCTTAGGGGATAGAATAGTTGACCGAACCTAACCCTTTACTTGCAGCTAGGTCGCCGTTCCCGTCGAGGTTGGGGGCTTCGCCTAACTGCGGACTCGTTCCGCTACCCATCTGCCCTCCAACTCCCTTTTTCGTTCCCTTTCCAGCGTTTCCCGCCTTCAAGGGTCCTCCCCTTCCGGTGTGTCCCACCTTCATGGTTTCTTCCCTTCCGGTGTATCCCGCCGGAGGGTTTCTTTGGTGATGGCGTATCTCGTCCAACCTGAACATTCTTGTTCTTACGTTTTTCCTCATTCATGCATGTGGGTACCACCCCAAGGGGGTACCCCCTACTGGGTTTTCTATAAATGTGAGTACATCCTAACGTTCTCAAATAACACATCTACGAAATAACACGTACATAAAAAAGGATTCACAATAAGTAAGAAACAGAAGAATAATAGAGCGTGCTCACATGTAACAACAAAAGCAAGCAACATGTAATTACAAGTGGCGCTAAACATGCTATTAATGACTCTAAGGAAACGACAAAACTATGCATATCTACACATATTTTGATTTGAGTACAACAACGGAAAATAATAAATGGCTAAGCATGCTTTGATAAAATTTAACAGCGAGAATCGTAAATGACTAATCATGTTTCTATCTAATATAATAGCGGAAGTCGTAAATAACTAAGCATGTTTCTATCGAATATAATAGCGGGAATCGTAAATGACTAAGCATGCTTCTATCGAATATAATCGCGGGAAACGTAAATAACTAAGCATGTTTCTATCGAATATAATAGCGGGAATCATAAATGACTAAGCATGCTTCTATCGAATGTAATCGCGGGAAACGTAAATAACTAAGCATGCTTCAATCGAATTGACGGTAATTCATGCTGATTATTGATTAGAACAACAGTAAATTAAATCATCAAACATATGTTTTGATCAACTATGGCAGCAGAAAAAGTAAGCATTTCATGTGCTTTTAAATCGACTATTATCATAAAAAAAAATGCAAACGACTAAGCATGCTTTTAAGGAAATGTAACAGCGGAAATTACGAACAACTGATCATGCTTTTAATTGATCATAACAGCAGGAATACGAATAGCTAGGCATGTTTTTAAACGGAATATATCAATAGTGAAAAACATCGAAATGGACAACGAGGAACATGTTCTTCAACCATCAAAATGAAATAGCAGTAATATCCAACAACGTAAAACCGCAGCTCATGCTCTTGAATATTATTAACAGCAATGAATAAATCTCAAGGCAATACATCGAATTAGATCTACGAATTTATGCTTCTTAACAACGATAACAGCAGAAGATGATACTGAACAAGGCGTCGAACAGCAGAAATTAATCACAGATCATGCTGTCAAATATTATTATCAGCAGTAAATAAATCTCCAAGCAAAACAACAAGTTAGGTCTACGACTATACGTTTTTAACAGCAATAATACCAGTACATGAACACAAGTATGTTCTTAAATCGGCTATACTGATAGCAAGATGGAACGACATTTATACTTCTAACGATAAAACTAACAGCAAGAATGGCGTCAGTGAAATAGTAACAGTCATGCTTTCCAAATATCTATAAACTCCAGCGAACAAATACAAAATAAATGATGAACGCATGCTGAGTTGTAAAATGGGAGATTACTCATAGATGAACAGTCAGTCAAAGGACCGTAAAATGTAACCATCCTTATCAACGATAATAGAGATCTATTAATCATCCATCATACCTTTGATCTATTCTAGTTTCAACACTCTTTACCATTTTTTATTAACATGATCATTTTAGCTTAAGTAGTAGAGAAACATACAGCGAATATCAAAAATGGAAAGAGTAAGGAAACATATATCATTCTGCAGAAGGGAAGTGTGACAGTCAATGAATATCTAAGGAAGGATAGAGGAGTCTAAGGCACCATTAACATACAGAAACAAATGGACAGCAGGTCTTTAAGGAACTGCGTTATCTCTACAACAAGTAAAAACACTAACACACATTCATACTTGGGTGCAGGGCCTCCACCTGGCCAAGACAACCCATATCCTTACCTTTGAAGACTCTTTCTCCCACAGACAGCAGCCTCCTCTGTAACTCCAACTTCCAGTAACGTTTCTCCAGCCCTTCTCTGAGAGGAACCCCCGCAAGAAGATGGAAGAGGCTGGAGAGATATAGACTCACCTAGGGGAACCATCCATACGAGTGGCAGGAGGCAAATCCCTGGCTGGTATGTCTAGACATGTGATTTTGTTTCGAGAGATCGGGTTTTAATTGGATAAAATCCTTTACCATTTGATTTTAAATCAGTTTTGTTGCTGTACAGGGAGAATTCGGACAAGATGATGCGTCCTAATTCTATTTGTAACGTCTGAATTTAGAATTTGGATGTAGAAATGACGTCTAAGATGTCGTCCTCATCGTCCAAATTCATCCAGAATTCAGACAGATTGAAACGTAGAACATCCTCTTCATCCGAGTGGTCCAAATTTAGATAGATTCAAATGCACAACGTCTACCTCGTGTATAGTGTCATTTGATTCGTCCGAATTAATCTAGAATTTGGATAGATTCAAACGCACAACGTCCGCCTCGTCCGCGGTGTCGTTCGCATCGTCCAAAAAGACCAAAATCCCATTTCCTTTACATTTTCAACTAGATTTTCATTCCGAATAAATCCCACGAATTTACAAGTCACCACTTAACGTATATGGAGACGAGTTGTATCATAAAAGTTTACCTCCAAGGTTTGATTACATTGTTTAATAAGGAGATTTGGGATCGGGTTGTTACATCCTACCCCCCTTACAAAAATTTTGGTCCCTAAAATTTAGCCACTAAACAGCTCATGATACGTAGTCCTCATATCATCTTCTTTCTCCCACGTGGCCTCCTCGCGGCTATGATTCTGCCATAGAACTTTGACAAGTGGAATCCGTTTGTGCCATAGCTCCTTTACTTTTGAGTCAAGGATCTGAACAGACTTCTCGTTGTAGCGCAGGTTGGGTTGTACCACGACATTAACGTCGGAAGGGGTCAATACGGCAGCATTGCCAACGAACTTCTTGAGCATAGACACATGGAAAACATCGTGTACCCCTGCCATGGAATCTGGTAACTGCAACCTATATGTGATTGGTCCTACCCTCTCTGTGATCACATAAGGTCCCACGTATCGGGAATTGAGCTTTCCACTCTTTCCAAACCATTCGATGCCCTTGAAAGGAGATACCTTCAAGAACACGCTATCCCCCACAGCGACCGCTAGGTCCCGATGTCTGTTATCTGCATAACTCTTTTGGCGACTCTGTGCTGCTAACATCCTCTGCTTGATTAGAGCCACAGACTCAGCTATTTTCTGTACCATCTCGGGCCCATAGAGTGTAGCTTCGTCAACTTACAAGGGGGATCTGCATTTCCTCCCATACAAAGCTTCATAGGGTGCCATACCAATAGTGGCCGGGAAGCTGTTGTTGTATGCAAACTCGACTAACGGTAGAATTTTACTCCACCCGACATGAAATTCGAGAACGCAGGCACGCAACATATCCTTAAGTTTCTGAATAGTTCTTTCACTTTGGTCGTCGGTCTGAGGATGAAACGCTATGCTAAATTTCAATTTTGTGCCCATTGCTCTACTCAAACTCTTCCAAAATGCCGAAGTAAAGCATGGGTCACGGTCCGATACCACAGAAACTGAAACACCGTGAAGTTGGATGATTTCCTTGAGATACAAATCGGCAAACTGATTTATCGTATATGCCTTGGACACGGGCAAAAAATGAGACACTTTAGTCAACCGATCAACGATTACCCAAATAGCATCATAACCCTTAACCGTCTTGGGCAAGCAAGTGACGAAATCCATAGTGACGTGCTCCCACTTCCACTGTGGAATCGATAGTGATTGGAGTACACCACCAGGTCGCTGATGCTCAGCTTTAACACGTTGGTATATATGGAATTCAGACACATAATTGGCAATGTCGTACTTCATGTTGGGCCAATAGTAATGGGTTTAAGATCTCGGTACATCTTATTACTTTCCGGGTGTGTAGAGAAACTGGACGAGTGAGCTTCTCTTAAGATCTTTAGTCGCACTGTCGAATCACCAGTCACAAACCACCGATCCTTATACTTAATAATGCCATCAGCAGATGTAGAGAGATTTGATACGTTGGAAGGGTCAGGTTTAACTTGAAACCCTTGCATACCTTATCATTCTGCTGGGCCTCCTTGATTTGTTCAAGATAAGATGGCATCAAGGTCAACCTGGCCAATTCCACATCCAGAGGTGCTGGAATAATTTTCACTTCTAGTCCCTGAAAGTCTCTCAAGAGTTCAGTAGACATTTCACTGCATACTATACTCATCACAGAAATCTTGTGGCTAAGAGCATCCGCAACGACATTGGCCTTCCTTGGATGATATTTAATCTCACAATCGTAGTCCTTGACAAATTCGAGCCACCATCACTTACGCATATTTAACTCCTTCTGGGTGAATATATACTTGAGGCTTTTATGATCTGAATATATCTCACAGCGCTGCCCATACAAATAATGCCTCCACACTTTGAGAGTGAAGACAACCGCTGCGAGCTCCAAATCGTGAGTGGGGTAATTCTGCTCATGAACCTTAAGATGTCGGGATGCGTAGGCAATAACTTTTCCGTGCTGCATAAGAACTCCACTGAGTCCTCTCTTTGACGCATCACAATAAATACTAAAATCACCATCCTTCGTCGGTAAAGTCAATACTGGGGCCGTGGTCAATCTACGCTTCAGCTCTTGAAAGCTATTTTCACACTCGTTGGACCACCAGAAACGGGCATTTTTCTTAGTCATTCTCGTGAGCGGTAAAGTGATCTTGGAAAATCCATCGATAAAATGTCTATAGTAACTAGCAAACCCTAGAAAGCTCCTCACTTCTCCAACATTTTTCGGCGGTGTCCAGTTTACAACTGCCTGAATTTTTGCTGGTTCTACCGATATGCCTTGAACAGAAATAACATGGGCCAGAAAACCAACCCTGCTCAGCCATAATTTGCACTTTGAAAACTTTTCGTACAACTGATGTTGACTGAGAACAGATAAGGCCACTCGTAGATGTTTGCAGTGTTCCTCTTCTGACCGGGAGTAGATTAAGATGTCGTCAATGAAGACGATAATGAATTTGTCTAGGAAGTCTCGAAAAACACAGTTCATTAAGTCCATAAAGGCCGCTAGAGCGTTAGTCAGTCCAAATGACATCACCAAGAATTCATAATGCCCATAACGCATGCGAAATGCAGTCGTGGGTATATCCTCGGGCTTAACCTTCAACTGATAATAGCTTGATCGGAGATCGATCTTTGAGAATACCCTGGCGCCACATAATTGGTCAAACAGATCATCAATCCTGGGTAGTGGATATTTATTCTTGATGGTTACCTTATTAAGCTCCCAATAGTCGATGCACATTCTTAAGGTCCCATCTTTCTTCTTGACAAATAGTATTGGTGAGCCCCAAGGAGAAAAAGTGGGTCGAATAAACCCCTTGGCGACTAGTTCTTCCAAGTGTTCTTTCAACTCATGCAGTTCGGTGGGTGCCATCCGATATGGGTGTTTAGAAATGTAACAACTCGGATTTTCGTAAATCCTTTAAAATACGTGGAAATTTGAAAATTTTCTTTTAAGAAACAAAACATATCAGAGCGCGTCTGACCGGATCGCTACTGACTCTTTCTTAAAACTCGATATAAAATCCATTTAGTAAAGACTTATGCGGAAGTGTAAATAAAATCATCGTTTGTAAAATATAGCGGAAGCGTTATAAAATCATTTATTTAAAACTTGGCGAATGCGTAAATAACTAGTTGAAAGAAGAAATACTAAACCATTGAAATACCACTTTTATACGATTTACTACGTGACTTAATTACAACATTTAAAACTTAACTTAATTAACACGGTTTCTCTTTTACCTATTTCATATGCCTGGCCAGCCACAATCTCCCTCGCGCGTGCAAACCCATCATCTCCGCTTGCTATTGTTTGTTCTTTATTTTATGCTACTCCTAGTCCATGCATTCCTCATAGCGTACTAGTACCTACATCTACACCACAAGCAACTGTGAGCTCAATGGCTCAGTAAGGAAAAAGGGTTAGTGTAATATGCTTATGACTCTCTTTAGTTTATTTGGAATTGGGGCCACCCAAACCAATTGTTTTCTTACGTTTCTTCTTTCTTTCTTTCTTTCTTTACTCGTACTTCGAGTTGGAGATTGGAAGACCCATATGGGATGGTATAGTGGGTCGGACCTAACCTCTTATGTGCAACTAGGTCCCGGTCCCGATAAGGTAGGGGCATTTCCTAATTGTCAGGCTAAGACCGCTACCCATCCGCCTCCTTACTCCCTTATTCCTTTCCTTGGTCTTTTATTATCCTTTTACTTTCCTTACCATGCATGTGAGTACCACCCTGTGGGAGCACTCCGTACTTTGTTTCTATTACATGATACGTGATCATACATTCTCAACCTAACATGATGCATGATGCTTTATAACATAACATTCATCAAAATTTAAAGTGCGCATAAACGAAAGTAACTGAAAGCAACTGAAATGGAAGACGCATATAATAAACTGCAGTAATTAAAAGCACACAACGGAGAATAATCATAATACTGGTAAACAGCGAAGCACAGAAGGAGAATTCAAAACATACCATCATATGCTAATTTATTTCTTAGTCATTTTACATGCGTCCTACGTTCATTGTTCTAGGTGATTATTCTAGTTTATTATCCGAGGTAGATTACTTACTTTCAACCAATCTTGTTTACATGCTCGGTCTAGTTAATTACGCTAGCCAATTTACATGCTCAAGGAAGGTAAGATTAACATTCTAGCTCTTTAGTTCTTTAGCCTAGTTAACTTCCTAGCCCACTTACATGCTCGTGGATTACTTTAATCACTAGTTGATCTCTAGTCAATTACATACTCATGCTCATACAATTATTGTTATCCTAGTTAATTACATGCTCAACTAGTTGGTTAATTAACATGTTTCAACTATTTATTGACATTAGAGCAAGTTAATTAAGCCTACTTAACTAATCGATTAACATGCTAGACTAGTTATTAACAAGCTTACTAAAATACAATTAACATGTTCAGTAGTAATCGCGTTTTATTTAATTACCTAGTTAATTAACATGCTTGCATATTAACGAGTGATTGTTAACTAACATGCAAACATACTATTCTCTAATATGGTTAATTAGTTAATTAAACACTAATAAATTGACATACTTGGTTAATTACTTTTAGCGGGTTGCTTAGGGCTGATTAACTAACATGCTAAATTACTAAACATGCTTAATTCACATCATTAGTTAAATTGCCCTACACATGCTTGCTAGTTAGTTCATCAATAATTAAACATGCTCACTAGGTTGCTAATTGACTACCCTAATCGATCTCATGCTAAATAAGTGACCACAAGTGGGAACTAAGCATATGTGCATAAACAGAGAGGGTTAACCAATAGCAGTAATGAAATAAACAACTGGAATGACATTAACACAATCCAAGGAAATCGTAGTTCATTCCTACTCATCTCGTCCTTACGTATTTTTCTCCTCAACATTCATTCTACACTTCACAACAAAACTTAACGAAGGCAAACAAGGTAAAATATATAAGCACAGAGGAAATTTATCATCTAAACTATCCAACAACAATAATCAGAACCAATTCAAGCAGCAATAAGCATTTCTAAGGCTAATGTACTTAACAACTAACCTTAAGCATTTTTAAGGGAAATCATATACTTAACAACTAGTAATAAACATGTCAACACTAAACTCACACACCCATACTTGTGGTGTAGGGCCTCAATGGCCAAAACACCACATCTTCCTTATCTCGATTATTTAATGCATATTGGTGCTTAACTGTTATCCGTCTTCGTCTTTTCGATATCTTCACAATTAAAACATCTATCAATAACAATTATGACGTATAACTTTCATATTCTAACTTATACAATAATCCTAAGAACTCATTTAACGCTTAAACGGAACCTAACCTATCACGACTCAACCATCAATGGTTATGCATTTCAAGGAAATAGAAAGCATTCTCCCAATATATATATATATCTTCAACCATTTAACAATTCTAATAGTCCAAGTAGAGAACATTACACATGTATAGTTAACAGGGCACAACACCTTCAATGTGATTATCCTTATTCAACAATAGAGGCATACCCAAAGGCACCAAATTAATACCAAACAGTAGAGTATCAATTCATTTTTCAGCATTGATCATCAAAAAAATGGTGAGAGGGCATCCTCCACATGCTTCAACATCCAAAACTCATTCAGGACATTAATCCTAACACATTTGCAGACCAATAACAAACATAGAAGGACTCTGTTACCTGCAGTTCACACACGGTTCCACCACTGCCCATAACCACTACAAACACGCCACGGAAGTACCAATTCTCCTTCCCATAGCACCCATGGTAGCAAATGGAGGAGACTGCCCTAGCCAACCAAAAATCCAACCCTGCCATTGCCAGCAATCGCCATGGTTAAGCGCTGAAAAATATCAACATGCACAAGCTCACACCAAAATGCAAAATCGCCCAACAATAGAAACGTCAGGTAGAAGAAACCGTATTACAGAACAGAAAACTCTATCAACCGAGGGGGAGCTCTGTTCCCATCGACTCAGGCGCCACGAAGATCACCGCAAGCGCGCCATCTTTATAGTCCAGCCAGCCACACGGCGATAACTTGACTCACCCGTGCCTGGCGACACCCAGCCGTTCGCCGCACCCTTCGTTGTGTCGCGAGAGTGACCTCCTTCCATCCATCCTTCCCGATTTCCTTCAGATTGCACCCTTCGCCGAGAAGGAGATTTCCGGCCATGGAAGCCGCTTCACCCACTTCGCCCGAGTCCCTCGTTCGCGCGGGAGATCTCCCCTGCGAAAGAGTCACATCTCCCTTTCTCCCTCTCCCAGTTTCCTTCTCTCTCTCACTCTCATTTCTGTTTTGAAATCGCTCCCTTCTCTCTATTTCAGTTCTTCAAATCACGAAATGGTCGGGCCACGTGATCCCCCTTCTCCCATGATCTCTCTCACAATCTCCCCCATTTTCCCTTTTCTCTGGTCTCGTATTCTATCTGTTTACGAAGGTCGAAGGCCATTTGATATTGCCTGAACCGGTTCTCCAACTGAACCGGTTCAGTTATCCAACATATTCCCTAACAATTAAATCCTGCTCATATACTTGTATTTAAATTCTACTTATGGTAAATCTAATTAATTTATTAAATTCCCTCAATTCCATTAGTTTATCCCTTACAGTTTAAACCCCCATTTGATATATTTTAATTTGTTAGGTTAATATTTATTTTATTTTGATTACGTTAATTCCCCATTAATTTTCTTAATATATTTTCCAACGAGTACGTTCTTGGTAATACCTCGATAGTCAACCCACTTAAAAAAAGTCGAGGTGTTACAAAAAACAGGGTCCGTGCTAGGTTGCAAGTTAATCTCAAACTCGATTTCTCGACCTGGGGTCGAACCGAGAAGATCATAGAGAAAGACATTCAGAAATTGACGCACCACAGTAACATCCTCCATTTTGTCCTCAGTGACTGCTGTAGTGTCAATCACACTGATTAGAAATCCGTCGCACCCGTTCTTCAGCAGTTTGTCCGCCTTGAGTGCAGAGATAATAGAGAACTTTCCTTTTTCCTTGGTCCCACGGAAGGTGTGTTGGTCACCATCTAGGGCATAAAAGTAGACCTCCTTCTTCTTATAGTCAATGATTGCATGATGCGCTGCAAGCCAATCCATCCCAATTATGACGTCGTAAACTTTCAAATCCGTAATAACGAGATTGGCCCAAAATAAATGGCCATTGATATCCATTGCATAGTCTTTGAGCATTCCATCGGTAATCAATCGGTCGCCGAAAGGCAGTAATACTCGATGCGTAAAATTTGTGCTGCAGGAGAAACAGTTCGCCTGCTTGCAGAACTTGGTGGAGATGAACGAGCGCGTAGCACCCGAATCAAATAGGACATAACCTGCACACTCTTTCATGTAGATTGTTCCTGGGGGGGATTTGGTAAGTCATTCATTCTAAGGTAAAACTCCTATGTTATCGAGAGGGAAACAACAAACATAATTACATGTATAATTCTTTGACAATTAAATAAGGTGTACCGATGGCTGGTCGTCCTCCTCAGTCCCGTACATTGCAAATACTCATGGGGCAACAACTCCTTGATTTTCATGTCAGATCGGGCACGCTCAAGCCCTATGTCCTGGTTTTCCACATACGAAGCAATTCTCGGAACCAGCCAAGCATTCTCCTTGATGCGCTTTCTTGCATTTGGGATAGACATTCTGTGGAGGGATGTTGGTTGCTGGTATCATGGGCCTTTTTGTCCGGCCTTTGTTGCGGTTCAGCCCCCGCTGGGTGCTTGACCTCTTGGGTTGTGGGAGGACCACTCCTTCACTGCTAGCCCCGATTAGGCTTGCATACTTTCTGAGTAGCCTCTCTTTGCTTGGCCGCTGAGAACTTCACTCCCTCAACGGCTAAAGCCGTGGACACCATCTTTGAATATGCGACATCCTCAATGCCAGCACCAATAACTACCTCCTGTATCTCAGTCTTCAATCTGTGTACAAAGTGTTGAACCTTACGCTCCTCGACCGCCACCAGATGTGGAGCATAATGTGATAGGCCTCAAATTGTTATGCATACTTTGCTGTAATTCCCAACTGGCATATGCGCATAAACTATGTTTCCTTCCGGGTACAGATTGTGTGATTGAAGTACTTGTCATTAAACAACTCCTTAAATTCATCCCAAGTGAGGATCGCTACATCCTGGGAGGCTTTTACTGTATCCCACCAGAATTGGGCTCTGTGGCTCAAGTAGTAGGCTGCACATTTAACTTTCTCTGCCTCATTGATCTCAGCATAGGAAAACTTGTCCTCCATGGAGCGGATCCATTCTTCTGCCCCAGAAATATCAGATACGTCGCCATTGAAATATGGTGGCTTAAGTTTCTAGAATCTTTCCCATCTGGCCCCCCTTACGACCCTTTGCGATTGCATATCACGGTCGTTTCCATTATCGTTCCCATGGTCCTAGTCCATGAACCTCTCCATGTAACGAGTCTGCTTATCCATAAACTGATTCTGTCTCTCGATCTGACGTGACTATTGCTCTATAATAGTTGCCAAGCGCTCCAAGGTCTCATTCCGACTGTGATCCTCATGACGATTGGGTGCTTGGGGCGCATCTCCCACTCCAGTCAGACGTCCACTTCCTCTCCTAGCCATTTCCTAGTTGCCTTACCCATCCATGTTACAGCATAGACAAATAAGTTTAAAGAAAATTTTGAAGGAAAACAATTGCAGTTAAATTCAAGGGAAACTATTAAGGGAAAAAACATAAATTATTTAGGGAACGTATTCTTTAATCATAGTCCTATACATTTCTCCGTAATGGTGCAACAAATTTAAGTAATCGTTTTCAATAGCATAAGGGAAAAACTTACTATAGTTCTACACATTTTCTACATTATCATGCAATTAATCTATGCAGGCAGTCTTAAAACATAAGGAAAGACTTATAGTCAGAGGACATTACCCGTCGAGTTTGGGTTATCAACGTAAAATGCATGAGTAGTAGTATTGCTCTGATACCAACTATAACGACCCGAATTCTTACTTATCTTAAAAACTCGTCGAAAAACTCTTCCGTTAATTAAAACATGAAGAAATGCCATTTAGAAATTGTTTGACATTTAAAATCAGAGTGGCGAGAAAATTCGAGTGTTACCAATTTACTAAAAACTGCTGGTTTAATTCAAAAGACAACTATTTTTAATAAGATAAGCGGAAATGTAAATTTATGAAGTGTCATAAAACAACACCAGATAAAAATCCTGAAATCCAAATAAGTGTTCCCACTAGGGTTAAAAAGGGAAAATTAATTTTTACAAACCATGTTTGACATTAAACCCTTTTCAAGTCCACTTCTTCTTATATGATTTGATGTCGTACTACTACTCCGCCCGAGTTTCCTCTTGATACGCCACAAGCTCCACCGGAATGACCTCTTCTACAGCTCCTGGCATAACTACTTCATTACCAATACCACAAGTAAGGAGGTGAGCTTTCAGCTAGTAAGGAAATGGGGGAAAACATTATGCACATCTCTCTTTAGTTCTGCTTGGAGTGGGGGCCACCCAAACCAATTCTTTTCATTACGTTCGTTCTTCGTTCATTCTATACTCATACTTGGAGCTGGAGATTGAAGGGTCCTTAGGGGATAAAATAGTTGACCGAACCTAACCCTTTACTTGCAGCTAGGTCCCCGTTCCCATCGAGGTTGGGGGCTTCACCTAACTGTGGACTAGTTCCGCTATCCATCTGCCTCCAACTCCCTTTTTTGTCCCCTTTTCAACGTGTCCTGCCTTCAAGGGTCCTCTCCTTCCGGCGTATCCCGCCTTCATGGTTTCTTCCCTTCCAGCGTATCCAGCCGGAGGGTTTCTTTGGCGATGACGTATCCCGTCCAACCCGAATATTCTTGTTCTTACGTTTTTTCTCACTCATGCATGTGGGTACCACCCTGAGGGGGTACCCCTACTGGGTTTCTATAAATGTAAGTACATCCTAACGTTCTCAAATAACACATCTACGAAATAACACATACATAAAAAGGGATTCACAATAAGTAAGAAACAGAAGAATAATAGAGCGTGCTCACATGTAACAACAAACACAAGCAACATGTAATTACAAGTGGCGCTAAGCATGCTATTAATGACTATAAGGAAGCGACGGAATTATGCATATCTACACATATTTTGATTTGAGTACAACAACGGAAAATAATAAATGGTAAGCATGCTTCGATAAAATATAACAGCGAGAATCGTAAATGACTAAACATGTTTCTATCGAATATAATAGTGGAAATCATAAATGACTAAACATGCTTTAATCGAATATGCAGCGGAAATCATAGAACTTCTACGTGGGGTCTTAAATCGACTATCACTGTAGAATTTTGAACACTAACATGCTTCCTAACGATTTTATATTGGTGTAAGTGAACAACATCGTAATCAGAGCAGCGAAAACAGCTTCTAATCAGAAATTAGTGACAAGTAAATGACAAGAACATGCTTCCTTCTTGAAAATAACAGCAGTGAACGTGAACCAAACAAACAGCGAAACATGCTTCTTAACGACAATGATAACAGTGGACATGCGTAGCTTAACAGCAGAAACCATGAACGTCTAACATATAGTAGTGTATAATAACAACTAAAGAATGACAAAACGTGCCTTATATATCTAAAATAGTAGCGGTGAATATGGATTGAAACGAAACAATAAAACGTAAGCATCTTAACATATTTTAGATCGGCACTAATGGCAGTATATTGGAACCTTTAAACGTGCATTTATTTGGGCAAAACAACAGTAAGTTAGAACATCTATCATGCATTTATCAGTGATGGGGAACAGAGGTGATACATGACTGTATAAACCAAGAATCACGTAGAAAATTACGACAACAACTTTACGAGTAATGAGAACAGATGACAATCATGCTTTTAACATCTGTACGAAAATAACTACAGGATATAGTAAAGAAATTATAGCATAACAGGGACATAGGTATATTCAGGATGGTAGAACACGAATTAGCACAACATATCAGTAATACACACCTACAGAACTATGTATTGGAGTCATTGTGCCTACATTTTTACTTACGTTCATCCTTACAGATTCAATGGTCACATTCCCTTAACTTCTCCACAAGACAGACAATCCTTCCAAGAGAGTGGATCAACGTTGAAGTGTACTATCAGTTAGAATATACATGAAATAACTACCAAAACAGGGCATCCAATAGAGCATTATCAAAGGTTTTATAGAGATTCGAGAGCAACCAAGGAATCACAGAAATCAAACACAAGGAAATCATACACACACACGTTTACTTAGGTGTAGGGCTTCCTCAAGCAAAGACAACCCATTCCTTACCCTTGACGTTGAGCCTCCTCACGGACAGCAGCTCTCCTACACCTCCTCACTCCAACAGAACCTCCCTAGGAGAAAACGAAGATGAAGGAAGATTGGCGCTAAATAAATGCTATTAATGACTATAAGGAAGTGACGGAATTATGCATATCTACACATATTTCGATTCGAGTACAGCAGCGGAAATAATAAATGGCTAAGCATGCTTTGATGAAATAGAACAGTGAAAATCGTAAATGACTAAGCATGTTTCTATTAAATATAATAATGGAAGTCGTAAATAACTAAGCATGTTTCTATCGAATATAATAGCAGGAATCGTAAATGACTAAGCATGCTTCTATCGAATATAATCACGGGAAACGTAAATAACTAAGCATGTTTTTATCAAATATAATAGCAGGAATCGTAAATGACTAAACATGCTTCTATCGAATATAATCGCGGGAAAAGTAAATAACTAAGCATGCTTCAATCGAATTGACTGTAATTCATGCTGATTATTGATTAAAACAACAGTAAATTAAATCATCAAACATACGTTTTGATCAACTATGGTAGCAGAAAAATTAAGCATTTCACGTGCTTTTAAATCGACTATTACGGTAAAAAAAAATGCAAACGACTAAGCATGCTTTTAAGGAAATGTAACAGCGGAAATTACAAACAATTGATCATGCTTTTAATTGATCATAGCAGCAGAAATACGAATATCTAGGCATGTTTTTAAATGGAATATATTAGAGTGAAAAACGTAGAAATGGACAACGAGGAACATTTTCTTCAACCATCAAAATGAAATAGCAGTAATATCCGACTACATAAAACTACAGCTCATGCTCTCGAATATTATTAACAGTAATGAATAAATCTCAAGGCAATACATCGAATTAGATCTACGAATTTATGCTTCTTAACAACGATAACAGCAGGAGATGATACTGAACAGGGCGTCGAACAACAGAAATTAATCACAGCTCATGCTCTCAAATATTATTATCAGCAGTAAATAAATCTCCAAGCAAAATAGCAAGTTAGGTCTACGACTATGCCTTTTTAATAGCAATAATAGCAGTACATGAACACAAGTATGTTCTTAAATCGGCTATACTGATAGCAAGATAGAACGACGTTTATACTTTTAACGATAAAACTAACAGCAAGAATGGTATCAGTGAAATAGTAACAGTCATGCTTTCCAAATGTCTATAAACTCTAGTGAACAAATACGAAATAAACGATTAACACATGCTGAGCTATAAAATGGGAGATTACTCATAGATGAACAGTCGGTCGAAGGACCGTAAAATGTAACCATCCTTATCAACGATAATAGAGATCTATTAATCATCCATCATACCTTTGATCTATTCTACTTTCAATAGTCTTTACCATTTTTGACTAACATGATCATTTTAGCTTAAGCAGTAGAGAAACATACAGCGAATATCGAAAATGGAAAGAGTAAGGAAACATATATCATTCTGAAGAAGGGAAGTGCGATAGTCAATGAATATCTAAGGAAGGATAGAGGAGTCGAAGGCACCATTAACATACAGAAACAATGGGACAACAGGTCTTTAAGGAACTACATTATCTCTATAACAAGTAAAAACACTAACACACATTCATACTTGGGTGTAGAGCCTCCACCTGTATAAGACAACCCATATCCTTACCTTTGAAGACTCTTTCTCCCACAGACAGCAGCTTCCTCTATAACTCCAACTTCTAGTAGCGTTGCTCCAGCCCTTCTCTGAGAGGAACCCCCACAAGAAGATGGAAGAGGCTGGAGAGATATAGACTCACCTAGGGGAACCATCCGTACGAGTGGCAGGAGGCAAATCCCTGGCTGGTCGGTCTGGACGTGTGATTTTGTATCGAGAGATCGGGTTTTAATTGGATAATGTCATTTTCCATTTGATTTTAAATTAGTTTTGTCGCTGTACAGGGAGAATTCGGACGAGATGATGCATCCTAATTCTATTTGTACCGTCCGAATTCAGAATTTGGATGCAGAAATGACGTCCGAGATGTCGTCTGCGTCGTCCAAATTCATCTAGAATTCAGACAGATTCCAACGCACAACGTCCGCTTCGTCCGAGATGTTGTCCACGTCGTCCGAATCCGTCCAGAATTCGGACAGAATCAAATGTACAACGTCCGCTTCATCCACGGTGTCGTCTGCGTCGTCTAAATTCATCCAGATTCAAACGCACAACGTCTGCCTCATCTGCGGTGTCATCCGCGTTGTCCGAAAAGACCAAAATCCCATTTCCTTGACATTTTCAACTAGATTTTCATTCCGAATAACTCCACGAATTTACAAGTCACCACTTAACATATATAGAGACGAGTTGTGTCATAAAATTTTACCTCCAAGGTTTGATTACATCGTTTAATGAAGAGATTTGGGATCGGGTTGTTACAATGTTGGAATTCCGTGATCATAGAAGGTGTTCCTTAGTCGGAAACCAATGAGCTGAAGGTATAAAAAATCTGAACTTTTCTAGATGTCGACGTTG
The DNA here is from genome assembly GCA_022433065.1 of Begonia loranthoides. NCBI lineage: Eukaryota > Viridiplantae > Streptophyta > Magnoliopsida > Cucurbitales > Begoniaceae > Begonia > Begonia loranthoides. The sequence goes on from CM039471.1 coordinate 17,154,500, forward strand.
CCTTCTTCCCCATCCAATCGTGTCAAGAATGGTGTAGGCTGTGATTTTAGGCTCTGTCTAGACCTCGATCCCTCCCTATTTGGGCTGTAGTCTGGGCCTGTACAATCAATAGCTAAGTCCAGTTTTTGGCCGCGGCCCAACTCCTTTTGAGCCAAGGTCCAGTGCCTATTTTGGGACAAATTTGGTTATTTTCTACCCAATTAATTTTGGATTATTTCTTTCGTGAAAATTGGGGATTTTAGTGTATAAAATTTAACCAAAAATTTGATGAATTTATTTTTGGATATGTACCCAAAAAAATTAAATTAAAAATCATGGGCTCTAAAAATTGAACTTTTTGGATAATTAAGTTTGAGTCTGTGATAAGCCCACTTTGAGGTAGGGATTTAATTTTATACACAACATTACATAAAAAATTTTAAAAATTATATTTTGAGAACATATAAAATAACGTATCCATTTTATGGCTCGTCAGATTTTTATATTATATGTAGTTTTTCAATGTACATGTTTTATTAAAGCATGCATGAAAAAATTTATGAATCAACTTGGTATTGTGAACTAAGTTCAATCGACCTAATTTGTCGTCTATTTTACTTTACGCACATTTGACCGTGGAGGATGTGTTTGTTTGTTGTTAACTAGAGTAATGAGACAACTGTATGTGTTATGTTGCTGAGCGCAAAGCCCTAAACTTGATCATGGTCCTTATGTGGCTTTTGTGATTTCCGAACATCGCTTTTATTATGTGATATTTTCATGGTATGGTGTACTTGGTGTCACAACCTAGAGGCAGGCCGAACAAAAATGTGGGGCCAAATGACTCGATTCTCGGAGAGGACCTGATTGCCCAATCCAAGGCTTATTAGAATTAGCGAAAGACTTTCATAAAATTTCTAGCCGTAACCCACTTATGGTTGGTCATAGCCCATTTAGTGATCGCAAGAGTAAATAGTACTGAATATAAATTAAATTCAAATTAAACTGTGCATACAATCCAAAATACCCAAGGTCCAAATGAAGTGAAATTCAATCATCCAACAATATGCTTACATGGAAATAAATGTACAACTAAAGAAACGAAGAGAATAGAAAGTAAAATTTTCAATCCGATCCCGCGCAAAGCATAGTTACTCTTTTCTTTACCTGGAGGGGAGGGGTCATTGGGGTGAGTGACTAACTCAGTAGGAAACTTATACTAAAAGCAATGCACGTGTAAAACTTGTTTTACTCTTTTCGTCAAATACATGAAATTTGGTGAAATCATGTATGTTTCTCAAAACATTTCAAATTCTTTTATCTTTTAGGGAAAACCGGCCTTAAAGGCTCCCGACGAGAAATCAATAAAACATGATTGTATACATAGACAGCTATAAGTTAAAATACTCTCGTCATATTTTATCCTGAAAATTGTTGTCAGTGAAAATAGAGGAACACTAAGGGACTCCTTTGATCAATCACATAGAAAGGCGGAGACCATTTCCTGGCAGCACCTGATGAGCTTGGAGGAAAACAAATGACGGTGGTCCAAAGACCCGGCGCGTCACCAGAGTTTCCAATGAGCAAGCTCTGCAATAACACAATCTGTATCACAAACACCCTGATCAGGTTTAGGGAATTGAAACCCAAGGAAACATCATCACCTTCCTAATCTCATTTTTCACATAGTGCATAATCAACCATCTCCATGTAGTAGGAGATGTACCGGGGATAGCCTCGTGATACTTTGACACCAAAACCATCCAAAGTATCATGAGGATTCATCGCCCCCAAATTAGAATGTCATATCATACTATGAAAAAAATATGCATAGAAGTAAATGTGTAAAACTCTCGTACATAAGTATAGTAAAAATCAGATGTGTTGTTGAACAGTCCCCATTGGTTTTGCATATGTGGTCATCCACAAAATATATTTTTAGAAAACAATGGAATGCAATGCAAAGCAACTAAGTATAAAACCCCTACCTTGATGATGGTCTCTCTTGTTATCCGAAGGAGCAGCAACCTCAGGTACTGACCGAAGTCCTCGAACTCATCCGAGTCTAAAACATATTAAAGGACAAGAATTCTCGTCAATCATTATCAAGGAATATGTGGAAGGGTCCTATACTAGGATTAGGAACCCAACAGAGGTGTAATTGACTCAATTATACGCGTGTCTATACAGCGGGGTTGACTTGGAACAATTCCAAGGCAATCTGCCCGATTTCTGATCTACCAGCTCATTCTAGTCGACCGGTCAGTCGACCAATTTTTAGCTCTTCTCGATTTGAGGTTGACTGGTTTATTACTGGTTGATCGACCATTTATTTTTATAATAACCCAGATTTTTGTGATACTAAGCATAAGGTCTAAGTGGTGATTATTGAAGATTTTTGGGATATTAGGAATTTACTTGGATAATTAAGGTGTTGGTCCAAGGAAGTGTATTTGAATATAGTAAGATTGAGGATACGAGATTGTTGATATTTAAGGAAATATTGGAATTGGTATTAGTTTTTAGTGTAATTAATAGAAAAGAAAATAAGTTAAAGGAGTTGACAAATTTCTGAAGAGTACAGGATGGCGATCGCAGTGGCGAAGGAAAATCAAAGGCTCGATCACCTGAAGGGGGTTGTTCGATCGGGACCAAGCAATTTTGTGAAAATATTGATTTTCGGTCGATCATGTGAAGAAGATGATTGACTGATGTCGAAGAAAGTTGTTAATCTGTAGCTTTTGCGGTTGATCACCTGAAGAGGGTTGGTTGACTGTCGCCTGGAAATGGAAGGGGTTAATGTTTGACGCTTCATGGGTGACTCAAGCGTCCCTTTTGGCATTTCTTTGCCTTTGGATGGTCACTAAAGGGATTCATAAATAGGAGACAAGTAGGAGTTGTGGGAAGTTTTGTAGAACGCGAGCGTGATAAATAGTCAGTGAGAGAGAGGGTGGCTGTGAAGTTTAGAGAGAGAGAGAGTCTGAGAGGTGTTGACAGAAGAGATCGAGAGAGAGAATTGTGAGGGAGAGTCTGTGAGTCATGAAGGAGGGATTCTGTAAAAAGGAAGTGTAGTTCGGGTACTCCACTTCCCTTGTCTCTCGGATTCCTCAAGGTTTGGGGTGTTGAAGAAGGAATTCTCGAGAGCAAGTTGTTTCTGTTCTCGGATGCTTTGGGTAAGAAGATCTTTATTCTAGTAATTTTTTTCGTTCGTGGTTGGTTTCTTACTACCTAGAAATATTGTGAACATGTTGTTTGGTGGATTTGAATCTGATTATTACTTGCTCTTAACCGTGAGACACTGTTCGAAAGTTTATTTTGTTATCATGCTTGCCGATATACTGTTATGTGGTTTAGTTATTGCTGAGGAATATTATTGGATATATATGTTTTGGATATAGGGTTTAGACTCTGTTAATTTCTCTTATGGAAGTATTGAGAATGTGGTTTAGGATACTGTTGGTTTGCATTTTATGCCCAAGACTTGGTTATATTTTGTTGAAGTTGGTTATAGATTCTGTTACTTAGGGAATTTACATTGTTGGAAATTTTGTCTGTTGGAAGAAGTGATTTTGCGAAACTATTAGAATGATTAATGGCAAGATATTGTTTAGGTGTAGGAAACTGTCAAGTGTTAGGGTTTTTGAAACACTGTAAATGTTTATTGGAGAATTATTATTGATGATTTCATATTATTGATAAATAGATTTTAGGAAGGATAATTTAAGTGCTAAACCGCTATGTATGTGTTTTACCCGAAAGGGCATACATCACAAGAATTAAGGTTTTTTTGATGCTTGCATTTACTAGATGATTATGTTGTGATAAATGTTCTTTGAGGATGTATTGTTGATTGCTTGGTGTTATTGTTGTGTTATTAGATTAAGTTCAATGTTTTAGGTTAAAGATTGATCATGCTTTGAGGATATGCTAAATAGACTTGTATGCATTCATTCATTCATCATTTTCCTAAAATATAAAAAAATGATTTTCTACATCGTTTTAAAAGTGTAAACGAAACAAATTGAATAAACGTAAATAAGTGTTTAGAGATGTGGGTTTTACCTTGTTAAGTTTGACATTTCTAGCACTTGGATGGGTAACTTGAACTAAATGAAAATGGAATTGTAACGACCCAATTTTTCTTACTTTAAAAATTTTGTGAAATTTAAAACATTTCTTTTTAGTTGCATAGCAGAAGCCTGTTTTATTCGTAAAATCATTTAAAGGCAATAAAAGAAATTATTTCTTAAAAACATTTTCATACAACACAGCGGATGAATAAAAACAACCATTCGAATATGTGATAAATACAATTCTCTTCATTTTACAATTTAATTACTTTACAAACTCTTTATAAACCATTTTTCTTTTACATCCCTTTAGCCTAACCAGCCACAAGTCTCGTCCGTGCAAATCCTTCATCAACTACTCCTTCAATTATTCTTGTGCATGTACCTACACCACAAGCAAACATGAGCTAACGCCCAACAAGAAAAGAGGATACAATATGATGTATGTCTGTAACTGATTATGTCATAATGGAATCTACCCAAACTGTTCTTTACTCACTGTTACATAAGTTAACACATTTATTGAGTTGGGACATTGGAGGTTCCTAGCAGAGAGAGTGACCGCTAGTCGGCATCTAACCCTTGGGTAGACAGGCTCTCGCGACTCGATAAGGGAAGTATATAATCTCGAATCTCCCGTTAGGGTAGACAGACTCTCGCTTCCCACTGAGAGAAGGGTATAATCTCGAGTCTATTTGGTTACGATCCGAATCACCTTCCAAACCTCCAATTTCCTTACATTTATTTAACTTTATCCATTTTCTCTTACATATAAATACCAACCCAATTATGGCATTTCTTAAGGTTTCTATCATCGTGATGCATGTCAATGCAATACTAGAATTACAACAATAAACAAATAGAATTACAATAATAAACAAATGAACCTATTCATCAAGAATTTAAAAATCTACATCACAAGGAATTCCTAATTTATGGGAGAACAATAGCGGTACTCAAGTATTATCATTCTTAAATTTGGTAGAAAATGACAACGAATAACAGCGGAATCACAACAAAATAAAACATGCAAACGTGCTTAGCTTTTGATAGAAAATAACAGAGATACATGCTAGATGTTTAAAGAAATTAAACGTGCAAACATGCTGAATTTTTGACAGAATATAACAGAGAAACATGCTATCATCAACAAAATAAAACGTGCATTCATGCTTAATTTTTTTACAGCAAATACATGCTAGATATTTAGCAAAATAAAATGTGCAATCCTTCTTAACATTGAGTAGAAAGACGACAGTGAAACAGATATAAAACTTGCTCAATAATTACAGGAAATAAATTGGCATCCTAACATGCCTAGAAAATTTAATGGAAATTGCAGCCATGAATATCGTCAAAATGCTCTATGAATAAAAGAAAATAGCAGCACATCAAAATATATTTGAAATGTTTAGACATTCTTGACGACTAACGGAAACAATCATGCTTATTAACAACCTATGTATGCTTAATAGTTAAAGGAAAAACAATAGTAATATATTCGACGTCCTAGAATCCAACAAACGAAGCATGCGTGTAAGGTATGATAGAGTATTAAAAGGGACATATTCACTATCCAGAATTCAACTATACAAGGGAGTATTAAGCTGGAAATAACAAAACCTAATAAACTCTAAAATCAGCAAAGTTCATGAGGCCCAAGTAATAGAGAACAATTAATAGTTTACAGAGCAGACATTTATAAAATTCAGAAATTCAATAACAGACAACATCCCATGGAGGTCTAACGAGTAAAGTCAATTAATAGAAAACAATTAACAATTATTCAAAACAGGAAATCATCATTATCAATTTTTTATATTCACATAGAGCAGTGAACAATTATATAGAACAGAACAAGTCATGACAACTTCCTAGAATCCAAAATTGCAGAGAATATGATATGAGATTCTATCAAACAAAATCGGCAGAATTGAAACTTCAAGAATTTAAACAATTAATCAGCAGAATTGGAATTCATGAAATCAACAAATTATCTAGACAAATCACTAGCGAGAAACCATCCAAAATAAAGCAACGAAATCTACAATTCAAGGAAAACACTACTTGTGGTGTAAGGCCTCCATTGGCCAAAGACTCTACGTCAATTTCTCACCTCCTAATTACCGGTTGATGAAGCTTACAGTATAGGAAAAATCACAGTAGCAGATCGTCCACCTCCAGCAGCTATTTCGGCTCACCAACGCACCCAGAGCACAGTTGAATTCCTCCCTTCACTCACCCTTCAATGTCATCAAATAATTTTCAAAATGTTGCTCCTGATATTGCTATTTTATAATCGGAAGAGGATTCTTGCAGGGAGTAGGGGAGATCCAACAAGGGAGGAGATCTAATGGTTAATCTCCACGTCAAAGCATCTAATCAGCAATATAGATATGGATAGATCGAGAGGTATTTACGGGATATTGTGAAATCAAACAAGAAGAATGAATCTGATTTTTCCTCAAATTTCGCCAATAATTCCAGCCAGGGATTATAGTGTCGGTCAAAACAAATGGAATAAACAGGTTCAACACTTCAGCGAACCAAAGGGACCGGGCAAACTGATTGGGACCGAACAGGTCGCAGCTCACCCCTGGCATCACGTCCTCACCCCCCTTCGCCTCTGAAATTTCCCACGACAATCACCACTATGCCAAATCGCTCAACAACAGCATGCCAAGGGAGAAGAAACTGTATTGCAAAATATAAATTAACATCTTGACTTACTTTAGTTTGACGTTGCGCACACCCAGCTCACGGTTCGCTCGCACCTGCAGCTAGGGCGTTTCCCCGACGCAAACCCCGCGGTTCCGTTCGCTCTTCCACCTCGCGTTGACATCCAGTGGCCGAGCTCCTTCAGAGCTCGCATCCGTTTCTTCCCCGCGAGCCATCGGACGAAGAATAAATTGCTCACAGAGTTCTCCCCTGCCTCCATCGTGATTTCACCCTTCTCCCATTCACAGATTGGCCCGCGACCATTTGCTTTTCTTCAAATTTCCAGACCGAACCGGTTCTTTCCTTGAACTGGTTCACTCCCCCTCCAATTATCAATTATTTCATTTTTAATCCTTTACTTTTATTTATTTTAATTAATCATTTCTTTCACTTATTCTAATTCCAATGATTTTCTTATAATAAATCTCCAATAATTATTCCATAATTATTTTTACATAATTATGTTGCGGAAAAAATCAAGGTATTACATTCCTCCCTCTTTGTATAAATTTTGTCATCAAAATTTTTCTTAACGTAGGCACTTCCTCGATATGACAACCAAAATAATCATTAACACCCATAATATAAAGCATCCAAACAAACTTTTTGTATCATATTTCTACACGATACTTCCAAATGATTACATTACTTCTACTTCTACTAAACATCAGGAGTTAGCAACATCACTAATTCACCTCCAGATTATTTTCTTGTCATCAACAATTGCTGCAAGAGAAAATCCTTAACAAAAAATTTCTCTCTTTTTATCCAATAGCATGATAGATCTCTGCAATATAACTAACTTAACTACATCCAAAGCATTTTTATGCACCAAAAATATCGATTTTGCTTACAATCCCGGAAGATACTTACCCAACATATTGCATGTTTAAAATTCTCATGCTCCAAAATATCGATCTTACTCACCAAATTCCATCTTCATTTGCATCATCCATAAGGGAAAACACCTTTGGTGCAATCAATTTCTATTCCTTAAGCCAAAACCATATAATCTTTGGTAAAAAGGCCACTCCCATTACCTTTAAAAGAATATTTCAAAACAGCAAGATACCTTCTGAAGTGATTTCTCTTAACTCTCTGACGTCACTTAACTCTTGAAGATCCTACATTTTCTATTTGAAGTCATGTGTCTTCTTGAACACGCTCTTCATTTCCTCGTGATTTACTCTCAATACTGTTCCAATTTGACAAAGTTGAGCAACCCCATCATCTTTCGCGTCCTTGCTATATGCTCAAATTACCTCTCATAAAAGATTTTTTAAACTTCTCTCTGAATTTCATGACTTATAACTTAGAACACGTAAAGTTTCTCTAAACTTCCACTTGCTCTTCGACCTTAGTGTACTTAAATACATCTTTCATCATTTGAATTCGGCCTTCTACGCGTGTATGATTTGAAATCTTCCTCCAATACATGGCGGCTTTAGTCGTTGAAACCTTTAGCACTTAAAATCTGTGGAAACCATCTGTTGTTGTTTCCTTCATTCCCTTAAGTCTCTACTCTGCTCCATAATTTGAGTCAAACGCTTCCACACTTCCATCAGTCTATTATTCATTTCGCCTCTTGGATACCCGTTCCGTCTTGCTTCCTTTTTCATATCCATATTCGTATCCGTTTCATTCGACCAACAGTCTATTGCAACTCCAATCATTGGCAAGACAAAACCTCAACAGTGTTAACTATAGATTTAAGTCCCACCATCACAAGTGCAGGGAACGCAACAATAACTCTTCAACAACATCTACGTGCATACCACGCAATTTCATTTTCTAAGTCCAAACAACTTTCTTCCTTCATCTTGCATCTGGCTGCTCAACCGCTCTTGCATCTCCATACTCAGCCCTTTCCATAAATCCGTCCAAATGCTGAAATTGCGATTCCACTAAATTGGTCAACCGATTGATGGTCTCCAATGCACCATTTACAACTCTTCCCCTCTACATCGATTCTACCCTCTATCTAATCATTTGCAACTTAGGTGACCTCATTTAATTATCTACTTAGTTTAATTCAAGTAGGATTTCCCTTTAACTTATCTTCATCTTAATTTATAAAAATTTGGGCATAGTCTCCCTGTTTCTTTACTCCCCCACAGCTAAGCTCATACATCCTGCACTCAAAATCCAAACAGTTCCAGTAGTATCTATCGTTTACCATATCAATCATTCAACTTGATCCAAAAGAAACAAAGTACCTACATCCCATCATAATCGTAATTACATGCCATAAACACAATAGAGATGCTGCTTATATTCCTAATCAGATTCTTCATCATTCACATAACATAGCACATAGCCTTATGTTAAATCCAGTTTCTAAGAAAATCTTTAAAAGAATGACAATTTTCATACATATCTATCATATGCACTAGAGAAGACAAGAAAATAGCATTCCTTCCTATTCTAATGAAAGTCTTAATGAAATTTCCTACAAAATAATCTAACAATTTAAATTCTACGATCGTAAATATACTTACAGTTCATGAAGCATTTTCACGTCGAAACTTTTGTTGGTAGGTAGTCTACAGAACCAATTTTAAAACCCAGATGCTCTGATATCAACTGTAAGGACACAATTTTTCTTACCTTAAAAATTTTGTGAAATTTAAAACTTTTCTTTTTAGTTGCGTAGCGGAAGCCTGCTTTATTCGTAAAATCTTTTAAAGGCAAAAAATGAAATTATTTTCTTAAAAATAATTTCATACAACATAGTGGATGAATAAAAACAACCATTTGAAAATGTGACAAATACAATTCTTTTTATTTTACAATTTAATTACTTTATAAACCATTTTCTTTTACATCCCTTCAGCCTAAACAGCCACAAGTCTTGTCGGTGCAAATCTTTCATCAACTGCTCTTTCAACTATTCTCGTGCGTGTACCTACACCACAAGCAAACATGAGCTAACGCCCAACAAGAAAAGAGGATGCAATATTATATATGCATGTAACTGATTATGTCATAATGGAATCCACCCAAATTGTTCTTTACTCACCATTACATATGTTAACTCAAATATTAAGCTGGGACATTGGAGGTTTCGGGTAGGGAGAGTGACTGCTAGTCATCATCTAACCCTTGGGTAGACAGGCTCTCGCGATCTGCTAAGGGAAGGGTATACATCTCCAATCTCCCGTTAGGCCAGACAGGCTCTCGCTTCCCACTGAGAGAAGAGTATAATCTCGAGTCTCCTTGGTTACGATCCAAACCACCTCCCCAACCTCCGATTCTCTTACATTCATTTAACTTTATCCATTTTCTCTTACGTATGAATACCCACCAAATCGTGGCATTTCCTAAGGTTTCTATCATCAAGATGCATGTCAATGCAATACTAGAATTACAACAATAAACAAATCAACCCATTCATCAAGAATTTACAAATCTACATCACAAGGAATTCCTAATTAATGGGAGAACAATAGCGGTACTCAAGTATTATCATTCTTAAATGTGGTAGAAAATGACAACGAATAACAGAGGAATCACAACAAAATAAAACATGCAAACGTGCTTAGTTTTCGATGGAAAATAACAGAGATACATGCTAGATGTTTAGAGAAATGAAACGTGCAAACATGCTGAATTTTTGACAGAATATAAAAGATAAATATGTTAGATAATCAACAAAATAAAACGTGCAATCATGCTTTATTTTTTACAGCAAATACATGCTAGATATTTAGCAAAATAAAACGTGCAATCATGCTTAACATTGAATAGAAAGACAACAACGAAACAGATATAAAACTTGCTCAGTAATTGCAGGAAATAAATTGGCATCCAAACATCTAGAAAATTTAATGGAAATAGCAGCCATGAATATCGTCAAAACACTCTATGAATAAAAGAAAATAATAGCACATCTAAATATATTAGAAACGTTTAGACATGCTTGACAACTAATGGAAACAATCATGCTTATTAACAACCTATATATGCTTAACAGTTAAAGGAAAAACAATAGCAATATGTTTGATGTCCTAGAATCCAGCAAACAAAGCATGAGTGCAAGGTATGATAGAGTATTAAAACGGACAGATTCATTATCCATAATTCAACTATACAGGGGAGTATTAAGCTGGAGATAACAAAACCTAATAAAGTCTAAAATCAGCAAAGTTCATGAGGCCCAAGTAATAGAGAACAATTAATAGTTTACAGAGCAGACCTTTATCAATTTCAGAAATTCAATAACAGACAACATCCCATGGAAGTCTAACGGGTGAAGTCAATTAATAGAAAACAATTAACAATTATTCAAAACAGGAAATCATCATTATCAATTTTTTATATTCACATAGAGCAGTCAACAATTATATAGAACACAACAAGGCATCACAACTTCCTAGAATCCAAAATTGCAGAGAATATGATATGAGATTCTATCAAACAAAATTGGCAAAATTGAAACTTCAAGAATTTAAACAATTAATTTGAAGAATTGGAATTCCTAAAATCAACAAATTATCTAGACAAATCACTAGCGAGAAACCATCCAGAATACAACAACGAAATCTACAATTCAAGGAAAACACTACTTGTGGTGTAGGGCTTCCACTAGCCAAGACTCTACCTCAATTTCTTACCTCCTAATTATTGGTTGATGAAGCTTACAGTACAGGGAAAATCACAGTAGCAGGTAGTCCATCTCCAGCAGCTATTTCAGCTCACCAACGCACCCAGAGCACAATTGAATTCCTCCCTTCACTCACCCTTCAATGTCATCAAAATAATTTTCAAAATGTTGCTCCTGATATTGTTGTTTTATAATCGGGTAAGGATTCTTGCAGGGAGTAGGGGAGATCCAATGGTTAATCTCCGTGTCAAAGCATCTGATCAGCGCGATACAGATATGGTTACATCGAGAGGTATTTACGGGATATTGTGAAATCAAACAAGAAAAATGAATATGATTTTTCCTCAAATTTTGCCAACAATTCCAGCCAGGGATTATCGTGTTGGTCAAAACAAATGGAATAAATTGGTTCAACCTTTAAGCGAATGAAAGGGCCCGGGCAAACTGATTTGGACCATACAGGTCGCAGCTCACCCCTGGCATCACGTCCTCACCCCCCTTCGCCTATGAAATTTCCCACGACAATGACTAAAATGGCAAATCGCTCAACAACAGAACGCCAGGGGTGAAGAAACTTTATTGCAAAATAGAAATAAACGTCTTGACTTACTTTAATTTGACGTTGCGAACACCCTGCTCATGATTCGTTCGCACCTACAGCTCGGGCGTTTCCCCAACGCAAACCCTGTGGTTCTGTTCACTCTTCCACCTCGCATCGACGTCCAGTGGCTGAGCTCCTTCAGAGCTCACATCCGTTTCTTCCCCCGTGAGCCATCGGCTGAAGAAGAAATTGCTCGCAAAGTTCTCCCCTGCCTCCATTGTGATTTCACCCTTCTCCCACTCACAGATTGGCCCGCGGCCATTTTTTTTTCTTCAAATTTCCAGACCGAAGCAGTTCACTCCCCCTCCAATTATCAATTATTTCATTTTTACTCCTTTACTTTTATTTATTTTTATTAATCATTTCCTTCACTTATTCTAATTCCAATGATTTCCATACAATAAATCTCCAATAATTATTCTATAATTATCTTTACATAATTCTGTTACGAAAAAAATCAAGGTATTACAGGAACACATGCGAATAAAATGTAAATGATGTTGGATGTGAGTTTTACCTTGTCAGTTTGACATCTTCAACATCGGTAAAGGTAATGGATAATAAAATGAAAACTGCTTGTATTTTTATAGCATGACATGAACATTTTATATTTATATCACTTACTGAGTTTTAAGCTCATAGTTTAAGTCTTTTGATGTAGGTAAGAAGTCTATGATAGGATAGAAGCTTATAGAGAATACAGCTGATGAAGTATTGCGGGGTTGGACCTTTGTGCTGTTGGTGGATTGATCTTGGTGGGTTATGGCTCATGATTGTTTTAAGTGTGTTAAGTACTTCACTGACTTTAAACGGTTTATTCTTATTTACTTTAAATAGCTTTCAAATTGGTGATATGTAGTGGTTTTATTAAATAAAGACTTCCGCATTTTATTTACTCTAATTTTTATATGATTAAGACTTCTGCTTTGGTGTACTTTGGTTTTCCCTCACACGTTGTTAAAGCAAAAATTTTTATACAGTTAAATTACAGATAAATGAAGACAAGATGTTGCAAATGATATCAGAGCATAACCAGGTCAAAATTATTTCTATAGAGTACGAACAGTGCAAAACTCAATGCTAGAATACTTCACCAACTATAAGTATTAATTTTGTTACATGTAGTATTTTATTTATAGAATTAATTTGTAAGCAAATATAATGGTGAGGGGAAGAAGAGGGCTTGCACGTAATAACAATGTTAGAAGGGATGAACTGATTAATCCAGAAAATAATGGACCTACTAATAATGTTGGGAGAGATAAAATGCTGGTCTTGAAAATGATGGACCTACTGATCGAGGAATTAATGGACCTGCTAGCCAAGGAATTGGAAATAATCAGACTGAGCGGGAGGACACAAATGGCTGCTTGACTGGCATGGTGGAGCATCAGTTCTGCTATATTGAGCGCCTTATGAAAAAGGAGGAGAACGAAAATCCTCTCTCGGTGGTGGCACGTGAGGAAGCTGGATGGGAAAAGTTTAGGTATTTAAAGCCACCAAGCTTTGATGGGAGTACATTGGATCCATCCCTGGCTAAAGAATGGATTAGATCCCTTAAGGACATGTTCGAGTATGCAAGGATTGATGAAGCTGAGAAGGTTCCATGTGCCACCTACATTCTAGTCCAAGATGCGCGATATTGGTGAGACACTGTTAAGTCAACTCAGGACATAAGGAAAATAACTTGGACACAATTTAAGGAGGTTTTCTTTGATAAGTATTTCAACAAAATGGTTAGGACTCAGAAGTTAGTGGAGTTTGTATGTCTCCGCCATACTACCTCCGTTGCTGAATACATTAGGAAGTTTGAAGTGCTATCCCAATTTAGTAGCTACCAATGACCTTAAGGTATACCAGTTTGTTCAAGGATTAAAGGCTGAGATATATTGGGGAATAAAAAATATGGCACTGAAGATTCACCATACGCTAGAATAGTAACTAAAGCTTTAGAGATCGAGGAGGCTGAGATTGAAGTTATGAAGCAGAAGAAAATAAATCAGAAGCTGAAGAAGCGTAATCAAACTCAACCATTAGTGGATGGGCATGTGACTAAAAAAGGAGCAAAGTGGACATTCGATAATAAGGATCAGTCTGCAAAAAATAAACATGGCGGAATGAGCTAGATACAACTTTATTTAGAAACCCTCAAGTTGTATCGTGTCTTAAGTGTAATAAGAAGCATTATGGTGAATGTAGAGCCAGTACTGGACAGTGCTTTAAGTGTGGGAAGCAAGGACATTTAGTTAAGAACTGTCCGTTGTTAGTCAAAGAACAAGTAAAAGTAGCACCGTGGGTATTTTCACTATATAGAGTTCAAGATGATAAGTCATCTACATCTAGGCTAGGTATTGTACGATTCAATAAAATTTAAAATAACATTTTATATGGTTGTTTGGTGCTTGTTTAATGAATATCTTACGTATAGTTAATAGCAATAGGAAAATATATGGCTAGGATTTATTCAGTATGAGTAGAATATGATTAGACTAAGCAAATTTTGAAGACAAAATTTATATAACGAGGGAGGTATGTAATATCCTTGATTTTTGTGATACTAAATATAAGTTCTAAGTGGTGATTATTGAGAATTTTTGGGGTATTAGGAATTTACTTAGATGATTAAGGTGTTGGTCAAAGGAAGTGTATTTGAATATAGTAAGATTGAGGATATGTGATTGTTGATATTTAAGGAAATATTGGATTTGGAATTAGTTTTTAGTGTAATTAATAGAAAAGAAAATAAGTTAAAGGAGTTGACAAATTTCAGAAGAGTAGAGGATGGCGGTCGATCATTAAGGGAGAAGTGGTCGATCACTATTCAAGCAAAATATTATAGTGCTAATGGATATTAGAACCGGTCCATCATCCAAAGGGGGGTTGATCGGCCGGCTCCAATGAGATTTTAATCTAGAGTGCAGCATAGTTGGAATCGACCGACCAAGGATTATTCGACTGATCACTAGAAGGGGGTTATTAGACCGGGACCAAACAGTTTTGTGAAAAATATTGATTTTCGGTCAATCATGTGAAGAAGATGATCAACCAGGGTCAAAGAAAGTTGTTAAGTTAGAGCTCTTGCAATCGATCAATCGAAGGGGGTTGATCTAAAGGTGAACTGGAAAGTCGCTAGAAATGGAAAACCATCACCTGGAAATGGAAGGGGTTGACGTTTGAACCTTCATGGGTACTCAAGTGTCCCTCTTGATATCTCTTTGCCTTTGGATGGTCACTCAAGGGATGCATATTGGGGTCTATAAATAGGAGACAAGTGGGAGTTGCGGGAAGCTTTGCAGAACTCGAGCACGAGAAACAGTCAGTGGGAGAGAGGGTGGCTGTGGAGTTTAGAGAGAGAGAGAGCCTTAGAGGTATTAACAAAAGAGATCGAGAGAGGGAATTGTGAGGGAGAGTCTGTGATTCGTGAAGGAAGGATTCTGTAAAGTAGAAGCGTAGTTCAGGCTCTCCACTTCCCTTGTCTATCAAGTTCCTCAAGTTCTAGGGTGTTGAAGAAGGAATTCTCATAAGTAAGTTGTTTTTGTTCTCGGATGCTTTAGGTAAGTAGATCTTCACTCTAGTAATTCAGTAGTTCATGGTTGGTTTCTCACTGTTTGGAAATATTGTGAACATGTTGCTTGGTGGATTTGAATCTGATTTTTACTTGCTCTTGACTGTGAGACACTGTTGGAAAGTTTATTATGTTATCATGCTTGCCGATATACTGTTACATGGTTTAGTTATTGCTGAGAAATATTTTTGGATATATCTGTTCTAGATTTATGGTTTAGACTGTTAATTTCTGCTTATAGAAGTATTAAGAATGTGGTTTATGATTCTGTTGGTTTGGATTTTCTGCTTGAGACTTGGTTATATTTTGTTTAAGCTGGTTATAGATTCTGTTACTTAAGGAATTTACGTTGTTAGAAGTTCTGTCTGTTGGAAGAAGTGATTTTGATAAACTACTAAAATGATTAATAGCAGCATATTGTTTAGGTGTAGGAAACTGTTAAGTGTTAGGGTTTGTGAAACTCTGTGAATGGTTATTGGATAATTATTATTGATGATTTCATATTATTGATGAATATGTTTTGGGAAGGATAATTTAAGTGCTAAACCGCTAAGGACTCCACGTAAGTGATATTGCATATGTTTTACCTGAAAGGGCCTACATCACCAAAATTAGTGTTTGTTTGATGCTTGCATTTACTAGATGATTATGTTGTGATAAATGTTCTTCGAGGATGTATTGTTGATTGCTTGGTGTTATTGTTGTGTTATTAGATTAAGTTCAATGTTTTAGGTTAGGGATTGATCATGCTTTGAGGATATGTTAGATAGACTTGTATTGTATGTATGCCTTCATTCATCATTGTTTTCCTAAAATATACATCATTGTTTTCCTAAAATATACATCATTTTAAAAGTGTAAATGGAACAAATTGAATAAACATAAATAGGTGCTTAGAGATATGGGTTTTACCTTGTCAAGTTTGACATCTCTAACACTTGGATGGGGAACTAAATGACAATGGAATACACGCGAATAAAATGTAAATGATGTTGTGAGATGTAGGTTTTACCCATTCAAGTTGACATCTCCAACATTGGTAAAGGTAAAGGTAATGGATAATAAAATGAAAACTGCATGTGTTTTTATAGCATGACATGATCATTTTGTATTTATATGGTTATTGAGCTTTAGGCTCATAGCTTAAGTCTTGTGATGTAGGTAAGGACCATATGATAGGATAAAAGTTTATAAAGGATGCAGCTGATTTAGTAATGCTGGGTTGAGCCTTTGTACAGTAAGCGGATTGGCCTTGGTGGGTTATGGCCCATGATGGTTTTAAGTGTGTTAAGTGCTTCACTGACTTTAAATGGTTTATTGTTATTTACTTTAAATGGCTTTCAAATTGGTGATTTGTAGTGGTTTTATTGAATAAAGACTTCCGCATTTTATTTACTCTGATTTTTATATGGTTAAGTCTTCTGCTTTGGTTTATTGTGGTTTTCCCTCACACGTTTTTAAAGCAAAAAACTTTATATGGTTAAATTATGGATATATGAACACGGGATGTTACAATTTCCAGTGGCTGATTTGGTCGACCAGATTCCTCTCCAGCCCGATATCTTCACCAGAGACGCACCTTTTTCCCCATTTCACCTCTAATCAATAGATAATCCTACCTAGACTTCAACTAACCAAATATTCTTCAGAGAGGTCCTCATATTCGAGTTTTTAAGCTTGAATCTGAGGCTAACACTTTTCGGACATTCAACTCCCAAAATTGAAGAGAGAACCTTATCAATTCACAAACCACCTTTACAAATGTCGTTCCCCTCGACATTGTGAACGTTTCCCCTCTGTCGATTTCGTCAGACGATCAATTTGTTCTCTGTTGTCTCCTCCCACATGCATTCGTCATCGGCCGAGAGAAGAGAGAATGTCTCTCTTCTTCTCTCTCCCTTTCTTTTATTTCATTTAATTTAATTTAATAAATAAATATATTTATAAATCAAATTACTCCAATCCAATTTCCGATCTCAATTCCATTTCGCTCCAAACACAAACAAACAATGATCCTTTGATCGATTAATTTACCAAGTTTATTTCTTCACTTAATTTACCACTCGAAAAATACCCAGTTTCACCGATTTTGACCTTTTGACCGAAATTCACATGTAGCCGTTACGCGACAAATCGAATCAGTCTTTTAACTCCTTGACCGATTATTACACGAAACATTTACACGTGAAATTTATTATTTAAAATTTCACCGGTTTTACACCTGTAGTCTGTGAGTAGCTCCATTTGCACTGGGAGTTTCATTAATTTTAGTACAACGATGACCAATTTTAATTACGTATCCCATATTAGTGAGTTTTTTTAAACACATGTCATTTTGTATAAATTTTCTAAAATTAATTTATGAAACATCAGTTTTAAGATCATACATGCTTAAACATTGTTTTAAATTAATTATTGTAAAAAATATTTGATCCATATTGAGTTTAATCAACTCAGCCCAATTACATAATTTCAGGTCTTTGTCAACAAGATTTCCAGTTGCTGAATCAGGAGTAGAAATTCAGCTAGATACATTTATTTATTCAAGTTTTTTAATAAATTTTCCTTGAGAGACTTTGTGAGGTAAATTTTGTTATGGATAAATTTTAATTTCCATTTTTAATTTTGCACAGTTTTTATTTGAATTTTATTGCTATGCTATCTGGATATCACTTATTTGACTTGTTTAGCTCATATTTTGTCAAGGCCTAGCATGTAATGAATGTCTTAAGACTTCCGCTGCTAATTTCGGGTGATTCAGTTTTTTCGGGCCAAGTCGTTCCCCATTCCGTCTTGGGTCCTTTGCAAGACATACAATATCAATTTTTTTAATGAAAAATATAATATTTTTACAATTGTAGATGGAGATTACTAACACTAGCAAAATAAAAAGTAAAACCACATGGAATGGACATACCTTTTCCATATTTTGTAATATATGCCTCACAGAAGTTGAAGCAAGACGTTGACAAGAAACACACTTTACTAGAGTTGGATGGGAGAATATAGTTACAAATTTTAATAAAGAAATCAAAAGATCATATTATCAGACCGATGCTAGCCTAGTGAGGGGAGAGGGGAGGAAGGGAAACTAGGCTAGCTAAATTTTTTTCGTGCAATATTATAATTCTATTTACTTAATATGTTATCACTAAATATGCAATCAAAGCAAGTATACACGATATGTTCAATAAAGTAAATAGTTAAGGGATAGAGAGATTGACATCAATTTGTGAATGCAGTTCGGCTAACCTTGCATACGTCCGCACTTCAAGACTTCACCTTGAAGATTCATCAATCAACTAGCCTCCTTAGTTATTGATGATTGAATTTCACAGGCGTCAATCAAGCCTCTACACGACTGCTCATGGGGCATATCCCTTTTGCTTTACTATTCAAAGGACGCCACCCTAGTTGCTGCATAATGAGTACAATAAGTGGAAATATAAAATACAACTTTGAGACCTAATTCTCTCAAATGAAAACTCTCAAGTTTAGGACTAGGAGAGTTAGGCTAGACGCTAAATTGTTGATGAGAGTTCGTGTAGAAAAATCGACAGTGTTTCAATACAATTTTCTCTTGGTTGGATTGCAATTTGGAGTCTCTATTTATAAAAAATTGTTCGATAGGTTGGCCACCCTCTTGTCCGGTTGTCTGCTTCCCAATCGTTGGAATGTCACCATTGTGAATTATGTCTGTCCGGTCTCCTGCTTCTTTGTCTCTAGTCTACCACTTCTATGCATTGCAGGAAAGTGGCTCGACTCTGTCCAATTTTTGGTCTACTGCCATTCATCTCAATCGACCGCTCTTCTACACTTCAGTATATGTTGAGCAATCTGTAATATTTCTGGTCTACTGCATCTCCTTCTCCGGTCAACCGCTTCTTGCTATTCTTCTCTCTATAGCAATCTGGTCGACTACCCAATCGATCTGTACTCTATGTTTTGCACATTTTCAATCTTCTAAGTCCCAATAATCAACTTATAAAGTACATGGATTTAGACAAACATATTAGTAAAGATTATCCTTATTAAGGAGTATTTTCAATAAAGATCACATATAATCATAATGATAAACATATTAAACTCATACAATTCATAAACAACCTATTAACAATTAAATCACTAATCATCAAAACAAATAAACCTAATGTCTCTTTGACTAACACATATGACAAAATACAATTGAAAAATAAATAAGATGCACTCAAAAGTGATTGAAACATATGGAAGCAGTTGATTGGAAAAGATATTTGTGTAGGATGAAATAAAGATGCTAAAACCATTTGATACTAGTGAAGAATGGTGGCATGATGTTATGAAACAACAATACACAACGCAAGTGCATATGTCATAATCAAGTGATAAGATAAGTAAAGCATCGATTCCACGAAAACAATTTATCAAATATGAAGCTAAGTAAAATAAAGTTAGTTTAAAATGAAAATTAATTGGTTAAAGTGATACATAATTAAAACAGAACACAAATTAATCAAATAGTAAGATCATATTAGAGAAACGTGACTTAGATTTTACTTCCTTTCTTATATGAATTTTACTACAAATGTTATAGAAATGCTACAACAAAAGTATTTGGATGACCAAAAATCTTTATTTTCATACAAGTCTTGCTAGAGTTACTTGTTTAATTTCTATAATATTTTTTTCAAACTTATTAATAGACAAATATTATAAAGAATTCAATTAAGCACAACTCACAATTGGATCAGTGCCAATAAAATAATTTGTAAATATTTGAAATTAACAATATAACAAATATGAAGTTAATATAATCACACAATTCAATATTGATTCTAATTTCTACTTATTATTAGTTAATAAAAATTCAAGTATTCATTCATACCTTTCAAACTTTGTATAAATTACTAATAAAAATATATTGAATTAACCTAATAACTTTATGCAATTGCAATTAATTCCTCATAATTTAGTACTCTCTCCTCACAGTCACTCAATGTTTGGCCCATAAATGAAGAGAAGATAAACATTTCAATCAAATATATTATAATCCAAAGACTGGAAAAATGTAAAAGTTATTCTCTGTGATGTTGTGCTACTCGGTGCTCTAACATTTGATGTCACCAAAATGCTTCAACAGAGAGCTCTAATTTAAGCTTTGGAAATGAAACACAGGGCTTGCGTCTGCTTCCGCTGGCTACAGCTGGATGAAGCCTCCTTCAATTGAGCTTTGAATCTTTTCTTCTTCGTTCACCGCCTCGTCTTTTTTCCTCTTGTTGGTCTCTCTCTCTCTCTCTCTCTCACACACACACACACACACCTCGGGCTCCCTCCTCCTTTTCTCCTCCTAGATCTCCCTTTTTATCTCAGCACCTTGATTCTCTCCCCAAGCTCCCTTTATCAAGGGTTTGCCTCCTTTTTAAAATGAGATATCTTCCTTAATTGCTCAAAGATCTCTCTCTTCTAACCTATATTTGTTTCCAAATTTCAGCCACCAATTAATTCTTATCTGTATCTTTGCCACAAATATTTCTTCTTTTTTTTTTTTTTTATGTCTTCAAAGCCTTTATGTTGTGATTCTCTTTTGCTTCTCTTAATAAACTCTAGTATATTATGCATATAAATAATTTTTTATGATAACTCTGCTTTAAATACAATTTCACATAAGATTTGACCCTAAACATTTATAAAAATAGATATTATATATCCCTCGATGTTACAACATTTTGTACCATTTTGTACAAAAAATATGATTTTCATTTATTAAATCACAAAATTCTAACAAAATATATATAAAATAAAAGCATATAATTACTCTTTTTCAAGAGTTATCACACCTCTTAAACTTGAATCATTGCTTGTCTTCGAATAATGTAAAACAAAAATACCTACAAAAACAAGGAATTTTTTTTTCTATTTCAAATTAACTTTAATTATGCTACCAACATTATAATAAAAAATTCTCAAGTTTGCCTAAAAACCTCAATCACTGCAAATCTTAGCATTCTCATCAAATACTCAATTTATATACAAGACCAAATATTCTCAAAATAACTTTTTCCTTAGAGTGTGTGTGTGCATGTCATAAGTTAAAAATTTCTTAAACCACCAAAGTTCAATTATATCATGTTATTAGTTCTATGAACTTTCTCCACTAACTCAAAAAAATTAGAAATCAAGGATTCAAAGACTCAATAATTATTATAAGTATTGGTGGATTTTTTTTTATTTACTTCCTTGTTGACTTCTCTTTAAGTCATACTACTTTTGATGATATTGACAACATTGGTGATAAAGATCTCTGGTTACTTAGTCGTGTCACTATTAAGATATAACATCTCATATAATGATTAGAAAAATTATATAAAGGAGTATTGCCAACAATGTTACGATCGAGTTCCTCCGTAAGTCCCTGTTTATTTATATCCATCCATCAAGAATCCAAA
Organism: Begonia loranthoides; assembly: GCA_022433065.1. Taxonomy (NCBI): domain Eukaryota; kingdom Viridiplantae; phylum Streptophyta; class Magnoliopsida; order Cucurbitales; family Begoniaceae; genus Begonia; species Begonia loranthoides. The sequence goes on from CM039471.1 coordinate 17,176,461, forward strand.
AGACTCAATCAAGCTTGAAAATGAATTAGAGAATTGCCAACTTTTTTTATTTTTATTCTCTCTTTATGTATGTGTGTATATATATATGTGTAACAGCCTGACATGTTAAAAAAAATTTCTTGCTATTTATTTTTTAAAAAATACATCATACATAAAAATCGTGCTTTTAAAATCATACATAGCAGAAGTCTTTGAAATAATTCTCTTTTTAAATCCAAGCTTAGTAAAACTCAACATTAATTAAATATTTTTTTATGCCCTTTTTAAAAGAATGCAGTGGAAGTCTCAATGAAAACTCATTTAAAGTCAAACGTAGTAAAACTTATCATTTAAATAAATGTAAGCATTTATAAAATATTTTTACTTAAATCCTAACAACAATACATATACTTTTAATAAAAGGTTTTATGACACATTATTAAAATCTTCATTTCCTTTAATTCTCACTACAAGTCAACTTCGCTTCGATAACACTTTAGCTTTGCCCATGAGAATTCATCTTTAATCGCGCTATTAGTTATTTCTATCTTCATATTCCTCTATAATTCTATCATTACCTACATCACAAAGTTCACCTATGAGCCTAACGTTCAGTAAGAAATGTATAACATAAAATATGACTATGAGATGCAATATATATAAAAAAAAACGTGTCTTTTTAGTAAACATTCTTTTTCTTTTCTTTAACTTTACATTTTAATCATTATGGGTAATTCAATCTAAGGGAGAGAGTGACACCATTAGGTTCACCTCATGCAGGCTAGCCAACTCGAACCCCGTCCATAACGACCATTTACATTTTTTCAGTTTGTCTTTCATTCTTTCTTATCTTTCTTAAAGGAAACGTTTTTTTTTATGAATGCATGAAACATATACATAACACATAATGACAATCCAACATGCATAAACATTATAGTAAACATATCATCGATCAACGTCTCAATATGAACTGTAAGAAAACAATAATCATATCATCGATCAATAGCCCATAGGCATCATGTTATATCATCATCAAAACATGTCCTCAATCATAAACAAAAAGAAATCATATTCGCAAATAATACCATAACATGAATAGTAAATAATAAACAATCAACATGCATCATATCATCAAACATTAGCCCGTGAGCATCACAAAATAGCATTACAATTCTACCTTATCCTAGCACTTTGTGATCTAGGTTAAAGGCTAAACACAATGAATATCACTTACCTGAGGTCTTTAATGAAAGTCTGATTGTTCGTAATACTTCTGATACACTTAGTTTTCCTATAAGTAAACAAAGAGTTAGTTAATAAAATAATAACCCTAAACATTACTCACGATCAAACACAACTTTAAAAATTCATACAGTGGAGAACCTACCTTGAGGCATTTGAAGGAAGGATTACCAAGAGCTAAAAGAGGAAACTCCTTCACCTAAAGGGTTCTCAGGTGATTGGGTTTCAACCCAAACTCTAGTATTTAAAGACCAATAACCATAGAACTTCGAGGGAGAAAATCTCCTAAAATCATATCTCAATTTTATCTTTTCCTAAATAGTCTAAAGATCAAATCATAGCTCGAAAGAATTTGGAAAAAATAACTTATTTAAAACCTGCCCGTGCTACAACGGACCCACGAACAACTGATGGGGACGTCCACAACAGCCAACTCGACCAATAGCCAACAGCCACGCCAGCCCTAAAACTTATATTCACGATTGCCAAAGCAATCGTGGACGCCAACACTTCTGTGGAAGCCAACACTTCCACAGAAACTCCAATCTGCAGGTTCGTCTATCACTCGTCATATGCCACACGTACTAATCTATTACTAAAATCCCTCATGCAGATACTAACGCTCTTGCGAACACCAGCATACGCCAGCATCTCCGCAAATTCATTACATCCAATGACGATGTTTTGCTTCATCCTAAAACTGCTGCAGACACTAACCTATCCATGGAAGCAAACTCTTCCGCTCTAACGCTACTAACCAGGACTTACTAATCTAAACGATGTCATTCTAACACCTAAATCCGTTGTTGAAGACTTAAACACAACCGCAGAAACACACTAAAACGTAAAATGACAACATTCTTAACTTACTTAACTCTCTTGAACGACATCTTTCCATTTCGAGAAAGAATCTTTTCCTAATCCAACTATTCACACTCCTTCCACTAAACCAAATCCAACTTCCCAACATTCTTTCACGTCAAAGTGGCGTCCAACACTTTTGTGGAAAAATCTTTCTTAAATCAACAGTCTACGTTCCTTCCGCTAATCTAACCCTATGATTCAACATTCTCCTGCACCCAAACAATATCAAACACTCCTGCAAAAGCAGCTTTTTTAAATCCAAATATCCACGTTTTTTTCTACTAAACCAATCCAACGGCCTCCCGCATCAAACACTCATGCAGAACAACTTTCAAAAATTCAAATTGATCACATCCATTCTTAAACTTCATCCAACGGTCCCTTCTACATCTGATTCTTTCTAAACATTATTTCCTTAATTTTAAAATATAAAATATTAAACCAACACTAAAATCTTTCATTAAACATGAATTATTATACATTATTCTTTACTAATTCTAATACACTCGGCTTTTCTAATTCTTCAATAATTACTATTTTATTTTATTATTTATTTTAACTTTTCTAATTCCAATAATTCTAATATTTTAAATCCTTCATTAAAATTCTCTAATTGACAATAATTAATCTATTTAAATTCTAAATTGTCGTATTACATAATTAAAACTATTTGTACAAAAAATCAAGGTATTACAATATGTATACCTCAAAACTTATCTTATTCTATGAATCCTTTATTTCTAACTTCCTTTTGTTTTATGTTGATAGTTCATGACCCTAAATATAAAACTATAAATTTTGACATTAATCTAATACTTCTTAGGTTTTTCAAGAAAATTTTAACATTTAACAATGTGTTAGAAAGAGAATATTCTTAAATTATATCTAATGAATGTTGAATAAAAAATCTAAAATGTTCAATGACTTCAAGGCTTAGGTACTTTGATTCATCATAGAACTTTATATTTGATTATTTTTCTAAAACATAACTAAAGTAATTTATTTCTTTCTTTATATAATTGCTACAAAAAAACACATCCCCACATTTATCACACTAAAGGAAAATTTTACTCATGGAATACAAGTGACATTGATGTTAATAAATTCAAAGCTACTACCCTTAATTCCTAACAAAGATGTTCTAAAACAAACATTGTCCCCACTGCTAAACACAAATTAGCACAAAATAGAATTTAACAAGTAAAGAGGGCACTTCCCTAAGTCATAGTGACACTTATGTCCCATCATCTTTGTCTTCTTCTATGTCTTCCCTGAGTCGGAGGCAAATGTATGAAATAGATAATTAGGCCTAGAGGGTTGGTGCAAGAATGTTTTCCGAATAACAAAATCTCTTTTCTTGGAAAATGCTCAAAATTTCATGTTCTACTTTTTATTGACGAGGCCAAAGTTGCAGCATGCTATAACATAGATCTATTTGTAACATCCCGACTTTTCTTACAATTTAAAATTTATGATTTTGAAGACTTTTTCTTTTTAAATTATAGTAAAATACTTTTTATTTGAAAACTAACTTAAATGAGAAGTGCATACATAAACTTCTTTTCATTAAATTATTTATTACTTAAAAACATGCTATAATTTAAAGTTTTATAACTTTAAAACATTTACAACAGCGGAAGATTTGTAATTTACAAAGCTAAAGGAATTGAAACACAATTGAAAAACTTTCTTAATAAAACAATTTCTATAATTAATGATCACTTTCTTTAAAAGCATTATTACCAATCATTACGTTTCCTCTTTAATCTTTTAGTCTAACCAACAACCAAGTCCACAACATACAAATGCCTCATCAACTACTGCTATCCTCCATACTATGCATACCTACATCACAGGACTTAAGTATGAGCCTAACGCTAAGTAAGCAGTATAAAAATAAAAGTGTCATGCAATGCTCTTTAAAACACATATAGTTTTCAATGTTCATTATTTCATTACTTTTTATAAAACAGTGATGAACTTTATACTATAACAGTGAACTTACTCATTTATAAAAAACAGTCATGAACTTTATACAATATCAGTGAGCGTGTATTCTGGCGGTGAACTTATACTCTAGCGGTGAACTTGTACCTTACTGGTGAACTTAAACCAGATTGGTGAACTTATACTCTAGCGGTGAACTTGTATCTTACTACTGAAATTAAACTAAATTGGTTAACTTATACCGCAACGGTGAACTTGTATCATGATAATAAATTTATTCCATTATGATGAACTTAAACCGTTTATGTTTATGTTTCTGTTTTTCCATTTTTATTTCAGTTTTTGAGTGACTCGTTGGGTGAGAGTAACCTCTTCAGTATCCGAACTTGCCCTCCCGTTAAGTGAGACAACCTCCTCAGTATTTGAACTCAACTGTACGGGTTTGTTTCCACGTGAGAGAAACCTCTTCAGTATCCGAACTCACGAAGAAAGCACCTATTTACATTTATTCATTCTATTCTATTTAATTCAGTTACGTTTGTATTTTCGTGTGCATTAGGAATAATGATGCAAGCATACAATTCTATCTAACATGTTCATCTACCTTATTCTAAAAACATGTTTTTCCTAAATAAGGAATTAAACTTAAATCTAATAAACATACAATTCACACTTAGCAATCAATCAATAGTACATCTCCCAAATAACATTATAACCTAATAATCTAGTAAATGCAAGCATCAAACAACCCTAATGCCCGTGATGTAGGTCCTTTCGGACAAAACACATGCAGTACTACTTACCCAGAGTCCTTAGCTTTAGCGAGTTAGCACTTAAGGTATCAATAATTATTTTCCAATATTATAGTCTCCACTAATAGAGTAAGTTTCCAAAGACAAACCCTTATAACACAAATATTAAGCCCACCTATCAATGTATAATTTTCAACATATGGTAGTGACCACCCAAAAATCTATCAATAACCAACTAAGCGGTGTACGCAATTTGCCAACCAACAACCACAATTCCTCAGCTCAAAAGCTTATTCCTCGTGATAACCAAATCGAAACTCAAACTAATATTTCCAATAATTCCTAACATCAAAAATATACATTCAATAATATCCCACTAAACCATCCAAGTATTGACCTCAATCATTTATCCAACAACAATCAAATAGATAATAGAACCAACAAGAGTAGTTTAAATCCCATAATCCTACTCGAATATCCATTGCCAAAATACCAGAATAATAGAAGAGCAATTCATATTATCAAACCCATTTATAAGCAGAAAGCAATTCATCCAATCACATACTTTATAGGCAGTAACCAAACCCTATCGTTAACCAACATCTATTAATGATGACAAAACCATATTAAGAAAGCAAGTTTTACTCACCAGAAGACCTACAGACATGTAGAATAACGCAGCAACTTTCTTCCTTACAGAATTTTTCTCCTTCAAATTCTCTCGATTTCTAGCAAGTCATTGTCCCTCACTCTCTTGGTTTCCCTTCTCTGCAAAACTCTCAGACTCTCAATCAACCTTCTCTATTTCCAAAACCTCAAGCAACCATTCAAGGACCATTCTACCACTTCTTCACCATAGCAGCACAACATCACCAGAAGAACAAAACAGACCAGCAAACAACACACTTTTGTTTCTCCCTCAGATAGTTTCTGTGAAAACCTTCACTGCCATTCTCGTTCTCCATCCTCTCGGACCTTCACTAAATTTCACCAACAATTTCTCACTCAAACTGCTTCACACAAAACTATAGAAGCAGGAACTTCTATTTCACGGATCATTCTAAAAAATCACAAAACCTCTCGACCTCACTCTCTCCTTCTCTATTTCTATAAAACTCTCAGCAACACGCGTTCCTCTTCTATTTATAGGCCACGACCAACGTCCTATCAGTACCCATTGAAGGTGGAAAGCCAAGGGATGCAACCCTTCATCATCCAAACGTGTCCAACGTCCAACCTAGAAGCTTCCAGGCGATGGCGTTTCCATTTCTAGTGACTTTCTGAATCGCCGGTCAATCAATTCCTTGACTACGATCGACCGCCAAATTCATTCGATCAGCCGCTAACTCTTTCTTCTAACTTACCAGTCGATCGGTAATCCATGGGCAATCACGGCCACATTCCTTTGATCATCTATCATTCTAAATCAATATGTATGTGTATATATATATATATATATGATGCAACATCTTCTCCATATATATAAAATTACTTTTCCAAATTATCCAAACCTCAATCATTCTATATTTTTGTGTATAATTCACAATTCCTCATACACTTTATTATTAACTTAATATATCCATGAATATTATCAACTCTCCATAAATTGGGTACTTATAGTTCACTGTTTCCTAATGTATTTTCCCTTGATCAATATCTTAAATTATCCAAGTCAATTTTCAATAAATCCTTAATCATCCTCATAAGTTTAATATGAACATAATTCAGGGTATCATAATTCACTTCCTCCAAATATATTTCTCTTGATCACACCATAATCGTCCATTTTAGCTTCAAATACCCTAGAATTATTACCTAAATCGTATGCTTAGCATAACAAAAATTCGAGATATTACACTATTATTAGGAAAACTCTAAACATTGCAAAATAGATTAAAACTAAAACTAAAGAAAAGGATATAAAGCTTTGGGTTGCCTCTCAAAAGCGCTTGTTTTAAAGTCTATAACCTAACTTCGTCCAATATTCACATAGCTTCTTCTAAGGAAATAGATGTTGAAGGATAATTTGTCAAATTTCCTCCAAAGTAATGCTTAACTCACTGTCTATTAACTTTAAATTTATTCCTAGATTTTTCATCCTAAATTTCCAAGGTTCCATAAGGATAAACTTTCACAACTTTATACGGCTTAGACCACAGTGGCTTTAGTTTACCAAGAAAAATTTTCAACCTAGATATATAAATTCCCTAATTTTGCTAATCTACTTTAAATGTATAAGGTTGTAATTTCCTATCATGTGATTTCTTAATCTTTTCTTTATATTGCTTGGCGTTTTCGTAAGCTTCCAACCTAAATTTATCGAGCTCAATTAGTTGTAACATCTTTTGTTCACCTACGAATTCTAAGTCTATGTTCAACTTTGAAATAGACCAAAAGCTTTATGCTCAAGTTCCACATGTAAATGACAAGCTTTTTCGAATACGAGTCAATATGGAGAAGTTCCCAAAGGTGTTTTACAGACAGTCTTGTATGCCCATAGCGCATCTTTCAATCTTACTGACCAATCTTTGCTATTGGGGTTAACAACTTTCTCAAGAATCCATTTAATTTCTCGATTGGAAACCTTAGCTTGCTCACTTGTTGGTAGATGGTAAGGAGTGGCTACTTTATGGCAAACTACATATTTTGCTAAAAGGTTTTGAAACTACTTGTTACAAAAATGTGTTCCACCATCGCTTATAATTGCTCTAAAAGCCCCAAATGGAGTAAAAATTTTCTTATGCAAAAATCAAATAACCACCTTGGCATCATTTGTAGGCAATGCAGCAGCTTCCACCCATCAACACACATGATCTATAGCAACCAAATGTATTGATTTTTGAAGGACGAATGAAACAGACCTATAAAATCATCTCCCCACACGTCAAGTAGTTCAACTTCCAAGATGTAACATCCCGTAACTTTTTCAGTATAAAAATTTTCTTTTCTTTTTAAAACCATTACGTCATAAAACACCAGAGTAATAAACAGCGGAAGTCTTAATCTTATAAAATATACAGCGGAAGTCTTTTACAATTTAATACCACAAATCCATTTTTTAAATAAACATTTAAATAAACACATTAACTTAAAACATTTATTTCAAATCATAAAACACTTAAAAGCCTTTAAAACATTTATTTTATTTCCGTGAACCATAACCACAGGTCAATGTTGCCAATAACACAAATGCTCACACAAGAATACTCCATCAGCTACGTTGTTTAATAGCTTTATCCATTCATCTGCTCCTTACCTACATCAACGGAACCTAACTAAGAGTCTAACGCTCAATACGTGATATAAACATAAAACATAAAATTCACATACAATTTCTATAACATCGTATACTGTTTTCTGTTTTGTTTCTCTGTTACTATTCATGCCTTTTATCATTATTTCATTTGCTTATATGTTGGGCGTATCCAACCGGACCATACAAACATCCATTTACTGTTTGTCTTTTACTGTTTATATCTAGGGCGTATCAAACCGGACCATACAAACATCCATTTACTGTTTCTATCTTTTACTGTTTATATGTCGGGCGTATCAAACCAGACTATACAAACATCTGTGTCAGGCGTAACAAACCGGACCATAGTTGATTTCTATGTCGAGCGTAACTAACCGAACCACAGTCGTTTATCTTTGGATTCTGGGTTGGGAGTAACTAATCGGTCCACAGAAACAGCTATTTACGTATCTTATTATTTCATTCTGTTGTCTCATATTGTTTCAGTCTTTTACCGTTTATGTGTCGACGTATCAAACCAGACCATACAAAAATCTGTGCCGACATGTCAAACCAGACCATAATTATTACTTATCTTTGGTTCATGTGCCTGGCGTAACTAACTGGTCCACAAAAATGACTAATTACGTTCATTTCATTTTTGTATACTTTGATTTCTGTGCTAGGTGTAACTAACCAGACCACAGGTGTGTACGTATATTTTTTTTTCATGTACTTTAGGATTCCAAGTCTTAACGTTGTCGTGCACATACAATCCTATCTAACGTATTCCTTAATGGTATCCTTAAAACGTGATTCGTCCTAACTAAGGAACTAAATTTAATCTATAAACATGCAATTCATAACAATCAATTAAACAAACATTAAAAAACCCCTAATTCCCTTGATGTAGGCCCTTTCAGACAAAACACATGCACTACCACGGACTTGAAGTCCTTAGTTGTAAAAGGGTTTAACACTTTAAAATTCTTTCACGAAACCTATCCATTATTAGTAACATGAGATAATCAATAAAGATTCCCCAATAACAACCCTACTATTAGCAATTCAATGCCTAACATATTTCCTTAATTCAATTTAACAATTTACTCCCTTAAGGTATAGCTTAACAAGTCCAACAATGAAAAATCTTTACTCCAATAATAATCTACTAAATAATAAAGCCTATATCACCAACTAATTTAATAATCACTTAATCTAACAATTTATGTAACGACCCAATTTTTCATAAATCTTTTAAAATGCCTAAAAATTTGAACTTTTATAAAACCGTTGAAATCGCCTTTAAAACATATCAGAGTGCGACACTATAACCGGATCACTACTAACATTTCTTTAAACATGTTATGAAAACCAATTAATAAAATGCGGAAGCATTATAAAATCATTTGTTTAAATCATTGCAGAAGCGTAACTAATTTAACAATTGAAACTTAATGAAAGAATTAAACAATTAAATACGATTTATTACAATCGTTTTCTCTTCTCGCTCTAGCCTGGCCAGCCCCAATCCTCGCACACAAATCTTTTATCCCTGCTTTATTATCTGTTTGTCGTTTGTACCTACATCATAAGTAATACGTGAGCCTAATGGCCCATTAAGGAAAAAGGTTTATGCAATATTTTTATGACTCTCTTTAGTTCTTCCTGGAGTGGATACCTCCCCAAACCAGTATTTTCATTACGTTCGTTGGTTCTTTACTCGTACTTCAAGTTGGAGATTGGAGGAATCTGTGGCAGTAGGGTAGATCTTTGTCGGCTTCAAGCGCCTAGGGTAGACAGTCTCGCAGTCCCGACAAGGGAAAGATAATATTCTTTTAAATCTTGTCTACCTGGGGATCCGTACTTACCCCACCATCCCCCAACTCCCTTTTTCTTCTTTTCTTCATTTTCTTAACATTTTTCATTACTCATGCACGTGTGAGTACCACCCTTGGCGGCACTCCCTATTGGTTTCTATTAACGTGATGCATGACCATACATTCTTATCCTAACATGATGCATTATGCATTATATCATAACACTAACAATAATGGAATTACGCATTGAAATGAAAGTAACTATAATTGAAATTGCGCATAGAGATGTTTAACAGAAATTGGAAGCGCACCCAAGGACAAGTAACAACAATGGAGCACCCAACAAGGTAAGGCATGTGAAGGAAGCAATTATAGAATTAATTAAACAAGGGACATGCTTGGGTATGTAATTCACAATAATAAAGGAATTATAACGGAATTAACAATAAACGTTCGTCTGAAGTCAAGCATAATTTAATTAACATACTCAAGAGTTGATTACATGCTTTTATTCTTAGTTAAGTAACATGCTCAAGAAGTCAATTTCATGCTATTATTCTAGTTAACTATTTCTGCTACTAACTGATTCATCATGCCAATAAAACATGTTAACTATTAAACAATACTTCTAATTAATTTAGTTACTCTAGTCGATTAACATGCTCAGAGAATAATTACGCTAGTTAATCAACATGCTATAATTAATGATACATGTTTAAGATGAATTACATACTTTTAGCCTAGATGATGTAAAAATGCTTTTAATGGTTTAATAGATTAAACGTACATAGCTAATTGATTAATAATTAAGCATGCTTATTAATTGATCCTGCAAATTATACACCCTCGGATTAACGTGCTAATATCAATCGTTTAACATATAGCATGCTTAAGGGTCAAGGGTAATTAACATGCTCACTAATTAGTTACTTACTCTTATTTTATTTCTCTAATTAGTTAACATACTCAGGAATAATGATTTCAAAGTAGTTATTCCAGCGAAGAGGTGGATGATTACAATTACTAGTTTGATTATTAAACATGCTCAGGATTTAGTTTATTAAACGTACAAGTATTCTAGTTGGTTAACAATCAATCATGCTCAAGGGATGATTTACAACTATTAATTAAACAACCAATTGATTAACACGCTCAACTTTCAAATAAGCTAATTATGCAAGTCAATTAATGATTAAGCATGCATAACTTTTACTTAACAAAATGGCAGAACAATTTATGGCAGCACAATACACATATTTAAAGGAAGGCAAATATATAACTACTAAACATAACCCATGGTAGAACAATGAAGGAAATATGACACAATTAACAACAGTGAGTAAAATAGAAAGTAAACATTCATCATTTCACGCATTAATCATTTGTCACCTTTTTGCATTGGTCATCTCCTTATCAAACAATACATTTGAATAAAACAAAGCCATTCAACAAAGGAAAATGTCACAGAGCTTAACCAAATCTACAGAGCACTACACATCTACACCATCAATTAACACAAGTAATATTTGTAACGAAGGAATCAACAAGAAAAGAAAATAGCAGGAAATCATCCAAAGAACTATCAGTAAGCATTTCAAGAAACGAACATAAAACGCACGCACTCTACTTGTGGTGTAGGGCCTCCAATGGCTAAGACACCCCTATTTCTTTACCTCAAATCTTTATCGTGTTTAGCACCTAATTGTTATCCTCCTCCTCTTCTCAGCACCTTCATAATTAAACATCACAACTTATTAATGACGTATTCTAACTTGTACAAATTCTAAGAACTTCTTTGACGCCTAAACGAGATATAACTTATTTCAATTTGAACTATAAGCAAAAAAAATCCCAAACCGTCAGCCGAACACATATCCGTAGCAAAACTAACTTTAATTATGTAACTGTTTTCATCAATCACAATTTAACAACCATTAATCAAACCACCGAGTAACACTCCTCAACCAATGCTTTACAGATTATTATCATGCTTTACAATCCAACCATTCCTAATAGAATAACTCATGTTGTAACTAGTCTGAATTAGGCCCATGACTTCATCATAAGCCTCAACAACATATATAATCAAACTTTATTAACAAGCCAACAAATCACAAATTTCACAAAGCATAACTAAACCAACAACAGATTAAGGTTCATCCACTTAGACAACAGTTTATGATTATCATAATAATTTAATCATCCAACCGAAAGCCTTAGAAAACACAAAAGGTTGCCATACTAGAAGCACATCCGAGGAGGCATTGGAACTGGCCAGCAGCAGCTCCACGCCATCGCCAGACCATTTACAGCAGCCAACCTGAGCTTGAAACCAAGCACAATAGCAGCAACCTCCTCAAAACTAGCCTTCAGTCCACACCAAGACACACACCCGAGCTGGATTTCTGGCTTGCCAACACTCACAGTCTCATCTTTGTCTCAACCAAAGCACCAGAACACTCTCCTCAAATCATCCCTCTCCCTGTCTTTATCCTCCAGCCACCGACAGCACGCCCACAAATCCCTTCAGCTTTTCAAAAACTGTCCATCACGCGGGGTGTGATTCTAGGCTAGAAGGAGGCGTGTGTTGTCTGCTGCAGTGCACGGACCAGCAAGGGGGAACTGGCTCAGGCCGAACCGAAAGTCGGACGCAGCCTCACCTCACGAACCGCCAGCTCCAGCCCTACCTCACCAACTCGTCAATCGTTGCTTCCTTACTATCACCGTCGCCTCACTGTCGCCTTGCCGTTCGCCGGACAATGCGCACGCCAAGAGCCAGCAATGCGTCGTCAGAGCTCGACGCACCGTTGACCACGTCATCGCACCTCCATCGCGATTGAGCCTGCGAAAGCCTGAGACCACCACGCAGCATTGCCAGCCACCCCCTCAAACACCCGAGCTCGAGCCCGAGCCCAAGCCCGAGCTCCTCCTCTCGTCGTTCCTCACTCTCACGTCGCACCCCCTCTCCCAATTTCTCCCTCGGGTTCTCTCTTCTCCTTAGCCGATTGCTCTCTCTCTCTGTTATTTTTGCCGAAAAATGGCCAAAGGCCAATTTGGTTTCCCCCATTGCTAAACCGGACTGTACCGGCCAGCAATCACACCACACGAACTGGTTCTCCTGCTGAACCGGTTCTCTTCCTCCAATTTCCATTTGATTTCTTTTTTATTTTATCTTAATTTCTATTATATTAATTCTTCACTAATCCCTACTTAATTTTATTCTTACATTTTAATTATAATTAACCCCATTCAATTTTTTTTCTCCTTTTAATTTAAGGTCCCTTAATAATTTTCATACCAAATTAATCATAATTATCATTCAATAAATTTCCATAAATTATAATCTAACGAATACTTCTTTGGTAATACCATGATAATTACCCAATTAATCCAAAATCCCCAATCACTTTCCAATTATCCTTATTCATTTTCGATATAAAAAGTCGGGGTATTACAATTTATCACTTCGTCCATTGTTAACAAGTCTATTAATTCATAACTTTAGTATTATTTCCCAAATAATACTCGATTACCCTTTTATTTTCCAAACAATATTCTTTAACGTCCAATAAAATAATATCTTAACCAAATAATATGTTCAGAGTCTAAACAAACTCACTAACAATCTCTGTCGCATAAAATCATGCAAACCCAATTATATTCAATAACTGGCACAACATAAGTCTAACTAATTACTATATTCAATACTATCACTTGGCAGAACCATAATATGCAGAACAAGACCTTCAACTCCAACAAAATATAGAGAGAGTCTGTTACCTGAATTATTCATGCAAACAGAGAAGCCAAAAAATAAACTCCTCCACCCATCACCAAAACCTTCTTGGCCATTCCATCACCATTCACGGCTTCTGTAACTTTTCCTTCTTCAAGAAAACCTCATGATTTCCTTACTTTTCCAAAGACTTTCCTTAGCTCATCCTCACGGTTCACTAGAACTCAACCCTCACAAAACCAAAACTCCAGGGTTTCTTCTTTGTCATTCACAAACTCATTCCTCAAGCCTTCAGACAACCAAGTAGCTTCTCCACTTCACAAAACCTTCCTGCCTTCAATCACCAACACTCACAAATTTCTCATCTAGAAGCAAGAACTCCTCACAACAATTTGACAGAGCTTCCGGATGCTTTTCATCCTTCCAAACCTCACTGCCCACACCCCTTATTTATAGACAACTTTTCTAACGTCCTAACATTAATATCCAGAGGAAGATGGAAGGTCAAAGGTTGCAGTCCATTAATTCTTTCAACGTCTCAACATTAGCTCTCCTAAGGTAGAAGACCATGAGACACAACTCTTCGACATTCAAACGCATGCAACGTCGTTCCCTTCAATTCCTAGACGTTCCGAAAACGGTTCGCTTCATCTCCCATTGGTTAAAACTCTCCAGATGTCTTCATAAATGTTGGCAGTTGATCACGCCATTTGTTCTCCTCCATGGCGATCGACTGTCAATAATTCTTCAGAAACCTTCTAGCTAAGAACTCTTCTTCAGAAAACTCATCTTTGTGTGGCAAGAAGGGGGTTCTGATCAAACAGCTATGGTGAACCGTCGATGATATTTGGAAAGGAGCAGGGCTTAACGAATCTTTAAAACTATATCTTGTTCTACAACGGATAACCCTTATATATGACAGACTTTCAACTCCAATTTAGGACAGAAATTGAATCATTCCAAATCATACATTTCTAACTTCTTATCAGAGTCAATTATTAATGTTAGCCATACATGAATATACAGTGTACTACCTAAACTCTTAAACAGGTTCTTTATCCACTCGGCACACAACATGTTTTCTCTCTATTTTAAGAGAATCCCTTAGATCCATAAATTAAAACCTTCAGGTCTAACTGTTCCTCAAAATCTATCAATTTACAAGAAGCAATTTGAAATCCATCATTGAGGCAGTAATTAAATCATTACATATACGAACCCCAACTGTTTTAAAAGTCACAATGTTCCCCTATATCGTACAACCCTATACATCGTTACCTCAAGTCCTTGTACAAACTAGTGTAGGTCATGTTCATTACCGCTCACACGATCCGAGGTAAGCAGTGACAGCACTTAATTATCTTACATACACAGTAACTGCTTCCCCCACAGTCGAAGTTGAGTAAATTCTCTTAAATTACATGTCCATATTGTGCGAGAGATTTTCTCAAACTCTATCCTCATCATTGTAGTCACATCTTTGATTGTCCTGACTAGGTCTCACTCGAGATAGAGGACTTAAGCCAAACCCAACATAGACCCTACTATTTATTTTAAATTTCTTTTAACTCAACCAATCGCCAAGATATTATTCCTAACATAACTTAGACTACAACCCAAAACGGCAGACGGTGACTATCTTAACCATCTCGAAATTCATCCTCAATTTTAATCCAATCCAATTGTACAAACAGATTATATTTCTAAAGTTCTAATGCATGACAGAATCTAGATTATAAAGGAAACAATAGCTAATTAGTTCCTTATTTTAATCTAAACAAATTTCTTATCCTAATTTAGGGTTGGTTCTTAGCTTAACCAAATGGGTAGTGATCACGGTATCAAATACCCAATTTATCCGCTACTGAAGGTCCAAAACACACTTTCTAAATTTCATAATAATCCTGACCAAGTGGATAAGTACTTGACTAACTAATTGTCGTCCTCATAATTTAGCTTAGTCACTAACCCCAAGGTTCACCATAGCTGTCCGATAAGAACCCCCTTCCTTTAGAGTTTCATGGCTACTTCAACTCCCAATGTATATGTTTTACGAATCCAATTTTTTTATTAGATTTTTGACCTCTTCAACTTCAAAAGACCATAACTTTGGCTATAAGTATCAAAATCGGCTGCAAAAGGTGTCAAATTGAAGCTCTATCAGAGATCTATCACATGACATAAAGTTTACCCTATGAACCCCCTTTCTCGAGCCCAAAATCAAGCGTTTAAGCCCTCAAATTTGCGATAAAAATTTTTTAGCAAGACAAACCACAGTGGCATCCTGGGAAACCACGGCGGTTCAGGCCAAATTTTGCCTTCTTTTCTTGGAAAACCAGGGACCCGCGGCATTTTTTCTACGAACCGCCGTGGGTCCAAATCAGCTTGTTAACGGCAAATGTGACAACGATGCTGGCTTTGTCATTTTCCCATATGTCAGTGGTTAATTTGTTACAAAATAAAGGATAGTGGTTGACTTGTCATTGAAAGCAAACCACGATGGTTAATTTGTCATTTTCCCTTTCCCTTTTAAATCTTCACCCACACAACACGACAACCCAACTAAAATTCCAATGCAATTTCTCTTCTAATTCTAACTTATCTTTCCTCTAAGTATTTCATATATCCTTCTAAATAATATCCACTAAATAAACTTCAACTTTCCTCACATATAATTCCAACTCTTCTTCAAATTAAATTATTAAATACTCTGACCAACATTCTTAATCATTTTAAAATTCATCAAAAAGGAATTTTTGGTCATTACAAAGTTTGTCCTAGATCTAAGATTACATAATGTCTTGCCAAAATAGTTACTTCCTATTGTGCATGGGATAGTGAAATTTTCTGGAACCTTGAGCTTACGAGGTAATTTTTTCTGCAATATATAATTGCTTTCTTATGTAATAGCCACCATCTCAAATTCACCAAGTCTTCTTTTCTTAGATAAAATATCCTTAATAAACTTAGTGTAACTTGGCTTTTGCTCCAATGCTTGCATAAGTGAAATATTAATGTGAAACTCTTCAGTATATCCAAAAAAAAAATTCAATTGTTTTTTCTGATGTTGTATCTAAAGTCTTTGGGAAAATGGTGGGAAGGTCGTTCAATTGGATTTTTTGTGACTATTTACTATAGAATTTATGCAACAATGGGATTTACAACAATGTTGTAATATCCAAAAAATTTCTGTGTTTTCAATGTAAAGAATTGTATGCAATATATTTTGTTAATAGTAATGTGTTTGGAATTTGTGATATACAAATTGAATGTGTTGTAATTTTGTTATGTGGTGTAAATTTGTGAGTATTATTTTGTGGCTTAAGGATGAGTATAGATTTAAATGGCTAAGGGACATTTGAAGGAAGAAATGGTCGACCAGTTGGGTTTGATCGACCGGTTATACACAAGATAGAATATAGAAAGCTCTCGGGTAGATTTGTAGTCAACCAGTGTAGGAGTGGTCAACCAAAATTTCAGTAGATTGAAGAAGGAAGGCTCTTGGGCTATTTTATGATCGATCGACAGGGGAAAAGTGGTCGACTAGTTTTATGGAGAAAACACAAAGTTTAGTCTTAGGAAGATTTGTAGTCGACCGATATACAAAAGGTCACCTAAATTTTTGTGAGATTTTATGTTTTGATTGGAGACTTTTGGGGTGGACAACTCCAGTGTACGTCCTGTAATACCCCGAACTTTTATATCAGAATTTAATAAAGATTAATTTGGAAATATTGGAGTAATTGGATAATTATCGGGGTATTACCAAGAACGTACTCGTTAAATAATATATTATGAAAATTAATGTAATCGAGATAAAATAAATATTAATTAAATTAATCATAATATATGTGATTAATTGGGATTAATATTTATAAGTGGGGATGTATTTTTGATTAACAGAACCGGTTCTATTAAGAGACCGGTTCAGCACTTCTCATTTCGTCTGGTCTTTGGCCATTTGACGAAATGAGAAAGGGGGATATTAAGAATTAAATGGGATTATTAGGGATTAAAATAAATTACGATTAAAAGGGGGGAAACTAAAAGAGTGATTAAGTGAAGAGAGGAGGGAGGACTGAATCGATTCACTACTGAACCGGTTCAAGGAACAAATTTAAAGAGGAAAAATTAGGGTTAAGGAGAGTTGTGCTGGAGAAATAAGAGAAAGAGAGAGAGGGCCGAGAGAGGGAGGCCGAGAGCCCAAAAAGAGACGAGAGAGGCAAGAGAGGGAGCGATCGTTTCGAGCGGCTCCTTCTCGACAGCGAGCAGGCGAACGGGAGGCGAGCAACAACTGGCGAGCAGCTGCAGCACTGTGGGTCACAGCTAGGGCTCGAGATCGCTTGCGGGTTGGCGAAGGGGGGTCAGGTTGTGGTGTGTCACTGTGCTCCGTCAGTTTCTTGGTTCCCGGCAAGGCTCGACGATGACGAAATGGCAACGGTGGTGATGTGCTGAAACGAAATAAGAGGCAGAAGAATGGAAATTGGAAGAGGAGTTTTCTGGAGTTGGTGCTAGAGTGCTGGTCGAGAGGTTGGAGCTCTCGGGTTCTTCATGGGTGAGCTCCAGGTATTGACTTTCTCCTCTATTTGATGAGTTATGCATCAATGGTTGTTAATATGGAATAAATGCATCTATAAAATTGTTGGGAATTGATGTTGTAAAATAACCTGTTAGACTTGGTTTGCCATACAAGAATTGTTCTCTATTTAATTATGGATTCTAACGATAAATAATTTAATGGACATTGTGATTCATCATCGGATATTGTCGCCCTGTTTTTGGAACTATGCTCTGTGTGGGTTTTGTTTCTTGATACTGTTATTCATGCTTCCAGTGATATAGCTATGTACCTTCCCTTGTTATCTGCTAGAAGTAATATTGGTTGTGAGTTATGATGAGTATTATTCTGGATTGTTCTCTGTTTAGATTGTGATGTGAGGGACTATGTCTGTTATGAGCTAATTGTTGAGGTTACTGGATAAATTGGTTGGTTAAGCTGTTGTTGAATGATTTAACTGTTGTTTTATTGAGATGGAAATAATAAAATACGTTGGTTATTGTCGGGTACTTACTGCTGTGCCGAGATGGTTATTGTTGATGAAATTTTATTGAACGTTAATATATGGATAACGTTCTCTGTTAGATGACATATCGTGTTGACTTGAATTTGGTTAATTAGTGAATAAATACATTTTGTCATTGGTTTGGGTTCCTGCTTTATGTTATTGGATGCATTAATAATATTAATTGTCCGTGTGCATAATAATGTTAAGGGAAGCATATATTGTGGTCATATACTTTGTTGGTTCAGATTCATGTCATTTATTGGATGGACATATTCGAGGTATTTGGATTAGATTGTTGAACGTTCGCTTGGTAGATAAATGTAGTTTTGTGACCTAGTTTAGATATTGCTATTGGGAATTATTTATTGGGCTAGGTGATATTCCGTTAGGAGTCGGAGAAGTACTTAGGATTCGTGCAAGTTACGATGCATTGATGAGTTATAATGTTTTAATTTGTGAAGGTACCAGAAAGAGATAGAGGATAAAGATTTAGCGCTAATCTGCATTAAAGATTCAAGATAAGGAAATAGGGTTGTCTTGGCCAGGTGGAGGCCCTACACCGCAAATAGAGTGCGTGAGTTTTGTGTTTAGTTCACTGTGAATTTCCTTATGCTATACTGCGATTGATAGTTAGATAAATTGATAATGGAAATGTTTGTGTTAGTAGATAGATTTAGTTGATATCACTATCGTTAATTCCGTGATTGATCCCTTGGCTGTGTTATTTTCCTTGTTAAAAGTATAGATCTCCTTGCTGTTAAGTGTTTCCTTCTACTTGCGTGGGTTTCCTTTGTTGATGGCGTAGATTTCCTATATTAATAATTGTTTTCCTTATTGCACTTGTTAGTTTTGTGATGAATGGTTAATGTCTAAATGCGATGAGAGTAGAGAAGAGAATAATGGATGCATGAATGATAAGGAGCATGAATGTGTTAGGAGTTCTTTTAAATGTTCTGTCATGTATTATCTACTTGCTATCTAGATTACATCTTATGATAATTCAACTGTCATTTCTTTCATTCAATATATATATATATATATATATCGTTCGGTTATTTCCTTTTGATATCCATGTTAAATTAACTAGCATGTTAACCAATTGAACATGATAATTAACTAGTTGTAATTAATAGCTAACTAGTTGAGCATGTTAGATGACTAAATTAGCATTTATTAATAGTACTCAAGCATGTTAACTTACTTAGACAATGATAGTAGATGACTTAATTATACTTTACTTGAGTATGTAAATCGACTAGAATAACTAATTACAAACTTGAGCATGTAATTAATTAAGATGATATTAACATGTAAACTACTTGATCTGTATTTATATTCTTCCGAGCATGTAAATCGGCTAAGCATGTAAATCGACTAATAATTATTAAATTATAAATTGTAATCTTCCCTCAAGCATGTTAATTATTATTTAAGGAAATCAATTTGCTAAGTATGAAAATTAGCCAGCATGTTTAAATACTAATTAGTATTGTATGAGCATGTTAATTAGCTTAATTAAATTAGTTCATTTGAGCAAGATAACAAATTAGTCGAGCATGAATTAAATTAGATTAATATTCGCCTGAAAATTAATTTAGATATGCCATGTAATGAGCTTGTGATTAGTATGTTCAATTAATATGTTTAACTAACGAGCTAGAACGTAAACATATTTAAGTCACCTAGAATAATAAATATAGGAAACATGAAATGGGCTAGGAAGTTAACTAGGATAATTGGTATGTAAATTCCTGCATTCTAATTTTATAAGTGTTTTCTATTTGTATTATTCAATTATTGGTTGTATTCATTGCTATGCGCTTCAATTCCTATTATGCTCTTATATTCGCTTTTAATTTCAGTTACTTTCATTAATGCACACTTCAACTTCTATGAATGTTATATTGTGAAGCATCATGCATCATGCATCATGTTAATAGAAACTCGTAGGGAGTGCCACTTTGGGGTGGTACTCACACATGCATGAGTGAGAAAAAATGTTAAGGAATAGGAAAGTAGAAAACATTCAGGATGGGCAGGATACGTCTATTACTGGAATAAAGCCCAGAGGGCGGGATACGCCCGAAAGGAAAAGAATGTTCAGGATGGGCGGGATACGTCTACCACTGAGAAAACAGCCTTGAGGGCGGGATACACCTGAAGGAAAAAGCAACGAAAGGGAGTTGGGGTAGATGGGTAGTTCGGATCTAGTCTGGCACCAAGGATACACCCTCACCTAGTCGGGAAAGGGACTAGTATGCACACAGGAGGTTAGAAGCCAACCAAACTAGGCCACCTCAAAGGACAACCTCCAATCTCCAGCTCGAAGTACGAGTAACGAACGAGCAAATGAACAAACGAATGAACGTAATGAAAAGATTGGTTTGATGGCCCGCATTCCAACAAGGATTAAAGAGACGCATTCCATAATTGCATGAAACCCTTTTCCTTACTGAGCCATTAGGCTCACGTATTACTTGTGGTGTAGGTACAATGACGAATAGATAACAAAGAGATAATCTAAAGCAGGGATGAAAGTTTTGCACGTGCGAGTTTGAGGCTGGCCAGACTAAAGAGAATAGAGAAGAAGAGGTTGTAAATGAATTTGTAATTAATCATTTAGTTTTCCTTTCTCAAACGCCGTATTTATTTGTTTAGTATTTCTTCATTAGATGGTTTATTTACGCTTCCACAGAGTTTTGATAAATCTACTATGTTTTAGATAAAAGGTTTTATAATGCTTCTGCACATTTTATCAATTGGTTTCATAATGAGTTTAAAGAATGAGTCAGTAGCGATCCGATTAGACGCACTCTGATATGTTTTGCTTTAAAAAGAAAATTTTGAATTTTAACGCATTTTCAAGAATTTACAAAAAATCTGGGTCGTTACACGTCCAGCATGGCTACACCTCCAGCTTGGTGTTGGAGAAGGGGAAATCTTGGGGAATATAAGTGTTGGTAGACTTAAAATTTTCAAAGGAAGGAATTCTCCCAAAAAGCTCTATAGCATTCTCTTTCTCTTCTTCTCTCAGAACTTCAAGGTATGATATGCTCTTTCATGGTTTTATTAAGAATTCTATAAGGTTATGGAGGTTATGATAGAAAGATGAAGTGGGAATGGAAGGAAAGATTGAAACCGGGCGATTTTGGTATATGATGTTGGTTGTTTATTTTCTCGAAATTTATTAGTTAAGCCAATTAGATATGTCAAACCTATGACAAATTGATTGACCTATGTCAAACTGATCAACCACTTCAACAAGTTTTTGAATACTTGATACTCTCGGGTATGCTTCCGGAAAATCTCTCAACAAATGTCAGTCGACCATTCCATCACAGTGTGAATCCATAAATTTAGCTAGGGTACTTGTTTATGCACGACTAGTCTCTTAACAGTCATTTTTCTCCTCCTTGCATGCCTTTGGATACCATTGTACAGAGGTTCATGAGTTGACGCTATTTTTCAATGGGTCTATTTTGTACGAAAAATGGTAGTGACACTATTTTGTGTATAACTATGATATAGTATGTAGTATTGTTTTCAATATTTATCACACGATGACTATGACTATAATTTGGTTTTAAATCTTTTACTTGAAATCATGGACTCCTAGCCTTCAGACGAAAAGTTGAGTTCTCTTCGATGATTAGTGTAATGATCTGAAATATAATTAACCATAATAATCATGTTTTGATTAATTAAAATGTGATTAAGTAATAATAAGTCATTAGTTGACTTTGAGGGGGAAATTTGACCAATCATGTAACGACCCAGTTTTAATTTCTTTTAAAAATCGCGTGAAATTCAAAATTTTTCTTTTTATATAAATATTAGAGTATTCTTCCTTTTTAAAACCCGATCATTAAAACTCTTTACTTAAAACATTTATCAATTTCAGCAGAAGTAATAAAATCCTTTTATGAAACGCAGCGGAATTAAAACAAAACGTTAAAGAATATTAAGTAATTTACAAACACTTTTACAAACAACTTCCTTTTAAATTCTTTAGCCCAGCCAGTCACATGATCCACCCGTGCAAATCCTTCATCAACTGTCTTTGACCTGTTCACCTCTTTCTCGTACGTACCTACATCACAAGACCTAACTAATGAGTCTAACGATCAATAAGTGATAGAAAGAAATGCAATGTAAATGATATGCATGATCATACACTGCATTACAGAAGAGAACCGTATCTCTTCTAGAAGTCAGGGTGGAATACTCCATAGGGTCATGTGGCTAAACAATTTCACTCCGACAAGGAGGTATATCCATCGGGGGTGTTCCACATGCCGGTATCCTCACTTTTGTTAAAGACATTGGGGGTTTCAAAAATGGGGATGTGTGAACCCTAGATTCCACGTAGCTAACTCCTATCTCACTGCTCCCTACGTGAGACTATCCTACGTATGGAATGTCACCAAATCACCCGAACCCCCATATGCCTATTTACACATATTAATTATGTCATGCAATATATTCATGAATACATACAATCTTATATGATGATATAAATGTCTAGTAAGCATATCATTAAAAGAACATACAACATGCAAATCCTAATTCTTGCGATGTAGGGTCGGAAGACCAAAGCACAGTAAGTATCAACTTAACTGGTGTCCTTAGAGCGTTTCGGCAATTAATGTTACCCGCCTTCCGAATACCTTTATAATAATAACACATATCACTTAAATTCCATCCTTCCAATAACCATTTAAAAAGTTTGATAACCCACGACAATAGTTCATACTAATAATTATCCTTAATAATATTCAACAGAGCTTGTTAGACTAATTCCAAGCAGTATTCCAACACAAATCATTAAACATGGTCGTAACTTGATCTCAGAATAATATTCCCACACCAACAAGGCTAACTCATTTGCTCATAACAATGTTTATCTCACATTCACAAAGTAGTATGAATTAACCATCCCATAGCCAATCATAAAACTTACATTTAACAACACAGAGCATATCCAATACTTACAACACTTAAATTGAATCAGGCTAGACAGTAACCAAATTGGGTAGGAACACCTAAAGCACATAACAATATTTTCTCAAAGTATATCTGTCGGTAGAAACCAACTAACAAACAAAACATTTCCAACAGAATAACATTCTTCATAATAATTAACAGCAGAACCAAAGCAAGAGATGAACTCAAACCATCAATTAGCAGATTCTAAACATGTATCAAGCAGTAACTAATCCCTCACATACAACAATATGAACTTCCATCACACTCTTTCCTTCTACTATTAACATAATTAACTCCATAAAATTTGAGAAAGAATTCATCATACCAGAAGAATTTAGGAGACCCGAGAGCACTTCACACTCTACCACCCTCTCCTACATTTCTTCCTTTTCGGTTACAAAACATTCTCGGCTCCCCTTCACAGAGAGCTTTTCTCTCATTCACACTCTGAAAATTATACAACATCTCACCTATTACACTGATTTATAGCCGAGAAGGAGACTTCCACAACTGCAAGGCTGGAAGATAATTGCCCACTTCAAGGAGGGTGGTCCAACCAGCAATTGCCATGTGGAATGCCTGCCAGAGGAGGAGCTAGAGGAACCAGCTCCGGTCCAGTCCATCACGAACACACGGATCGCGGTTCACCCTCCCCAGCCATCACCAATTTGTCCCGACCATTCCAGCCATCACATTTGCCAATTCCTTCTGCCGAAATACCCAGTTCGGAAGGCTATAAAGGAGAAATCAAAATGTAAAATTACCAACTTACATGGCCATGGAGTTCGCAACTCGTGGGAGTTTTTCGTTTCTGCAACACGGGTGCACCACGGAGCCCTAGCTCGCAATCGTTCGCCGCCCACCATCGCCGTCGTTAGCTCACCGGCGGAGCCCAGCACCGAGCTCGTCCGAGCTCTCTCTCCTTATCTCCCTCTCTTCGCGTCGCCTTCGCCTTCGCTCTCCCCTTCTCTCTTTTCGATCTCTCTCCTCTCTCTCTCTCTCTCTCTCTCTCTCTCTCTCCCTCCCTCCCTCCCTTAAATGGCCAGCAGGCCATTTGATTTAAGCCCCAAACCGAACTAGCAAGCATGAACCAAACTGGTCTAGTGGTTCAGTCCTCTCCCTTCAACCAATTCCCTTCTTTTCCTTCCAATTTTATTCATTCTTTTATTTTAAATATTCCTCTTTCCATTTATTTAATTTCCTTTAATTAATTATTACAAATAATCCCATTATTTATTTTTCTTATTTAACAATTACTCTCTCAGTAATATCCCGATAATTATTTGATTAATTCGAATACCCCAATTACTATCCAATTTATCCTTTTTAAATTTTGATATAAAAGTCGGGTATTACAAATCAATTGAGGATATTTTTTCAAACTAAAAGTAGTTATAATAGTAGATACCTTAGATTATGAAATGGTGATGAAATTGGATCAATTGAATGTATTTTCATTAATATATGAATTTTTGTACGAAAGTTGATGGACGTGCTACAAATGAGCATAGTTACTATTTTAGGAGAATTGAAGAGATTTTTGTAATTAATAATTTCAACTATTTTAAGGTCATAAATTAGACACATAAATGAAGTGCATAGCTTTGGATTGAAGGGATGCGGATGTGTGCAATAAAAGTTATGAAAATTTGAAGTTGGATGAGTCTAAAACTACACTGTTTTAAAATATTTTTTTAATTTTGATTTAAAGTTGGAATTTGGAGAATCTTATAAAAAGAGAAATGTTCTTACTACATTGAAATATGGCCAGTGAATTGAAGAGATTTTTGTAATTAATAATTTCAACTATTTTAAGGTCATAAATTAGACACATAAATGAAGTGCATAACTTTTGATTGAAGGGATGCGGATGTGTGCAATAAAAGTTATGAAAATTTGAAGTTGGATGAGTCTAAAACTACACTGTTTTAAAATATTTTTTTAACTTTGATTTAAAGTTGGAATTTGGAGAATCTTATAAAAAGAGAAATGTTCTTACTACATTGAAATATGTGGCCATGTAATAAAATTGGACAATCAATGGAGTTATGACATGTGTAACCTAAAGATTTGTAACTATATATGTGATTAAGGTGTAATTAAGGGATGATTAAGGTTAATTACTCCTGATTAATTATGATAATCATGGGGATTATCTGAGAAATAATCTAGATTAATTAGTTTAAGATAAAAGTGGTTAAGGATAATTAACTATGATATTTTTATGAATTTCTATAGTTTAAAGGGTAAAATAATGAAATTTGAAGGACAAGATGGATAAATGGGGAAATTCACTTCTCTAAGTTATCCTTTAACATGTTGAGATGATAAGTGTTCTTAGAACATACTGTAAGAAGGGGAATTGGTTTTGGACCTAAGAGGGTGAAGAGAGAAAAGAAGGAAAATGCAAAGAGGTAAGAAACCTAACCTAAGTATTTTATAAACTATGTTAAATATTATATAATTTAGGTTGAAATTATTGTATGTATAATAAGGACTATTTCCATAGGTGATTTTGATGTGAGAGATTTGAAGAAATAGTGGATGATGATGCTGGATTTTGAGTGGAAATGGTTGAATGTAAGATGACTATATGAGTTAATGATTATTGTTCATAGATAGTTTTGGCATGTAAATTATCACATGAATTGAGTAGAAGAAGTTGAATATTTGATTATGAATTAATATCTATTGTATACATCTATAATTTGATTATGAATTAATATCTATTGTATACATCTATTGTACGGTGTGGTTTCATAATGTGTGCAACTTTACATACTGTGACGTTTGATCATTTATATGTTGATATTCATAAACATGTTCATATGATACTCATTAAATAACATCACTATTTAATATAAAATGGAACATTGCATTGATTCACATTGTCATTGCATAAATGTGGAAAAGAGAATCATTGTGTGATGAACATAATGCATAATCATATGTACATTATTGTGGTTCTTCATATATAGGACAAGAGTAAAGAGTAAATGTCATGTGAGATTGAACGTCATGGTATCTAGGCAATCATTATAATATCATGTGTATAGGCATATTCTTATGTGCAATATAGAGGTCTTTCATTTAGAGGATCATAATAAATACAGTGAAATGGATATGTGAATTAAAATATTATGGTATCTAGGCTATGATTTATAATGTCATGAGTCTAGGCATTATTGTGTATGCATATTGAGGAAATCCTTCATATAGAGGATTATGTAACTGATATATAATTTGTGATAGATATAAATATAAATATCTAGATATTTTGAAGTTTAGACATACTTTAGAGATGTCTAATATTGGTGATACATAAACCATAGAAAGACATAAGATATGTTTTGGGATTAGACATTAATTAAAAATGTCTAAATAGTTTGATATAGACATTAATTAGAAATATCTAAAGATAGTTTGTGGTTAGACATACATTGGAAATGTCTAATTAGTAATTGCAATAAATAAACCATAATAAAACATGTAATCCATAATATGGGAAATAATGTTGGAGTTTATAAAATAAATTATGAAATAAATATTTCATGGAGTATAGATGTGCTTAAAATGGAGTAGCACGTGAAGAACTAAGAATAAGATACTTGGAATATATATATAACATG
The DNA here is from genome assembly GCA_022433065.1 of Begonia loranthoides. NCBI lineage: Eukaryota > Viridiplantae > Streptophyta > Magnoliopsida > Cucurbitales > Begoniaceae > Begonia > Begonia loranthoides. The sequence continues at coordinate 17,203,717 of CM039471.1, forward strand.
AGATAAGGTTGTGCATAAAGAAATAATTGCACATGAGAATTGGATAAGTAGGTGACGCGGAAACGGGTTGTGATGGGCGATATGTGTGATAATTGATTGGGGAAAAGGATGTTAAAGTTACAACATTTTTATTCCAACAAAGAATTTTCTTTTATTTGACAAAAAAGGAACTCCACCAATAACTAATGAGAGTTTAATTATAATATGTAACATCCCGATATTTTTAAGTTGGACAATTATCAGGATATTACCAAGGACGTTCGGAGCACTAAATCAATGAATATTTTCGTTACGTTTTTCCCCGTATACGTGATGTAATCAAAGTGTGGAAATTGGGAATATTGCATCGCGTATCTATACATGTCATTTTTGTGACATATATTTATGAAGGAATGTTGTGGGGTAAGAGTTAAGTGTGAAAAGATAGAGGAAAGTGGAGGTTTTGGAGTTACGGACACCAACATTGACTTGCGGACTCAGAGTGTTGTCCACAAGTCCTTGGTCACGCCAGCATTAGGCTTAGGACGAACTCAGGACGTAGCTTGGCATCCTGAATTCGTTGTGTAGGGGACTTTCAGATGAAGTCCCGGACGATGCAGATGATGAACGCTGCTTCCGCATCGAATCTGTACACCTTGGGACACATTCAGACGACGGTACGAACGATGCAGATGGGGACAGGATGCAGCCACATCAAATCTGTCTAGTCTGGAAACTTTAGGATGATTGCGGACGCCTACGGACAAAGAAGAGAGGCATCCGAATTGAATCTGTCCAATTCTTGGACACATTCGGACGGTACATGCAGACGATGTGGATGACACCTGGCGTCCAAAACTGGATTGCGGACGGTACGGAAAGGGGGTGAGGATGCCAATTTTCGTCCGAACTCGACTTTTACCTGGGAGAATCCGGTCTTGTGGACGAATGCGGACGCGAAGATACCATTTGAATCCGTCCGGAGCAACACAAATTAGCAACATAACTAATTTAAAATCAGGACGAAAATGACACCAACCAATAGAAATCGCACGCCTCGACACCAAATCTCACTTCCCACGTCCCGACCAGCAGGACTGTCGCCTGCATACCCTGTCCAACAAGAAATTTTTCCCTCTCCAGGTTATATTTCCCTCCACTCTCTCATTTCTGCCTTCAGCTTTCCTCTTCCCCTTCCTGTGTGAAATCTAGAGAGTGTGAGGGAAAGACAGAGAGGAGAAAGAGATCCAGTGAGTGGTGTAGTTTAGTGAAGGGTGTAGGTGTTGTGTGTGAGGTGAGCTACATGAAGGAGGTTGGGTTAGCTAGTAAGTTGAAGGAGAGTGAGTTGCTGCCTTGGAACTACTGGAGAGCAGCTACTGGAACCGTGGATTGGAGCTGCTGTCCCTGCCTTAGTTCTTCAAATGGGTAAGCAAATAGGGGTGCTTTGGCCATTGAGGCCCTACACCATAAGTATTGGTGTGTGTCTTAATAGTAGTGTTCTTAAGATGTTGATAGTTGTTGATGTTCTGTAGATGCGGTTAACGATAGGTTTTCTTACTGTGTTATTACCCCTTGAGAATCTGGCGTAGTGGTTAGTTTCTTGCTGATTTGGTGAAGTCCTTCTTGCTGATTAATAGTGGTTATCCCTGTTATGTTTCCTTGTCGACTTTCTATTGTAGATCATTGCAAGTGCTATGATATTTTCCTTCGTTATTTGGCCCTGTTTCGCTGCCTATTATGTGATACAAGTGTTTAGTAAATGAAGACAAATGATGAATGCTAATATTACAGAGATGATGAATGTTCATGGCATGAAAAGATAAATGTTTGCTATTGTTAGTATCCCATAATGTTTCTGTCATTTCTTGGGTGTAATCCATTGATTTCCTTGCTAGATGAATTGTTCTGTGATCATTTTCCTTGCTGTAAAAATGTTGTAGTTCATGGTTCTTGTCGTATGATCAAAGAGAAATATTGAATGATGTGAAAAGTGTAAATGAACTGTCAGTTTGCCTTAGTCATTGTTCTGCTGTTAGTTTGATGGATTCTTGTTAGATGAGCATGCTTAATTGTCATTTGACTGGAGTAGTTAGGTTAGTTAGGTCTAACTATTTAATTGTTTAACGAAAGCATGAAAACTACTTAATTTGCATTTATGGTCTTCTGGGCATGTAAATCGACTGAACATGTGAGTCAGCCATACTTATTAGAGAAATAAATTGTAATCTCCATTCAATCATGCTAATTATTATTTACATGAATCAAGTAGCTAAGTGTGTAAATTAATATCAGCATGTTAATTAAATAGATAGTATGTTTAGAATGTCGATTAGCATGCTTAAATCATCTTATTAGCGTAATACGTGTAAATCACCTAGCAGCATGTTAAGGTAACAAATTAAAGTAAGTAATTGGAATTGAGTATGTTAATCTACCTAGAGAATGTCAACTAGTTTGATGATCATGGCATGTTTCACCTAGCTTGCATGTTTAACTATCCGAATGTTAATTAACTAAAGTAATTGAGTAGCTTTGAGCATGTAACTAACTATGTTAATTCTTCCGTTGTTTAAATCAAATAATGGAATGTTAATCCACCAAGGTAATTAGTTAACTTGAGCATGTTAGACAACTATACTAACATTTTTCAACTGTATTCAAGCATGTTAATTTACTTAGACATTGATGGTAGATGACTTAATTAAACTTCACTTGAGCATGTAAATTGACTAGAATAACCCGTTATAAACTTGAGCATGTAATTAATTATAACGATATTAGCATGTAATTAAAGCATGTAATTAACTTAGTCATGCCACACTTATTAACAAAACCATCATGCGTAGTTATTAACTAGGCTAAGTTATTTTGTTGTCGAGCATGTTAATCATAATTAGTAAGCAGGATAATTAACTAGTCGTTAAACCTTGAGCATGTTAACTAATTAGTCGAGCATGTAATTAATTACGATAATAACTAGACTGTTAATTGTAGCATGTTTAATTAGTTAGAATAAAAGCATGAATGAGAATTTCCAATTTTCAAGCATGTTTCCATTAATTGTCGTCTAAGTATGTTTCCGTAATTGTTGTTTAAAGCATGTTTCCATGTTTAGTTTAGTTTAGTTTAACGAGCATGCCTATGTATATCGTAATTCATCACATGCTTCTTTACCGTCTATTTATTATAGGAGCAATTTCAATTATAGGTTGCTTTCAATTACTTTATTTCAATGCGCTCTTCAATTACAGAATCGATGCTTTTCTGTTCTAAAGATTAGAATGATAAAGAGGATGAAAAGAGAATGAAGTAAACGTGAATGAGTTAAGGGTTTCATTGACTAAGTAAATGAATGTCTTATGAATGCTTTTGTTATTGTTTCCTTGTATTGCTTACGAGTCTAGCTCCCTAGCATGTTATCTTCTGTTAAACCGAAGTATGATTAGTTAAGTAGAATAAAAGCATGAAATCAATGTAGAAGCATGTTAATAACTGATTAGAATAATCGCTTAGAAATATAGCGTAGGAAGCATGTAAATGTACTAGGAAATTTACTAGGATAACCAGCATGTAAATCGATAGCATGTCCCTACTTCAGTTTTTCCCCTTGTTATGTTTTGTACATACCAAGCATGTTGTACTTCATTTTCGTATTGTTTCATGACTCATTACTTATTCCCTTTAATGCTCGTTGCTTTTATAATTGTTCCCTGTTTTGTACTTTAATTATAGCTGTTGGGTGCTTTTAATTTCTGTATTCTTCTATATGCGCTTTCAAGTTCAGTTTGCTTTCAATTATTTTCTTTTATATGCGTACTTCAATGTCTATGAATATCATGTAGAACGCGCATCATGCATCACGATAGCTTGAGAATGTATGTTCATGCATCATGTTAATAGAAACTAATAGGGAGTGCCACGGGATGGTATGCACGTATGCATGAGTGAGGATAAATGATGAAAATGAGTAAAACAGTAAGATAATAAAGGCCTCTGTGGTCTGGTAGCTTAGCCCAGCACAAACACAAAGAAAAGAATAAGGGAGTTGGAGGATGGTGGCGTAAGTATGGATCAGCCAGGTAGACAAGATTAAAAGATAACGTTGCCTTTCCCTTATTGGGATGCGAGACTGTCTACCCTAGGTGGTTGAAGCCGACAAAGATCTACCCTACCGCCACGGATTTCTCCAATCTCTAGCTCAAAGTACAAGTAACGAACAAACGATGTAAAGAAAAATAATAAAATGGTAAATGACTAATGAAAGGATTGGTTTGGGTGGCCCCCATTCCAAAAAACTAAAGAGAGTCATAAGTATAATTGTATTAACCCTTTTTCCTTACTAAGCCTTTAGGCTTACAGTTACTTGTGGTGTAGGTACAAATGATGAACACATAACAATAGACTCATATACGAACACGACAAACAAATAATAAAGCAGAGGTGAAGGAATTTGCACGAACGAGATTCGGAGCTGGCTAGGCTAAGGGTAAAAACAGAAACAGTTGTAATCACATTAAGTTTTATTATATTGTACTCCATTGTTTAGATTCCTTTTTAAATGATTTAAATACGCTTCCGCCATGCTTTAAAATGATTTACTTTATGACGCTTCCGCACATTTTATGCAAAGATTTTATAACGGTTTTAAAGAACGAGTTAGTAGCGATCCGGTTAGACGCACTCTGATATGATTTGTTTTAAAAAGAAAATTTTCAAAATTTCACGCATTTTAAAGGAATTACCAAAATCTGGGTCGTTAGACAATATTTGATCAAGTTCACCAATTGAAATTGGCTAAAAAATTGCACAAAAACAACAAAGCTTGAGTAATTCTCACAACACTAAAACTTCCAATTTCTCACAAATCATAAGGATTAAACTAATCTATGAGAATGCAATGCTAGCCACAGCAAAAATATGTTTTAATTCATCAAAAAAACTAAACTTCCATTAAGTCTTAGTGGGGTATAAATAGCCCACAATAAAAGAAAAACAATTAAACTAAGATTAAGATTGGTTTATGCTAGTCCCTAACAGATTCTTATAATCTATCTATTCAAAATTTAAAATAACTTAAATTTAAAAGATCTAGGAAAAATAAAATAATTTAAAAACTAACTAACGAAAGATTTAATTAAATATAAACTTCACTCAAATATTTGAATGAATTCAAATTCGTGGCATCATGGTTCAAATCCATAGCTTTCCTTCTTGGCAAATTCCTATTCAACTTGGCAAGTAAACACATATTTTAGTATTTCTTAATCCACTTCATTAGGTGTGCCTTCCAACTCATCTTCTATCTTTGAATAACAAACCAAATACTTCTTTGATTGAGATCTTATAAGAACTCCTTGTGACTCATTAAATTTTGAATAAGCAATAATGTGCTTCCTTGGCAGAAACATAGCTCTCTGTTCAAAGTCTTTTTGGAATAGTAACAAAACTCCAAATTTAACAAAACACCCTATTCTGAAAAGCTTGAGATGTCAGCTACAATCTTTATGAAAAACTCTTTTTGATATAAAATAGTTAAGGTTGTCAAAGTTGCCAAATAGTTTGCAAAGGTCAGGTCACCGATTTTGCATTTTACCATAAGTCTCTTAGTCTTGTGCTTGATTTCCATTTATGCTTTATCTTGAATAACACCATGATATATTTTTATGTTTGATGAATGTAACTCATCATCTTTCCTCTTTCAGCATCTACAAAATAAATACTAAAAACATTATTAGAGAATCTCTATGCTGGTTTGTGAATTGAGGGAATCTCTATGCACTATCACTTCTTACATAAAAGGTGTATCACATAGTTAAGATATCGATATGAAATATCTAAAGGATTAAATGACACATAGACATGGGAAGTGGGATATTGAGAGTTAATCAAAAGTAGAACATTGAAGTTAACGTTGTGAGGACTAATTATGTTGGACTTAGTACATGGTTTGTTGTGATATTTGTATGGTTCATGGGATCCTTAGATTTGGATTCTTACTGAGCTTAAAAAGCTCATTGTGATTCTATTTCCTATATTTTCTAGGAATTGGTGGTAGCAGCTCAAGGACAAGGTAAGGATTAATTGGACAAAAGGATTTGCACAACATAGGCCCAAAGTGAGAGTTTGGGGTTTTTATTTTCTTGTATTAAATTTTAGTTTGGCCCATGTTTGTAAAATAAATTCAAATAAAGTTTTGTAAACAAATAATAGTATTTCTTTCCTATTTGGGTTAGATTTCATATTTGTGTGGCTCAATTTCACGAACATATGTTTCATGTGAGCCTACGTTGTGAGTTGTGAGCATTCTCCGGGCAGAGAATCTAGTTCTCGATGCCGTTTTCGAGGGGATCGGGGGTCGAACTATAACAATCAGATCTTTCAACCCGACAATTTTATATTAGCTTGTAATAGCAATAAAATTTTGGAATAATTCAATTAAAGGCAAGAATTTATTCAAATGTATTATAGAATAATTATTTCCCCATTCTGTGAGAAGCGTTACGCAGAGAATGGAAAGTTTCTCTTCATAAGTAAACTTCCTCTTATTTCCTATGCGCACCCAAGCATATTCACTTCAACAATGAATTCTTTTTCCTTGTATTGGATTTGGATGGCACTGGTAGGACAGAAGAGAGACATCCTTGTGCAGCCTAACCGAAAACAGAGAGAACTCCGATGAGTGGAAACTCTCTTATGTGATATAAAATTTTTTATGAAAGTTGAAATTTTAATTATTAGTTTCGTTTTAGATTTTGCAATGAATTTGGAGTTGAAGGTTTGTTAAGATCAGAAGTCATACAAGGGTAAGACTGAACTTTTTTTAGCTATTTATTGAATTTGAATTTGAAGTTTCGTTGGATAAGCTGAATGGAGATTCTCATGAAAAGTTGACAATTTTGGTTAGATGATGAATTAGTTCTATTTTGAATGTTAGTGTTTGGAAATTGGATTAAAAAGTTGTTAATGTTGCATGAAAACAAATTGGTTTATACTCTTGTATATTTTTTATTGTTTAAAGTTAGAGTTTTGCTGAAGAGTTGGAAATTTGTTTTGAGAGAAAATTTGAAGTTTTCATAATATCTAGTGAGTCCAGAATTGTAGCCAAATATCCGCAGAAACAAAAAATTCTATCGCGAAAGGCATGTGTCTACGGAAGTGAAGGTTTGTGTGTTGGAAGTGTACACATGTGAGGGAACAAAGGGTTGTGCGGAAACGTACGCCTAATGGAAGCATGTGGAAGGTACATATTCGTGAGAGCATGAGAAAGACACCTCTCCGTGGAAGTGAGGGCTTCCACAAGAGTGTAAGCATCCATGAAAGTATTTGCTTCCACAGAAGTGGGTAGAGAGGACGGCGCTTGAGGAACGAATGTCTGGACCCAATCCGCGTTTGACCAAATTTTTAACAATGTGAAGGATGTTCGATAGATGGATGTCCAAACTAGATTCTAAAAGTTGGATATTTTTGGGGATTTTTCCACGAGTTTCCCACGTTGGTTCCTATCTTGGTTATGAATTCTTATAAATTTTTTTTAAAAGGTTGGAAAAGAGAATTAATTTGAATATGTATATTCTGTTAGATTCAAAGAATTAACGTGAGGCTCAGACTCCTTGAATTATTATTGTTTGGCTTTTGTTTGGAAAGTCCAATTGAAGTAAGGGTTTATTTTATGTCTAGTATTTCATGGTTTTACAAACATTTTTTAAGATGTGTTATCATATAAATTGGTAAGTCTATGTTTATGGCTTATCAGTTTTTATAATATATATATATATATATATATATATATATATATATATATATATATATTTCACTGGACACGTTTTATTTTAGCATCATATTTTTATTTATTGATCATCTTGATCAAGTGAACCGAGTTTAATCGACTTATGAAGGGGTCATGTTATACTTATATGTATTTTTCACTGGGCACGTTTTATTTGAGCATCATATTTTTATTTATTGATCATCTTGATCAAGTGAACCGAGTTTGATCATGTTTTCTTTATGCACATTCGACCCTTAGAGGGTGTGTTTGTTTGTGTTAAATAGAGTAATGAGACAGCTAACTGTGCTGTGTCCTTGGGTGCAAAACCCTAAACTTGATCAAGGTTTTATTTTTGTGGTCTTAGCGATTCTAGAGTGTCATCGTTACTATATTTCTATAGCATAGTATACTTAGATTTTGTGAATGACTCTACTTTCACTAATACACTATTGGGTCTATTTTATGTATATATCATACTATAGTTGAACATTTTCAATGTTTGCCCTACTGTTTAATTTTTACACCAGTTTTACAATGATATTTTATATCTTTCATGCTCCCCTGTTTTAATATACTTTATTGTAGAATATAAAAATTTACCCATATTGAGTTTAGCTGACTCACCCTGTGATGAATCGGATGAAAGATTAACTTTTATAATCATATTTAGTATAATTAAACATGATTAGGTCATAATAAATCATGAAATAACGTTGAGGAAGAAATTAACTAATCAATTGAGGGTATTTTTCTAAACTAAAAATGGATATAATAGTAAATACCTTATGTAACATCCCGATATTTTTAAGTTAGATAATTATCAGGATATTACCAAGGACCTTATAGGGCGTTAAGTTAGGAGTAATACCGCTAATGTTTCCCTGTTGACGCGATGTAATCGAAGTGTTAGAGTTAGGAGGACATTACATCGCGTATCTATCTGTGTCACTTTGTGACGAGCATTTATGAAAGAAATGTTGTGGGGTAAGAGTTAAGTGCGAAAAGATAGAGAAAAGTGGGAATCTTGGAGTTTCAGACGCTAACTGCGGATGATGCGGATGCGAGTTGTGTCGTCCGTATCGAATCTGTCTTAAAACTAGAGACATTCGGACGCCATACGGACGATGCGGACAAATACAGGATGCGTCCGCATCGAATCTGTTCGATTTTAGGGACAATTCGGACAACGCGGACAACACATGCGACGTCATATCTCGTCCGCAAGTTGCCTGCAGACGGTACGGACAAGGGGTAAGGACGCCAATTTCTGTCCGAACTCGGCTTTTACCTGGGAAGATTTGGTCTTGCAGACGAATGCGGACGCAAAGATACCGCCCGCATCCGTCCGAATCAAAGCAGACCAGTGACAGAATAGATTTAAAATCAGATGGAGAATGACCCTTAGTTAATAGAAAACTGATCCCCCGACACCAAATCACCTTCCAAAACACTCGAGCCGACCATCCCTGCCCTCCAGCTAGGTTTCTGCCTCCTCCAGGTATGGGTTGCCTTCCCCCTTCCTGCATAAGCCATCTCCTTCCCCCATTTGGGCGTTCATCTTCCAGCGAGAAGTCTAGGGAAGGGGAGAGTGAGGGAGAGCTGTGGGGGAGAGACTCTCTGAGATGAATGTCCTGTAAGTTGAGAGTTATGTAGTGTGAGAAGTATTGTTGAGTGTAGTTGAGAGTAAGAGGGGTGAGCTACTGGGTGAGTTGAACGTGTGAGCTCCAGCTACTGTGAGGAATCCACCGTGAGAAGTAGCAGTTGTCCTTGCTTTAGTTCTTCAAATGGGTAAGAAATAAGGGTGTTTTGGCCATTGAGGCCCTACATCACAAGTATGGGTGTGTGAATTGCTTAATGTTAGTGAAGGTTGTTGCTAGATGTATGTTCTGTTACTGTTAGTATATGTTGTTAGTTTGTTGAGAAGGTAGCTTGACTTAGAATGTTTATTGTTAGTTGCTAAGCATGTTAATTTCCTTGTTTACTGCTAGTAGAGTAACTGTTGTTCCTTGAATAAATTGTAGTTAGTAGAATGTTTAATGATAGAAAATGGTGAATTGTAAAGTGTGTTGTGTGAATTTTGGCTAAGCCCAGTGTATCTCCTTTTGTGAATATGCCCTGTTAACTAGTCGGAAAGGTTAAACAAATTATGGTTAAGCAGTAATTGTTAGTAGTAATGAGAAATAAAAAAGGAGCAAGGGGAGATTTAAGCGTGAAATGAGAACTATTCCCTATTTAACTACGTTATTATTGTTTAAGTCCGCTGTTAGTGTCAATTGTGCACGTATGCTTAGCCTCCTGCTTGTTATTTTGTAACTAGCATGAAATCAATTAGGGTAAGTAACTAGCAAACTAATGAGCATGTGTAATGATGGACGAACTAACTAGTAAGTATGTTTAGAGCAATTCAATTAATCCCGTAATCTAAGCATGCAATTAACTAATGATGTGAATTAAACATGTTTATTAACTAAGCATGTTAAATAAATATTAGCATGTTATCGTTTAGGAAATCTAAGTATGATTATTAACTAGAACAAAAGCATGTAATTGATTAACATAAAATAAGCATGTTCAACCTATCTAGGATAAAAACATGTAATTCACCTCAAGCATGTAATTGATTAGGATAGTATAATTAACTAACGCAGTCAACTGAGCATGCTAATTATATTTTTAGTAAGCTTGTCGATTGTTAAGTAGACTTGATTGACACACTTAAGCATAATTAGCATGTTAAATTAACCCGATTAGTATGTTCAATGAACCAGTATGTTTAGATTGATTAACTAGCATGTTTAATTGCTAAATGTAGATAACTAGTTGCTTAATTGATAAAGAGCACTTGAGTATGCTAAGTATAGTAAGTATGATTAACTGATTTAATTGACTGAATGAGCATGTAAACTAGTTAACTTGAGCATGAAATAAACTAGTATAATCACTCAAAGTAATTGATTGAGCATGTTAAGTGACTAGAATAATCAACTAAGTAGTTAAACTTAGCATGTAAGTAATTAGGATAATATATGAATGTATGTCTTATAACTGCTTTTGTTATTGTCTTCTTGGTTGTCTCTTATATTGGATGTCGTACCCTCTTTTACATAAGCAATTTTAATTATAGTTACTCTATTTTCAATGTGCACTTCAATTACATAATCGATGCTTTACTTTTCTAAGGATAGAATGATAAAGAGGAGGAAAAGAGAATGGTTTCATTGACTAAGTGAATGAATGTCTTATGAATGCTTTTGTTATTGTTTCCTTGTATTGCTTACGAGTCTAGGTCCCTAGCATGTTATTTTTCGTTAAACCAAAGTATGATTAGTTAAGTAGAATAAAAGCATGAAATCAATGTAGAAGCATGTTAATAACTGATTAGAATAATCGCTTAGAAATATAAACGTAGAAAGCATGTAAATGGACTAGGAAATTTACTAGGATAACCAGCATGTAAATCGATAGCATGTCCCTACTTCGGTTTTCCCCCTTGTTATGTTTTGTACATACCAAGCATGTTGTACTTGATTTTGGTATTGTTTCATGACTCATTACTTATTCCCTTTAATGCTCGTTGCTTTTATAACTGTTCCCTGTTAGGTACTTTAATTATAGTTGTTGGGTGCTTTTAATTTCTATATTCTTCTATATGCACTTTCAAGTTCAGTTTGCTTTAAATTACTTTCTTTTATATGTGTACTTCAATGTCTATGAATATCATGTAGAACGTATCATGCATCACGATAGGTTGAGAATGTATGTTCATGCATCATGTTAATAGAAACTAATAGGGAGTGCCACGGGGTGGTACGCACGCATGCATGAGTGAGGATAAATGACGAAAACGAGTAAAATAGTAAGATAATAAAGGCCTCTGTGGTCTGGGGATTAGCCCAGCACAGATACAAAGAAAAGAATAAGGGAGTTGGGGGATGGTAGGGTAAGTACGGATCAGCCAGGTAGACAGGATTTAATAGAATGTTACATTTTCCTTGTCGGGACTGCGAGACTGTCTACCCTAGGTGGTTGAAGCCGATAAAGATCTACCCTACCACAACGGACTGCTCCAATCTCCAGTTCCAAGTACGAGTAACAAACGAACAACGTAAAAAAAGTAATAAAATGATAAATGGCTAACGAAAGGGTTGGTTTGGGTGGCCCCCGTTTCAAATGAACTAAAGAGAGTCATAAGCATATTGCATTAACCCTTTTTCCTTACTGGGTCATTAGGCTCACGTATTACTTGTGGTGTAGGTACAATGACAAACAGATAATAATAGGTTCATATGCAAGGAACAACGAACAAATAATAAAGTAGAGGTGAAGGATTTGTACGAACAAGATTCGGAGCTGGCCAGGCTAAGAGTAAAGTGAGAAACGGTTGTAATCATATTAAGTTTTATTATTTTGTACTTTATTGTTTAGATTCCTTTTAAAGGATTTAAATACGCTTCTGCCATGATTTACAAGGGTTTATTTCTTTACACTTCCACAAGATTTTAAAACAGGTGGTCATATTTTATTATTTACGCTTCCGTATATTTTATCAAAGAGTTTTTCATAACGAGTTTTAAGAAAAGAGTCAGTAGCGATCCGGTTAAACGCACTCTGATACGTTTTGTTTTTAAAATAAAGAAATTTCAAATTTTTACGCATTTAAAGGATTTACGAAAATCTAGGTCGTTACACGTTATACTATGGAATGGTGATTAAATTAGATGAATTGGATGTATGTTCATTAAGATATGAATTTTTGTACGAAAGTGATAAATGTGCTATAAATGAGCATAGTAACTGTTTTTGGCTAATTGGATAGGTCATGGTGATTATGAATTCAAATCATTTGACAAACATAAAATAGACACATAAAGGAAGTGATTGGCTTTGGATTGGATGGATTTGGATTGCAATGAAAGTTATGCATGTTTGAAGTTGGATAAGTCAAAAACTACACTGTTTTGGAAAAGGCCTTTAAATGGGACTTTAGAGTGGGAATTTTGAGAAGTGTATAAAAGAAGAAATGTTCATAGTACATTGAAGTATATGGCTATGTAATTAAATTGGACAACCAATAGGGAATTGACACGTGTCACTTGTGGATTTAGTGACTAAGAGTGTGATTAAAGTGTAATTAGTGAATGATTAAGGTTAATTAATTATGACTAATTATGATAATTATGAGGTTAGCTTAGAGCTTAGTTAAAGTGATTATTTTAAGTTAAGAGTGATAAGGATAATTAACCATGGTATTTTGGTGAATTTCCATGGAATTAATGGTAAAATGGTAAAAATTAAAGGACAAAATGGACAAAATGGTAATTTTACCCCTTGAAGTCTCTAGAAAGGTGGAGGAATGGCTAAGTATCTACCATTTTCGTGCTGGTACAGAGTGGAAAAGGAGTGAAAGAAGAGAAGGAGAAAAGAGAGTAAAAGAAGAAGAAAAAGGATAAGGCGAAGAAATTGACCTTCCATTCCTTGTGAAAAAGTGTTCCTCTTTCCAAAAGTATCATTTTGAGCCTAAAATCATGAGGAGGAAGTGAAGAAAATTTTTTTTTCAAGATGTAAGAACCTTAATCTTGGTATTTATAAATTATGCTAAATATTGCATAGTTTAGGTAAAGAAAATGTGGAAGAAGTTGGTTTGTAGGCTATATGTGGAATTCATGAATTGCATTTTAATATTTATGGTTTAAGTAAATATGTTTTGGTTAAGTTAGTTGATGTTGAGATTCTTGGTTAAATTGGATTCAAGCAAATTGGTATTGATTGTTATGAATGGATTAGAAACATGAAATCAGCATGCAATTTAGAGTGGATCATTATGACTTTGGAATAGAATAGAAAGTGTGAGAAAATAATGACTATTAATGGATAATAATGCTTGGTTTGTGTTAAGATAGGATAGAAATATCTATCATAGTGATTTAGGCCATTTTGATAGTTATAAATGGGTTTGTGGCATGTATATATGTTTTGAATAGATATGTTAATTGATAATAGATCAATTAAAGATATGCATTCAAATAGTGCATTATTGAAGAATGTAATGAAATTGGTTGAATTGAAGTATAATATGGAAGTATGGAAAAACGTGAGTTTTGGAAATTAGATCATGTATCTAATGTTGATTTTGGTTATGTGAAATGAAAATATGGTTTGAAGATTAGTTGAAAGCATCAAATTGAGTAATTGAAAGAGTAGGCTCAAATGTATGGTATATTTGTTAAGCATTAGATAAATGTAATGCATGGGTTGTTTTATTGGATAGAAAAGTTATGTTTGAATAGTTTAAATAGATTAAATTTTCTATTTGAAGGATTATATAGTGTGGTTATAATCCTAAGAGGGTTTGGTGATGATTTGGTATGAAGTTAATGTATTAAATTGTGTGAAATGTGAAAGAAAAACAGTGGCGGATGACCAGTTGGTCAACCGCAAGTGAGAAAAACAAAAAAGGATTGAATCTATATGATTTGTGGTCAATTGGTATAGGGGGTGCGATCGACCGAAAAATAGACAGAGGCTCAGGTTTTTAGACCATAGTCATGAGCAGTAGACTGTTGCTAAGGAGGCGGTCAACCAAACCTTGTATTATTGGATATTTTCCTTAGATTTTTAAACTATTTGTTTACACATTGTATAAACTCTTTTGGGAGATAATTGAAACATATATAGAACATGTCTAGATAGATATATGAAACCATTTCATGCATCATTATTATATGTTTAATAACAAGATTTGCATGGTTCATTTTACATGCATTAATAATATATATTATATGTATTCAATGTATGTATAGCAAAGATGTCAAATCACGTATCATGATATATTTTTATGTACAAAACATACTATCTGGGCGATATTGTTGGTCATAGAGGAACCCAATATGCATCTCCAAACTACGTATTGTATGACATATGTGAAGTGAGAAAATAGAAGGGTAGTGACTGTGGGTCCCCCTTGGGTTGAGAGTCCTTAGTCATCGGAAGGTTTTGATATTCATAGACACACCTATTCGAGACAGTGGTCAGTATGGTGGAGTTTCATGGTCATGTGTGACTTTACATACGATGATATATGATCATGCAGGTTGATAGTCACATAAATGTTGACATTCACGGATATTCTAACATTCACGGATATGTTGACATTCACGTACATGTTAATAAAATGGTACTTGTTAAAAACTATGACCATTTAATAATAAATGGAATATTGTACTAATTCACTATATCACTGCAACATTGTGCAAAGAAAGTTGTGGTATGTATTTTATAATCATTGCATAATTATGGGTCATGCGATGATGTTGTTAAACAGATTGTCATGGTATCTAGACTATGACCTATTAAATCATAAGCTTAGACATTTGATATATGCGTCATGTTGAGGAGTTCCTTTATATAGAAGGACATTGGTGATAGATATTAATTATAAATGTCTAGATAGTTTGATGTTGAGAAATTCCTTCAAATAGAGGGATCATTAGAATAGATATTTAGAATGTCTAGATAGTTTGAGTTGGATATTGATAGACATTAATTATAAATTTCTAGAGATGATTCAATAGTATACATATGTTGTAAATGTCTAGATAGCTTGAGATTATGAACATTAGAAATGTCTAATGTTGGTTATAGATAAATCATAGAAGTATATAAAAGATAATTTCGGAACTAGACATTACATGGAGATGTCTAAATGGTGATGGTAATAGATAGACAGAAATAGAAAGTGATCCATAATATGAGAAATCAAATTGGAAAGGTGAAAAAGAAAATATAGAATTAATATTCTATTAAATTTAAAAATGCTAAAAGAGAATAGCACATAAGAAGAAGTTATATGGAATGAGTTATCCATAAAGTGTGGTGTTACAAAATATAATAGCACATGAAACTTGTAATTGAGGTATTTAGTATACATAATATATATGAAAATTAGATTGTTCATGAAGAGTAATTGCACATAAGAATTTGGAAATGTAGACTAGGGTTATCTAAATCATAGGCCTAAACATTTTTACATATGCACTAAACACTTCTTATCTAAGAAAGTGCATCACATAGTTGAGATATTAATTAAAATATCTAAAGATCTAGATAAAATATAGATTCTGGAATGTGTGATCATGAGAGTTGATCAAAAATTGAATGTTAGTAGTTATAGATGTGAGGACTAATCATATTGTGTTTAGATCATAGTTAGTTGTAATATTTGTATAGTATATTGGATCCTTATATTAAGATTTTTACTGAGCTCAAAAAGCTCACGACTCTATATGTTGATGTTTTTCAGGAACATGTGGTAGCAGCTCAAGGTTAAAAAGGTAAATATTAGTTGGACTGATGGTTTGCACAGCATAGGCCCAGAGTGAGTTTGAGTTTTTATTTTAATGTATTTAATTTCCGTTCGTCTCATGTTTGTATAATAAATTTGGATACAGTTTTGTAACTAACAATAGTGTACCACTTTCTAGTTTGGATTAGAAATTTTATTTATGTGGCCCTATTGCGTGAGTGCTATATGAGTGATAATGTGAGCTTCCGCTACGAGTTGTGAGTCATGCGATCGTTCTCCAGGTGGAAAATCTGATTTGCAGACTAGTTTCCGAGGGGATCGGGGGCCGGGTCATGACACACCCCAACGACATTTCCCTTTAGAACCTAGTTTGGATGATTTCCAGTTGTCGACGCAAGAGTAAGCTCAATGAGACTTTGTTTACTTCAATATTTTCTTTTTGAGAGTTTTATTTATAAAGTTGATACTTGATTTAAACTTGTACTAAAATTTAATTATTTTAGTCCTTCATTTCGGTACTTTTATTTCATACATATATTGTTAATTTATTTTTATCGTCAATGTTGACTTTGTTTTAATCTATTTTGGTTGGGCCCTCACTATTTAAGTTTTGTTCAAGTCTTCTACTGCCTAAATAATTTATAAGTAAAAGAGTCGGGTGATTCAATTCGCTTATGAGTTAGATCGTTTCTCATTCTATCTCAAGTCCACTTTGAAGCCTGACACAGCTCGTCCTCGAGTCATGACAGTAGGATTGAGTGGTTCACCTCATTAAATTGAGGTTGCCCTTTGCCTATCAAAATAATATTATCTTAACCAAGCCAATAGAATCACTAAACTAATGTCATTGTTATTGTACATCCTTTAAGGTTGGTTGGAAAAGGTAGTTTGCAATTCTATTATGTAGCAAATAATTTTTTTTGCTTTTTATAAGATTAAAAGATGTGCCCAAGTGATTGAAGTCTTCTCTAATCTTAGACTGCATGCTTATGTTGGGTCGACTGTAGTTGGTGGTTTCATCAACTACACCTAATTTTCGGTCCATTGTTAGTAAGTGTCTAGCTGACTACTATTATTCTTGGAAATCCAATAAGCATGGCCAGTATGCCCAAGTACTAATAAATATATATACAAAAATAATCGTGTAATAATGTATATACATAAATAATGTTCTATGGCTAGTAAGATAAAAAATGACATTATGTGTTGGAAATGTAACTCAAAAATAGAGTTTAAAAAAGAACAATTTGTTGTACAACTGAATCTCATGTGGTGTCTACCTCTGGACACTGTTGAAATCTGTACCCTTAGAATCCAAAAGACACGTGAGTGTTCGGTACCTATGGTTGTGCTAACGTTACTATATATATAGAACTCTTAAAATAATTAGTTGATTACGCAACGGGGATAGAACTAATTTGGAAAATGGACATATGAAATGTCAAAAAAAGAGTCGGCTCATGACCCCAATATTGCGAGGCCCCACCACAAAAAATTTGGGCATTGCAACGCTAGCACATGGCACACGCGCCTAACACTTCTCTAACATCGCCACATCACCCTACGGTGCAACTATAAAATTTTCAATTGCAGCATGGTACTAATTGCGTGATCATATTAGGTTTTCATACAAATATGATTTTTATTTTGATTTCTCAACATCAATCGATGTTGAACCCATATCAGACATAATAGTTCATTTTCGTGCAATTATAAGTTTACAAACTTGAAATTGAGATTTCATTTAAATTTAGAAAAATATAATGAAAATGAGAGAGAGAGATGGTCCATGGCAGTGTCTCCTAGGAAGAGGATGAGGAATGGGGTAACGTGAGCATCATGTTAGCCTGTCAAGATGGAATGGGTGGTTTAATAATTCGACGTTTATGAGGGGTTGTGGACCTGGTGGGGCATTTTGCTAGGGTTTCACATGCCCTGATAACACTTGTTCATCTGCAAACCACGTGACCCACCCTCCTATAATTCACACCCTAAATACTTAATATTTCCTCGTAATTCCCACTTAATCAAGTGGATCTAACGTGACATCAACTCAGATTAAACCAAGAAGACCCTCTTTTATCTACTCCACTGGTCCACCCCATTTAAATGTTTCTGTATGTTTTTCCTTCCTTGAACCCACACTTTGTCATCTGTTCCATCAATCACATCCCGACTGCGCAAAACCCAGCATCCCAATTATTCATGGCCTCGTAATTAAGGATCTTCCAAGTTGATCTGTCGTACTAAAGATCAATGAATGAGTTGGTTGTATTGGTTAAAATCTAATGATAAAATATTGTATTTGTGTTGTATTATTTAGTTATAACCACTTGGCCACTCTTTGCGTGGTTTTAATAATAAGTTCAACTTATGATATGATCCGA
>CM039471.1:17222159-17248234 GCA_022433065.1 Begonia loranthoides
CCACTCTTTGCGTGGTTTTAATAATAAGTTCAACTTATGATATGATCCGAAAAAAGCTATGAAGTCTAAGAATGCAAAAGGATCTAATTTAGTCCAAGAAGTCCCAATAACAGATGTATGTAACATTGAAATGGACGTTCATTTCACCGACCCGTGCACCAACAAACATTGTTTTACCATAAGGGACGTTCATTTCACCGTAACGAACGTTCGATGCACCGACCCACGCATCCAACGGATGCTGTTTCACCAATCGCGTAGCGCCAACGTGTTAGCCTAAGAGTGTTATCCTAAAAGTGTTAAGAGTATTTATTTTAATGATGATGATTAATATTAATGAAGTTAATAAATTATTTATTTATTAAATCTACTTTATATGCAAATATTTAGATTACATTAGATATTATTATTGTCTAAAGAATTTGTCTAAATCCATGTATTAAGTAAATATCTTTGTGGGACTTAGAGAATTTGAGATGTACTGATCGAAAGTGAAGTATTTCATTCTGAAAGTTTTCATATGTGACGCGATCGAAGACTCGGTCGAGGAAGTTGACCAAAATAATTCACAGATTCAGGTTTCGTGTTTTAGACGAAGCGATGACGCGAGGAAATGCGTCCGAGTATTTCAAGTCGTGCAATCCGAGGTTTTCAGTCTTAACGCGTTCAAAGCTACGGATGAAGAACTCAATCGAAAATGTCTAAAGTTTGCTTCTGCAATATTTCGTATTTTTGCAGTCTTGACGTGGTCGAAGACCTCGTCAGAAAAATTGCCCACTTTGAATCTGTAATATTTGGCGATTGTGCAGACGAGATGCGGTCGAAGACCCGGTTGAATTTGGTGAACGAAAATGCACCACAGAACGACTCTCTAAAATTTGGCGTTTTTGCATTCGAGACACGGTTGAAGATATCGGTCGAAGAATGTAACCGAAAGAGTAAAACTAATAGCTCCGAAGGATTTCGAACGTGATGCGGTCGAGACTCCGGTCGAGCCAGGTGACCGAAAATGCACAGAAAAGTGTAACTGCTAGTTTTCAATGGTCAGATGAGGTCGAACCTAAAAGTTTTGGTCGACCAAAAGCAGAGGAACATATAAATAGAAGGCACTCCGAGAATGGAAGAAACCAACGTGAAAAGCGCCGAAACTCTGCCAAAATCTCG
The DNA here is from genome assembly GCA_022433065.1 of Begonia loranthoides. NCBI lineage: Eukaryota > Viridiplantae > Streptophyta > Magnoliopsida > Cucurbitales > Begoniaceae > Begonia > Begonia loranthoides. Next base: position 17,223,324 of record CM039471.1, read on the forward strand.
ACATGATTTCTAGCTTACAAAGAGTGTACAAAACACAACCTTCACATAAGTCTATTGAGATTTATTGTTTGTGAGATTGTTTGTAAAAGCTTGAGAGTTTGATTTTTGAGAGTTTGAGTTCGAAGAATTGTAATCGAACAAGAAGGGTGATGCCATGAGAATCAGTTGCTGTAACGGTTAGATTGACACTCATGAAGTTCAATCAAGTGTAACCCAAGCGGTTGAAGTGAATACATCTTCAAGGGAGAACCTTGAAGCGTGGACGTAGACGTGCTTTGCCGAACCGTATTAACAACTCAGTTTCGTATTCTCTAACCTTTCTCTTATTGCTCATTCATATTGTGTTAGATAAGCATTTAATTATATTAAATTATTTATGGTTAGAGAAATCAATAATCGCACGAAAAAATTTAAAAACCTAATACACCTCCCTCTTAGGTTAATTACAATCTTTCACAACGGACGTCCCCGATGCCCGTTCTCTGTCACCTCCCCCCGTCAGCCCGCGTATCCCGCCAATCCTGTGCCCCTATCCGAACGACCAGCAGGCCTCACCCTAGCCCATCTCCAGCGTAGCCTAGCGCCCCTTCAAAAAGTGCGCAGCCTAGCGACCATTTCTGACAGCGCGCCTCTTCGCGGCCCAACACATCTGTCCCACACATCTTTCCGACAGTGCTCCTTCTACAGCCCATCGCGCACAGCCCAGCAGCCACTTCCGACAGCGCTCCTCATCATCCAACAGCCTACAGCCCAGCATGCCCAGCCCAGCAACATTGTCCGAAGCCCACCCCCGCCTGCAGCCCATCTGCGCCCACCGGCCCACCAGCACATGCGCCCAACGGACATCCCTCCATGTCCACCCGCACCAACAGCCCACATCCGCAAACCATATGCCAATCCGCATGCCAAGCAACTTTTTAAGCTATTTTAAAGTTTTTAAATTTACTTGATCCTAGTTTTTAATTATTTTATTAGAATTAGGTATTATTTTATGTTTAGCCTCTAAAAGCACCATATGGAATAATTGTTAAAATCTTTTGTCAAAATTGAAAATTGAGAGCTTTTACTTTTGGGGAGAATTTCTTCTCTTGAGTTCTTTACGAAGAACTTGATCTCTTTAAGTGGATTCTTAAAAGATCGAACATTTTAATAGCTTTGGTTCTAGCCAACAGATTTGGTTAGGGTCAAACTCCTCTTCGGAATACTCCAGTTCTAGTCGACATGTTTGGCTAGGGTCGTAATTCCACCCTTTTGATCTTGATTCATGAGACGATCTGTTACTTTTTTCACGTACGTTGTTGGGTCTAAAGTTCATATACCCTTGGTTCACATCAACTTAAATGAAATTGTTGCAAGAGAATAGACTATGGGAGCCCGTCGTATAAAGAAGAAGACAAAAAGGATCAAACATCAAGTAATTGTGAGAGCTTAACCTGTATCAAAACTATTTAGTGTCATCAACAGGTCTGGCTAAGCTTGACCGACCTTTGGGAGGGAGGGGGTTAGGGCCATCTCCCCAAAAGGGTGGTCTAATGCTGCCCATGGGCCTCTGACCACTAGGCTAGCCAATCGACCCTTTTTCTATATTTTTAAAACATTTTAACTAAATTTCGCTTCGCATCATTCCTTTTTGGAACATTGAGGCGCTCCTATTATTATTATAAACCTTTATAAAACATCTCTACTTAAATCCAAACAACAATAAATATAACTTTAAATAAAAATTTTTATGACTTATTATTAAAATTTATATTTCCTTTAATCCTCACTCACATATCAATTTTGCTTCAACAACACTTTAGCTTCGCCCATGAGAATTCATCTTCAACCATGCTATCAATTGTTTCTAACTTCTTGCTCTTTTATAACTCTATCCTTACCCACATCACAAAGTTCATCTATGAGTTTAACGCTCAGTAAGAGATGCACAACATAATATAAGTATGCAATGTAGTTTCATAAAAACATGTCTTTTTGTTCTTTCTGTCTTTTCTTTTCTTTTCTTTTCTTTTCTTTCTTTAACTACCTCACAACCTTTGTCAAAATTCTTATAGGAAGAGTAGGCACGACTATAAAAAACACACCACTGAGTCTCTTGAACTTTGGAGAGATAGTCACCCTTACCGGGACCTCCGTTAGTGTTGTGCACTCAATGCACAACCACTTGGTGAACTTTGGCCAAACGCCAACATAACTGAGCTAGCGGGCTAATCCTCCATAGAACCAACCCTCGAGATAGTCTTTCCTTAAATTTCCATATTCTTTTTTACGTATCTTAAATTCTATTTGTCTTCCTTACATGAAAACATGTGCATAAAAACCATTTTCGTTCTTTTCTTGAAAAACATGATGCATGGAACATACATAATACATCATAACAATCTAATATGCATGAAAATAATAGTAAATATATCATCGATCAACGTCTTAGTACGAACAGTAAGCAAGCAATAAACATATACTTTATCAACGTGTCAATATAAACAGTAACAAACAATCTTCATATCCTCGATCAACGTCTAAATATAAATTGTAAACAAACAATCATTATATCATCGATCAAGGTCTAAATAAACAAATAGTCATTATATCTTTGATCAACGTCTAAATAAACAATAAGCAAACATCATATCCTTGAACAATAACCCATAGCCATTACAGAAAACATCAAAACTCTACCTCACCCTAACACTTTTTGATGCAACCAAATGCCAAACGCATACAAATATCTCTTACTTAATCGATAAACATGAAACAAACATCATATAATTATCATTGATCAATAGTCTATAGGCATCATAGACAGAATAATCATCAAAAGATAAAATACCTTAGCATCTTTGTGATGCAGGTCAAAGGCCCAGCACAAACAAATATCTCTTACTTGGAATTCTTAGTAGAGTTTGACTGTTCCTAACTCTCCTATACATTTAGTTTTCCTTTAAATAAACAATGGGTTAGTTACTAAAGAATAACTCTAAACATTACTTACTGTCGAACACAACTTCAGAAACTAAACAATGGAGCCTACCTTGAGAAACCTGTAGAACAACTTCACCCAAGAGCTCAAGAGAAAGCTTCTCTCGTCCATGGGGTTCTCGGATGATTAGGGTATAACCCAAACCCTAATATTTATAGACACTAACCAGAGAACTTTGTGGGATAAAATCCCAGAAATTGCCTCTAAACTCTATCTTTTCCTCAACTGTCTATAGATCGAAACATATCTCACAAGTTTTTGGAAAACTACCTTAACTTAGACTTGCCTAAGCTACAATGGACGCATGAATAGCACTAGCAAACATCTGCAACAACCTACTCGACCAATGGCCAAAAGTCACATCAGCCATAGAACTCGTATTTGAGTTCACCAAAACAACCGCAGACACAAACACTTCCACGTAAGCCAATGCTCATGCGAAAACACCAATCTACAAGCTCTCCATCTGCCACGTGTACTAATCTATCTCTAAAACTCATCTACGGATGCTAATGCTCCCACAAACTATGAATTCACTAAACCCAACGATGAAATTTCACTTTATCTAAAACCTATTTACGAACACCAACCTATTAGCGAAAGTGAACGCTTCCTCTTTGACACTATTGGCCAAGACTTACTAAACCAAACGATGTTGTTTCCATCACTTAAAACACTGTCGTGGACACAAACGCAGTCGCGTAAACACGTTAAAACATAAAACGACAATGTTCTTAACTTACTTAATGCTCCAGAACGGCATCTTCCCCTTCTGCGAAAGAATCATTTCCTAATCCAATAACTCACACTTCTTTTGCAAAACTAAATCTAACAGCCCAATATTTTTTCTCATCCAAGCGGCATTAAACGCTCTAACAAAAGAATCTTTCCTCAATCTAACAATCTATGTTCTTCCTGCTAATCTAATCCTATGGTACAACACTCTCCCACACCCAAACACATAAAACACTCCTGCAGAAGCATCTTTTTAAATCCAACGATCCATATTCCTTCTGCTAAACCGATCCAACAGTCCAACGTCCTCCCGCATCAAACACTTTTGAGGAGCATCTTTTTCCATCATAAACAAACTCAGACGTTCCTAAACCTCATCCAACGGCTCCTAATGCATCCGATTTTCCTACACTATATTTTATTAAATTCCAGAATATAAATTATTAAACTGTCAACTAAATCTTTTCCCCAACTGTGGATTACTACACATTATTTCTTTACTAATTCTTGACTTTTTAATTCCTCAAAAATTTCTATTTTATTTTATTATCTATAAAATAAAATTCTTCGATTAATCTTTCCTAATTTCCTAATTATTTAATAATTATAAATCATTTGTTAAAATTCTCTAATTAATCAATTAAATTTTAAACGATCATATTTACATAATTAAAATTATTCATGAAAATTTCAAATATTACATATATTGTACTAGAATGACAAAAGGGCACGTGAACAATCTCTAGAGCCAATCTCTTGGACTTAGGATGTGACAACTCGAAAGTATGAAATCCTGTTATGAAGTAATCTAACTATTGGATACATCCTTTTGCAAAACTGAAGAATGTCTTGTCCAAAGTGGTCTATGAAGAGTACGTATGAATATAAAACAAATATGTGCATAATAGAAGTTAGTAAATGCAGTCTTTTTTAAGCATTTTTGTCACACCCTAAAGGGGACCCAAAACATAATGGAGAACAACCTGCTTCGAAATCGAACCAAGTGGTCCGACCCTTTAACTTTAAATCAAATAGATAGCGAAAGTATTAAGTTAAACTTAAATGACTAGGGCCCAACCAACTAAGCTAATCCAAAGATTCATTAGTGACATTATGATAATGTAGCAATATAAATGTCCAAATAACAATAACTGTGTCAAAATGCAAATAGAAATAAAAATTTCACCAAGAGAACAACTCATATTACAAATGAACTAAATAGATAAATTGTCAAAGTCACTCATGCGTCAGCAACTGAGAATCTTTCAAACTAATATCTGAGAAGAATGTCGTTGAGGTGAGTCTATTAAACTCAATATAGGTAAAGTTTTAAATTTAACATTTAAAATTTTGAAAAAACGTAAAGACCATGTCATATGTTAAAACATTAGTATGAAAATTTGGTTATAAAACAAACAGTAGGACAAACATAAAAAAACAATGCACTATAGTGTGGTACGTACAGAAAATAGGTTATACTATACGATATGAAAAGCTTAGTGAAAATGGAGTCACTCATGGATTCCGAGCACACAATGCCATAAGCATAAATAGTAATAGTGATACTCGATAGACACTAAAGCCATAAAAGTAAAACTCTGATCAAGTTTAGGTTTTTGCATTCAGGGACATGACACAATCAAATATCTCATTTCTATAATTAACACAAACAAACACATCCTCCAACAGTTGAATGTGTGTAAAGAAAACATGACTCCTTACGAGTTGATTAAACTTGGTTTACTTTATCAAGATAATCAATGAATGAAATAGGTATACTCAAATAAAATATATCTAGTGAAAATACATAATAGTATAAAAATCGATGGTCATAGAAATGGACACGCCATCTTATATGAAAGTGTCTCAAAATATATTTTCATGAAACAATAATATAACATAAAAATAAACTTCTACTTCGAACCAAGCCTACCAAAGCCAAAGCCCAAGAAAATATAAACTCAAGGAGTTCAAATCCCTCGTTCACATTTCTAAAAAATAAAATAAAATTTGTTGGAACTCATAGTCGGGATAATAACCAAATCAGGAAACTCACAAAACAATCCAAAAAAATATCCAACTTTTAGAATCTGGATCGAGCGTCCCTCCATCAAACTTCCATCACATTTTTATGAATCCGGTTGACCATGGATTAGGTTCGAACGTCCGCTCCCAAGCATCATCCACACAGCCTACTTCTACATAAACAAACACTTCCATAGAAGCGTATATTTCTACTGCAGAAGTCGTGTCACCTGCATGCTCCTGCTGAAACTTTCGCTCTCATTGCGGATGCGTACGCTTCCACTGTGGAAACATTCTTTCCCATTGATTTGTACATTTTTGTAACAAAATCTTTTGCTCCAATAGACACATGTCTTTTGTTGCGGAAGCCTACAATTCCACGAATACTCGCCTGCAACACAGGATTTTTCAAGTAATCTGAAACTCCAACCTCCCTATAAAATTTTTCAACTTCAAACAATACAAATTAATTTTTTGCATAATTTGATTGATTTCATCCCAAAATTAACAGCGTTTATTTTTTTTAAAAAATCAAAGCTTTTCCACTTGACTTATATCATCGAGAAGAAAGATGAATCTTTTCCATAAAAATTTATACAAACAAAATTGATTCTTCTTTTGTTTAACATACATTTAATGTTCTGTAGAAAACTTTAAAAATCAAGTTGTAAGGCGTCGTTTTCTAGAGTTCCAATCTGAATTAGTCAGCCAAGCGATTTTGATTCCTTTCTTACAAAACAAATCCTTCTTTGCATAGGGGAAGCGAGAAAAGCTGAGAGTAGGAGAGGAGACAAAATTGAAGAAGCCTTTGATTAATGAAGAAAGGAGAGGAATAAATATTTCGAGGAAAGAAATGACATAAATTTTCAATTTATTTTTTCTCATAAACAAAAGCCCGGTTAAAAACAATTTCCATGATTTGAGAACTTTTTGAATCAATCATTGTCTTCTCAAAAGGAATAACGAAAATTTGAGTCTTTCAATTTCACTGATCTTAGTTGGTTCTTACTCCGTAATAACTCATTTAAAACATTTCCTTCGTGGAATAGTTGTGTTCTCAGTTTGATTTGTATTCTATCACTAACTTTCAAACTCATCATCTTCAATTGGAAAAAATTAAAATTGGGAAAATGACAAATCAACTATCATCTTTTTCTGTTGGTGACAATCCTGTTAGCCTTTTTGTTAGGTTTAGTTCTATTTTGATGATGACCAAATGGTTAAATTTAATGAAAATAATAAGTTGGTTAATTGTGTTTTTATTGATAATGTATTCAATGTTTTATTCATTATATTTATATTCAAATTTATCAAAAATACCCATGTTGAGGGTATTAAAGTGTGCTAACATGTCTATCTGAGTCCATGTAGTGAATGCACATCGTTTTGGGACTTAGGAAAATCAAGAAGGGGAAGGAGCAAAAGGTCGACGAAACAACACAAAAGGTCGACCTCGATGGGCATCCATGAAGGAAAGGGTCGACCTAACTATGAAGCAGAAAAAAAACAGCTTGCCGAAAATTTCTGCATTGAAGGAAACGGTAGACCTCTTTGACGAAAGGTCGACCGCAGCATTTGAAAACTCCTCTTCCTTACCCGTCTTCAAAATTCCACTGGAGGTCCATCAATGAAGGAAAGGGTTGACCGCAAAATGGATAGATTGTTCCAGAAGTTCTGCACGAAGGAAAGGGTCGACCGCACGGTCGACCGCGAAATGGACAGATTGCTCCAGAATTTCTACATGAAGGAAAAGGTCGACCGCACCATATATATTTTCCCAACGGTCAAATCTCAACGGGAAGAATTGCAACGGCTAGTTAAAAGGGTTGACCGTTTGGGCATAAGGTCAACTGTTTGCACAGTGTCTATAAAAGTGGGATCACTCCAAGCTCTTCACAACCAACGAACTGAGAATCGTGGCAAAGCCGTGCCAAATTTAATACGTGATTCTAATCATTGTGAGCTTTTAATATTGTTGTAAATCCAATTCTCCCAAACACATAAACTTGCGAGTTATATTCAGGAGAATTAGGATTAGTTAGATTGCACTTTAATTTCCGTATTCTATTATTGTGCTTGATTGTAAAGGGTGATTCCCTTAGAATTCATCACACTAGGGCAACAACCCGAAACACTTGAAATAGTTGTAGGCTAGATTGAACGCTCGTAAGTTCAATCATTGGGTGACGCCCCGCAATAGTCAAACATTGGGTGACGCCCCGCAATAGTCAAATTTAGGGTGACGCCCCTTAAGATTCAAAGGTTGACAACCTAAGAATTAGTCAAGGGTGACGCCTCAATTAAGAGTCAAATTATAAACGATTTTATTGGCACCAGTAAGCCAATTGCTTAGTGTATCTCCAAGTGCAACTTGGAGCGCGGACGTAGGCGAGTTTGCCGAACCGCGTAAACAAATATCGTGTGCACTTCTCTATCCCTTACACTTTAATTTACGCATTTATTGTGATTGCATATTTAATCGTATTCAATAAATCACTTAGGGATTTAAAGAATTTAAATATCGTACGAAAAAGTTAATACGCTATATTCACCCCCCCCCCCCCCTCTATAGGCGTATATCGATCCTACAATTGGTATCAGAGCAGGTGATTTAAATTTTTGTGTGATATTGTGTTGTTTGCGCACATTGCTATAAATTGTTGAATTTCATTGTTGAAATTTATTTGAATATCATTGATTTGAAATTACATATATATATATATATATATACACACACACTATGGACTCCAACATGTATGAATTAGGTCAATGCACATCTACATCTCCACACTTTGATGGTTGTAATTATTTGTATTAGAAGTGTAGAATATAAATATTTATACAATCTATTGATTTATTTGTATGGAAAATCATTAAAAATGGAATATCTCTTCCTAGACCAACTTGTGAATTCAATGATTTAGATAAACGGAATTGGAACTTAAATGCTCAAGCAATGAATATTTTGTATAGTTCCTTAAGTAATCATGAATTTGATAAAGTTCAATCTTGTGTTAGTGCTTATGATATTTGGAAATCTCTTGAGCTAACACATGTAGGAACAAATCGAAAGATTGAAAGTGGAGAAAACTCATCCTCCAAAAAAGAGGAAAAAGTGGCCAATACATGCTTCATGGCCAATGAAGAAATTGAGGTAACAAACTCTTCTAGCAATTCAAATTCTAGTAGTGATGATAATGGTGATTTAGTAAATGAATTGCTAGAAAGTTTGGATGCATTAAAAGGTAGAAATAAATCATTGAAAAAGAAAAATGACAATTTGATCAAAAAACATACTATTTTGAATAAATCTCTTGATGATCAAATTGTAGAATTAAAAAGTATGATTGATGTTTCTAATGCTTCCTTTAAATCTCTTGAGCATGATAGTAGTAATTTAAATGTGTTAAATGATAAATTGAAATCTACTATTAACTCACATGAATATGAAATTGACTAATTGAATGTGAAGAATTGTGATTTAATTGCTATTATTAATTGTAATAAGCATGAAATTTGTGATTTGAAAAATAGAAATGATGAATTGAATATTTATATCAAATCACGTGAAAATGAGATTCAATCATTGGATGCTAAATATAAATCTACTTTGAATGCTAATGCTAAAATTGAATCTCTTGATATTGATATTTGTGAATTGAAAACAAAGAATGATGATTTGAACTCTATAGTGCTTAAATTCACAAATGGGAGCAAAAATTTAAATATGCTCTTAGGTTCGCAAAGGGTTACATTCGATAAAGCCGGAATTGGCTATGAACCCTTTGCAAAGAAAAAGAATTACATGAATCTATTTGTTAGTTCATCAATTTGTAATTCTTGCACTTGTGTTGGACATAAATCATTTTGTTGTCCCATAAAATTAAATACTAATGTGAAATCAACCTTTAATTCTAAAGTTGCTTATTCTTTGAATGTGAATTTTAAATCTAAGTCTAATTTAAATTCTAAATCCAATCTAAATTCTAAATTTGTGTGGGTTCCTAAAAGAACCAAATCTATAACAAATGGACCCAAAATGGCTTGGGTACCAAAATTTGCAAAATGATTTTTGTTGTAGGTTGGAGATTCTCCTAATGAGCTAAATGGATTTGGATACTTTAATATCCAATACAAAAGAGGAGAAGCTTCAAGGAATGCCTCAAATGCGATAAATGAAAATAAACATCTTAGAGGTACACAATCTCTTTGTTGTAATTGAATTTAAGTGTGGAATTTGATTTGGATTAGTATTTAGAGTTTGATAGATTAGAATGGATTATATTATTGATTGATTCAATCTTTATTTTTCTTGGGATTAAAGCATAGATTGATTCAATTCTATTGTTCTATTCTTGATTTGGGATTGAAAGTGTTTTAACGTTGATTAGTACATAATCTTCTTGGATTAATTGTTAGCTTTAATCTTTTTGTATATATAGGTTGAAATATATTTTATTTATTCAACTAGTATTTTGATGAATGGTTCCAACAATTGGATTCTAAATTGCATATATTTGAAAAAGTGTTAGATGTTTAATTTTGTTGATTTAAGATTGCATTGAGATAAAGTGATTTTGTTTTAGAGTGAATTGATAGATATCATAGGTTGTAAATTTGTTTATGTCTTCATTTGATATCTAGGAATTGAGATGTCCTTATTCCTTCAATCTATATTTTGATGGTTTGCATTCCAACAATTTAGTCTATAAACTGAACATGCTAGTGCAAATATTGGATTGTTGGATGCTAAGTTGGATGATTGTTTGGAATAAATTGCTTTGTCTCTTTTTGAGAATGTGCTTCTCCCATGAATTAAAATTAGCTTGATATAAGGGGAGAAGAGTAGAAAATTTATTAATTATGATGTTTTGTTGATTTCTCCCTTGAATTAAATGTGAATAACGAAATAGGGGGAGAAAATAGAATTATGTGGAAATCATTGACTTGCTTTGGAATGTTGTTTTTTAAATATGGTTTTTGATAGATTTTGCTTCCGCTAAACCACACTTTGATGAATCTCTCTTGCTTTTAAATTGATTAATACTAAGAGGGAGAAAAGCAATTTTGTATAGAAATTATTAATTTGTTTTCAAATGTTGATTTTATATTGATAAACATGAAAACCCCAATAGTATCATTGTTCTTAAAATCGATTAGTCCGTCTATTGTTTTTTCTTTGGGATCTATCTTAATTATGAATTCATCAATAGCTTAGATTTTTGACATCATAAGAATGAAACTCTATTCGCTAAATGAATTGTGATTTCTTGAAGCATGATTCATGATGTTTTTATTTTTATGATTGAAGATTGTATTCCAATAATTTGATCTCTAGATTGCAAATATATTTTTGAGTTTGAAAATTGTATTCCAACAAATGAATTTCTACTTTGAATATATTGAATTGCTTAGATTGTTGGACACTCAATTTTTGACTTGTGTATTTCTCTCTTGGTCTAAAATTAGTTATTAATATACGGACAAAAAAATACAAATATTTTAATTTTGCTAAGTTTGCTTTCGCTCTTGATTTAAACTTGAAAATCTCCATAGATTTGATTTTAATCAATGATTTATGGGGGAGAAATTAAATTTGCTTGTCTTAATTTGAATTAATAGTGAATAGGTTAGATTTGACAATTGACTTAATTTGTCTTTCTATTTTTTATTAAAATTGAATTGACTCAAATTCTTCAATACATAGTTTTTGAACTTATTTTTGATATTTTTGAGTTTGAAATGGAAGATATTGATAGTGTGCTTATAGGTTGAAATTTGTATTTTAGAATTGGTATCTCTAAGTTAAATTTTGCATAATTCTTGTCTTGGGTTATTTTTGTTGCTTTAGATTTGGCATCCAACAATTAGTTTTCTTGTCTTCTATATTGAATTGTTGGATATCAATTTTGATTTGTTGGTCTTCCCTTTTTGGATTGATTTTGCTATAGATAAAAAGGGGAAGACATAAATTGTTTAGACAAATGTTCCATTCTTGAAAATTTAGATCACTCCCTTGAATTGATTTTGTTTTCTTTATAAAGGGAGAGATCATTGCTATGGCATAAATTATTTTGCCTTTTCAAAAATTTGTCGTGGACTTCTCCTTTTGATTGAATTTTCCTATTCATAATGATAAATGAGAGAAAATAAAATTGCTAAGAATTGTTTTAAACTATTGACTTGTTGTAAAATAGGTTAAGTTTTTTTTTTTAGCTTTTGATAAATATGTTTTCGCTTGTAGGGTAGACTTTGATAACTCTTCTTTGAATCTAACTTGATTAATGCAAAGAAGGAGAGATTTGAATTGGTTTGACATTGAGAGTTTAGAGGAAGAAATTCTTATTGTTTTGCTTGATAACTTTGTTTCCCCAAATGTTTTTAGTTTTGAGATTTATAAAGGGGAAGAAGTTTTGTAGTTGTTTTTCAAATTGATATCAATATTCTCCATTGATTTGAAATCACACAATTGATATCAATAATTATTTTGTTTAAACTTCTACAATTGGTATCTATCCTGAATTTTCATCCTCAATGTTTTGATTGTATGCAATGATTTAGGTGGAGAGGAATGTTTCTTAACTTGAATATCTTTGAAAGATAGAGTATATCAATTAGTATCTTTGAAATTGGATTTCATTTCTTCAATTGGTATCATCAATTTCTCTAAGCTTTGAAATTTTTAAATTGGTATCAATCTTTGTTATTATGATTGAATTTCAACAATTGAAATTATTGGACTTATTTTTATTTTTTTTGGTATCATGTATAAAACTTTTTTTTTTGTATCAATGAAATCATATTTTCTCTACAATTGGTATAATCTTTTATGGATTTTCATTTGATATTATATTTTAGATTCCTCAACTATTTGACTTTGTGCATAATGATAGGGGGAAAAAATTTGTTTCTAAAAGTTGAATTCATCGATGAATTTATTTTTCAATTGGTATATATTTTTTTTCTTGGATGGTTCTCTTGAGTTTTTAGGATCCTCTCCTAGTTGCTAGTTGATAAATTTATAGGGGGAGAAATTTATGAAATTTTTTTATTATTGCTCTAAGGGGGAGAGCAAATACTTGAATGTGTGGAATATCCCCAATCAATTGATTTTGTGAATAACATAGGGGGAGAGACATTTGAATTGATTTTGATATTACACATTGGTATCTCTCTTAGCATTTTCTTTTTGAACTTACAATTGATATCATAATTAGCACAAATGATTTGATTTTAACTTTGGATTTACAATTGATATAAACCTTTGAAAAACTTGCTTGGCTTAAATTGTGAATTATCAATCGGTATCCATTGTTAATTTCTTAACTCTTAAATTGGTATCACTTGTAGAAATTGAAAATTTGTTTACAATTCTTAATATTTAAATGTATTCTAGTTCTTACATTTGGTACTCATTTCTTGAATCCTATTCTTTTTTGTGCCTATTGTTTGGACTTAATTGCATAATACTCTTCCATATGTTTAGACTTAATGAGCAAAAAGAGGGAAAATATTTTTGATTGAATATTTCCTAGTGGTGATTTTTCAAATTGGTATCATATTTTACACCACAAATTGAATTGGAATGCTAAATCCCTCAAATAGGTGTGTATGCTTGATGACAAAGAGGGATGATATTTTTTATTGAATTGTGATTGTGGTTGTTTAAATTGGTATCTTATCTTTGATCACTCATGGAATTTTAATGTTTATATTCCCTTAAATGAGTTTCTATCCTTAATACAAAAGAGGGAGAATATTTTTGTTAAAAATATTTGTGATTGTGGTTATTTACAATTGGTATTTTTCTTTTAACCACAAATTGAAATTGAATCTATATTTCTTTCCATGGTTTGCTTCTTGGTTAGATTCCTTGATTAAGAGGAGAGATAGTTTTAACTTGTTGATAATTGCTCTAGGAGTAATTAAATTATATATTGAATGTTAATGCTTATTTTCCTTCTTTGTTTGATTTGTGGATTAACTTCTTGATTAAGGGGGAGAAATTTGTTTTCAATAGAATTAATTGTTGCGTTTGTCTTTGACCTCTCTAATGCTTATTCCCTCCTTATACTCATGTTGATAATTCTAAAGGGGGAGATCCTTCTTAGACAAATATTTTGATGAATATATGTTGATAAAATTTTTGGTTGCTCTTCGACTTCCCTCCCCTAGGAAATCTTTTTGATTATGACAAAAAGGGGGAGAATAATGTATAAGTTGTAATATATTTTAAGGGGAGTTTTGTAACATGTTGCATGGATTAATTGGGAAGAAGGAGCAAAAGGTTGATGAAACAACACAAAATGTCAACCTCAATAGGCATCCATGAAGGAAAGGGTCGACCGTGCTGTGAAGCAGAAAAAAAACAGCTTGCCGAAAATTTTTGTATTGAAGGAAACGGTCGATCGCTTTGACGAAAGGTCGACCGCAGCATTTAAAAACTCCTCTTCCTCACCCGTCTTTAAAATTCCACTGGAGGTCCATCAATGTGCCGTCGACCGCAAAATGGATAGATTGCTCCAGAAGTTCTGCACGAAGGAAAGGGTCGACCGCACGGTCAACCGCAAAATGGACAGATTGCTCCAGAATTTCTACATGAAGGAAAAGGTCGATCGCAAGGTCGACTGCACCATATATGTTTTTCCAACGGTCAAATCTCAACAGGAAGAATTGTAACGGCTAGTTAAAAGGTTCGACCGTTTGGGCATAAGGTCGACCGTTTGGGCATAAGGTCGACCGTTTGCGCAGTGTCTATAAAAGTGGGATCACTCCAAGCTCTTCACAACCAACGAACTGAGAATCGTGGCGAAGCCCTGCCAAATTTAATACGCAATTCTAATCATTGTGAGCTTTTAATATTGTTGTAAATCCAATTCTCCCCAACACATAAACTTGCGAGTTATATTCGGGAGAATTAGGATTAGTTAGATTGCATTTAAATTTTCGTATTCTATTATTGTGCTTGATTGTAAAGGGTGATTCCCTTAGAATTCATCACACTAGGGCGACAACCCGAAACACTTGAAATAGTCGTAGGCTAGATTGAACACCCGTAAGTTCAATCATTGGGTGACGCCCTGCAATAGTCAAACATTGGGTGATGCCCCGCAATAGTCAAATTGAGGGTGACGCCCCTTAAGAGTCAAAGGTTGACGACCTAAGAATTAGTCAAGGGTGACGCCCCAAGTAAGAGTTAATTTGTAAACGCTTTTATTGGCACCCGTAAGCCAATTGCTTAGTGTATCTCCAAGTGCAACTTGGAGCGCGGACGTAGGCGAGTTTGCCGAACCGCGTAAACAAATATCATGTGCACTTCTCTATCCCTTACACTTTAATTTACGCATTTATTGTGATTGCATATTTAATCGTATTCAATAAATCACTTAGGGATTTAGAGAATTTAAATATCGTACGAAAAAGTTAATACGCTATATTCCCCCCCCATAGGCGTACATCGATCCTACAAATCCAACCACTAACATTTTTTTCCTAACAGATTACCCACTGACCTATGGGAAACTATCAAATCCAATATCGTTGTCACGTTTGTCGTTAAACGTGATGATGTGGCATTGTGGTGGTTCATCGACAAATCGCAGTGACTCCATAGTTTTCAACAACTATGAGAAGACTTGTGATGAACCACGGTGGCTCAGCTAGGAACTGCAGCGGTTCCTAGTTGAACCACCGCGGTTTACTGAGACACCGTTGCGGCGTCATCTGAAACC
This sequence comes from Begonia loranthoides, assembly GCA_022433065.1. Taxonomy (NCBI): domain Eukaryota; kingdom Viridiplantae; phylum Streptophyta; class Magnoliopsida; order Cucurbitales; family Begoniaceae; genus Begonia; species Begonia loranthoides. The sequence goes on from CM039471.1 coordinate 17,238,795, forward strand.
ACAGCGGTTTGTCGTGCCTCGATTTTTTATCCACTGTCGTTATACATACTCGATCAAGGGCTCCGGCCATTTCACCAAACAACAAACGACAAAAACCTACGCTTGGCGAACACCAAGCTTAGACGAACAACGACAATGTATTCCTGAGCAAAGAAAATGGCGGTGAAGAGAAGGGGTGGTCCGTCGCAATCGGTACTAGAGATGCTAGTCCAGCAACTGTGCAAGAATGAGCACCTGCCGTAGTGCAAGTTGCCCAAACCATGGCAGTTCAAGCAGTCCAAACCATGGTGGTGCAACACACAGAAACCGTTGAGGCTGGAGAAACCGTGGCACATTCTCAATCTCAACCTCAACTCGAGCCTAAACAATGACCAGCTATTACAGCGGGTTTCCAATGTCAACTATTCAGGACAGCGAACGCCAGAGAATGGTATGAAGATGACATACAACACCGTTTAATTATTGTTTATAAAAGAGTAGATTTAGAGTCATTGTCTGTAATGAGAATTGAACAATTGGTTGAGGATGCTGGATTAGGTGGTTTGTGCCTGATGGGAGGAAGTTATGGTGAGAGGATTGTTAGACTATTTTACTCAAATTTGGAACTGTCCACCCATCCATTAGAGGTGCAAACGTATATCTTTGGATGGGAGTTGAGGTTGACTTCCAACAATTTGAATATAATGCTTGGATGTATACTGGAGGGGCTAAGCGATAAATATTATCACGTGTCGCGGGATCCACCGTTCATCAACCAAGGAGAAGGGCTAGCGGTGCTTAGATTGTTGCACTAGGATCCCAAGATTGCCGAGTACAAGAAGCCAAAGGGCAGGGAGTTGAATGTCATAGCCCGAGTGATCCACCTCATGACGACGTACACGATTTTGCCTTGGGATGGACATCAAGACCATGTTAGCTGCATGGATCTCTATTTGCTGGAGAAGGTGTTCACTAGGAAAAATTTGGACATCGAATATGTCATTCTGAGTCACATGCACAAGGTCCTCAACAACCCGGCCAAGAGTCTTGTCATTCCACTGGCTCATCTAGAGGATTGCTGAGCAATTTGCGGTACCCATCTCGGAGGATGAGCTGAGAGTCGAAGAGACGACCACAAATGTGTACAACAAATTGAAAGTGGACCTAATGAGGGTCAGCAAAGTTGGAAGGACTTGGGTACTGAAGACACCGAAGCAACCACCTTCAGTGTCCTAGCCGCCAGCACCTCCACTCCCCTCAGTGCCTTAGCCTTCAGCCCCATCGAGAGAACAGGCTCCAGTATCGCCTCTGTAGCACATGGATGAGGATGCTTCGCAGCCGATGCATTCGTCCCCTCCTCAGACAACTCATTTTACTTCAATGCCTAAGGAAACGTCTAGCTGAATGAGCAAAATGGAGGAGCTCCATCATATGGCACTTACTAGAGTACAAATGATGAAGGAACACCTTCAAATGGCGCAGGTCCAAATAAAAAAAGTGGAGGAGCGAGAAGAAGAGAGGCATCATGAGCTATTGGCAGCACTTCAGAGAATCAAGTAGTGAGCAGCCCATACAACAGCCTCTCCATTGTCCTCCGAAGCAACAGAAGGCACAGAACGCTTGTAAGTGATTTAATTTATACACAAAGTCCAGTCTTTACCTTACTTGTGTTTGATGTAATAAGATGTCATTGATTTGCAGCACCATTGCCGTAAGACGCCAACCTTCTCCTCCAGCCATATTTGCCAAGGTGCAGGAGACAAGTGAGTCACAGCCTCAGACCCTTAAAACTGTGCGCATGGTACGTTTTTTATTTGGTTATGTATGTGTGTCAGCACTTATTCATACTTTATTAGTCTGATGGTCTTTTGCCATTTTTGTTGTAGTCTCGAGAATTGATGAATCTCTTCAAGAAGTATGTTGCGCCAAATACTTGGAAGAACGTGGAGACGTGCACAATTCTTAGGGGAAAGCTGCTCGCCGGTGATTATACCATCACTGATATCATCTTCCCGGATCAAGTTGGGACCGCAAACACGTTGAGAAGCCATCTTTGTATCTTAGTGTATAAGATTTTATTTTAGTACTCATCTGAACTTATATGCAGTGCTATGCGGTGAACGATGAAGACATGTTCGCGTTTCAACAGGAAAAATGTCTACTCACATTAGGGAGGATTCACATAAGTAACCATCTCGCTTCTCCAAGTTGTCGTTAATGTTCCATGGTTTCTAATTCGTTGTTTACATTTCAAACACACCCAAAGCAGGGGTGTTTTATGTCGTCTGTTGACCTCCACACTCAATATGCGTACCAGCAATTGATCCCTGAAGCGATCTCCATCATCGTAGCTCCCACTGACAAAGAGCGGTATGTATTTTCCCTTGTGTAAATTCATAATATTCCTTTTTGCGTATTTTACCAGCAATTGTTCCCTTTGCATTGCAGCCTATACGACATCTTTTGGTGTATGAGTGAGGGGATGATGGTGATCCGACAGTGCACTAATAAGGTACAATTTCATGAGCACGATGATCAATCTTTGAGGGTCCGTTGTTCGACAAAGCATCGAACGTATTCGTTAACACGCAATTGTCTTTTGCAATCAAGGATTTGCGGCCGAAATGGACCAGAAAGAAGGTGGAGTAGGAATATATATTTAAGTAGACTTTGTTGTAATTTATGTTTACATTTACATTGCCATTTGGATAGAAAAATATCTATTTTAATAGAAAATGTATTTGACGCTTGACATGTTTACTTTTTCTGTTTATAGTTATTTTGAATAATATCTGGTCTAGTTGGGAAATGCATATATGCTGTTGTTCATGTTGCAGGGGGGATAGACTTAAAAACAAACGAAACTCTTACAAAATTTTTAATTTTTTTAGAGTGAAAATGACTCAATCGATTCCATTCATCATGAACAACCAAGTAAGCATAGTCATCGCATTCATTGCAACACTTTCAGCAAAATGTGCACAACACCGAAACATACAAGGCATACTAATCATGACAAATTGTTGCGGCTTTTTGGACACACCGTAGCGGTTTCTGACGAGTCACTATGGCTTTGTTGACAAGCCTCCACGACTCGTCAAAAAGCCACTGCGGCTTTGCGGACAGGCTGCCGCGGTTTGTTAGCAAGCCAATGCAGATTTGCAGACAGGCCGCGGCGATTTTTTAGCAAGTGGATGCGGCTTTGCAGAAAGGCTGCCGCGGTTTGTTAGTACAGTTGAAAAATTGATTCAACATCACATTTGCTACCTGGACATTAGCATAATAATCAATTTCCATTCACCCTCAACAACCAAATATATGGAACCAATATATCAATTCCAATTTATCAAAGCAATTAAAATTTTACAACGATAATGTCCATTACAATCGCATATATATATCAAACATACTTTATCAAACCAATGTATAAAGGAAGGTTAAGGTTCACATTTGTGTATGTTTGTGTTTATGGATCTTGCGCATTATCCTCCTACAAAACACATTGCAAATGACATTAGCATTGTTCAAATAACACTTGATAACGTAAACGTGATAATGGGCTCACCTGTGTCTCAAGAACTATGTCCGGAACTGTTTCAGCAACTCTCTCGGGGACTGTCTCAGGAACTATGGAAGGAATTGTCTCCGGGGCTGTTTCAGGGACTCTGAAACCCATAAATGTGTCCTCTGACCTTCCTCTGTCACCTTTGCCTTTGCCTTTGCCTCTACCTCTATCCCCTCTGCCGGCCTTGCACTAGACTCGCCTCTACCTTCGCACGTGCGAGAATTATGCCCCACATCCCCACACCAGGCACATGTCATGTTCATATGTCTTCTGAGCAGCACTGTCTAGCTTGGGGCCTCATCCACATCCTGTTTTCTACGTTTTCGCTGCCTTCTTGGAAGCCTTTTAAATGGAGGTGGGATAATTGGATCAAGATGCGTCATAAGAGACCACTCGATTTGTCCACTAACAGGGCAGACAAAGTAGGAGAACATCGTCATGTATGTTTCCTGGTGATAACATACATGAACAAATTCCTCAGGAGACCTCCTCGTGAATTAAATGTGCAGGGCTGCATGGACACACAGGTTGTCGGTCAACTCCCACTGGTAACAGGTACAAGTACGTCTATCGAAGTCGATAAAGTACTGTTCATTACCGTTGCTGGCCTCAAACTGGGCAGCTCCTGAAAATTGGGGGCTCCAATTTCGACCAGCAAGTTGTAGTTTGGCGAGCTAGTTGCTGATCTACGGACACAAAAGGTCTGTCAGCAAGCCATCTTTTCATTTTTTTCATAATCCTACCCATAATGTCCTTTCATATGAACTTAAACATACTTAGATTGTCGAGCAACAATTCCAGAATCCAGCTCCAAGAAACCCTATTTTCTACTTCAACCACTGTTACAGCAATCAGATACATGCTATCGTTCCCGTCAATGGTGACAGCAGTGAGCAGCTGGCCCGGAGTTGCTCCCTTCAAGTGGCACCCGTCCAAACAAATAACCGATCTACCACAGTTCCGCAGGGCCATCTTGCATGCAGCCAAACACATGTACATTCTTTTAAATGCACTCATCTCTAGGTCAACGCGCACTGAGCTTCCAGGATTAGATATCAGAATCTTCTCGGCAGAGGACCATATGATCTTATATTGCTCATTGTCATCCCCTTTGTTAATTATTTTGGTCGCATTTATTGTCCTTTTAGCAAGGCTGGTGTGATGTTGACGTTGAATTCCTTCATGACTGTCTCAATTATGGAAGAAAGTCCCAGTTGGCCTAACTTCTAAATCTGTCCAAATGATGCGTAGCCACCCATTTGGCAGAGGCATGACGACTTTTTATCTTTCTCGAGCAAGTGTGAACATCGTTACAGAACTTTATTTGAAACGTTATTTCACCTTGCATTCTTTAGGTGTGCAAGCGCCACGTGCATCCTTCCTAGCATGCAGCCCTCAACTGATGTGCGTCATTGTGGGTGAATTTTATCCTGTACCCATTCTTCAACGCATGATCGACAATTTCTTCTCTATTTTTATTCAGTGAACTATACTTTTTGTCAAGACCCATACCAGCGAAGCTGCCTTTTGTTTGTGTTGGGCGTCTAGGCCAACTCTTGGCCATGTCCATGTCTTCGTCACTACTAGATTAGCATAATAAACGGAGGTCCTCCTCATCCTCCTCGTGTAGATTTGCTGAGACGGAGTGCAACACTATTGCAACTTCATCTCCAATTCCACGTATCTGATTGGCAAAAAATGTGGCTATAGGCCCCACTTCAACTTAACGGTTAATAACAGATTCCTCAACACTCCAAGACGCTATTTTCTTTTCAACAAATTCTTTAACTTCGCCAAAATGCGGTTCACTTCAGCTCTTAGAATTCTCTAGGATTCGCTAATCACTGACAAATTGCCTGAGAAAATCGTGAGAAGTCCTCGGTGTATTTATAAAAATCTCAGTAAACCGTTGCGGTTTAGGCTGACGCCACAGTGGTGTGTCAAGACACCGCAGCGGCTTCATACCAAACCGCAGCGGTGGTTCATCACAAGTCTTTGCATAGTCCTTAAAAACTATGGAGCAGCGACAGTTTGTCGATGAACCGTCACGATGTCACATCATCACGTTTAAAAATAAACGTGATAGCAATGTTAAATTTTACAATTTTCTAATTTATTGAAAAAAAATTAATAATTGATTGGTCATCAACAATAAAAAAAAATGATGATTTTTTTATCATTTTCCCATAAAAATAAAATTCAAAAGAGAGAATCAGATAGAGATGTCCCTTCATGAAAGGGTTATACTTCCCAGAAGTTTCATACTTTGCATATAATTGTCATAAACACTGACCCACATCAACTTTATACCGCAGAAAGCATGAAAAGAAAAGGCGAGGAATCATAGCTGTAACTCTATTTTGTGTGTTTATTTATTTATTTTTTATATAAATTATAATTACGACTTTTTCTTAAAGATGTTCGAAGAAAAAGAAAGAAAGGCCTCCAAATCAGGGAGCGGAGTAACGCATCACCACCCACCCAGCCTACACCAGTCCTGATGATCTCTCCGATGCTTATTTTTCCTCTGAATCATGTTTAATTGTTGAATAAACTACGATTTTGTATCTTTTATTTGTTTTAGTCATCTTTGATTGTCCAAAAGAGACTACTTTCCTCCATCACTTGGAGTGAATTGTTTTCATTTGATGGCTAAAACTTAAGTTTTGAACAAGAGTTAGACAAACGGCAGACATTTCTTACATTTTTTGTCAAACTTTGATTTACTCACGAGATCATTTGAAATGTTAATAAAATGATGGTTTCAAAATCAAGGAAATATTCGGAAATGAGTATAACAAAATTAGAACTTACAAATCAGAAACCAAGCTTATGTTAATGAAAACTCAGAATAATAAAACTTTTTAATTTTGTCTGCATGATGAAAAAAAACTGTGTTGTTTTTACCATTAGAGTATATATTTCGCTGCACTCTTAAATTTCATCGAATACTAAGAATAAATCAACATAATGACAGCATGAACGAGTAGAACTAGAGACAGTCATTTTCTCGTACTGTCTTTGCTTGAAAAATAACCCCACCACCACAAAGATGCCGTTGAAACAGTAGAAAAACTTAAGCTGGGCTACCCATTTGTTCCCATTAGGCAGATTCTTTTCGATGACTCTAACGTAAAAACTTGCTTGGAATTGGCTAGAAGTATTAATCTTGAGAAGAAACAAATCCTATTGGTGCCCTTTATGAGAGGAGACAGTGGCCGACAAGACTAGAATGGAGCTTCAGCCATTAGGAGACAATATGAACCCAAAAGCACAGTCGACGTCTATTTTATGAACAAATGTGGGTCTCTCTCCCATCGCTTGCGATATTTGTTGTCTCTAATTTCAGCTTCATCATCGATCTTAATTTTCCTTGCCTTTCAGGAATAATCTCGTTTAACAAAATAATATCACTTTTATCAATTAAAATACGGAGCATAATTAAATATAAAAAAATTAGTAAAACACAAACTCATCCGTATGATGGTCAAACAGGTATTTAATTATAATTTAGAACGAGAAATTATGGGGATTTGAGCTGGACTTCATGTTTTCAGAGACGGTGGAAGGAATGAAGTGGGAATTGTTAAAAATTTAGTTTTATAATATGAAGAAAAATATATCTGGTTTCTGGTCGAAAGTGTTGTTGTATAATAAATACACTGTCGTTGTTTTTGTCCGTTGGAGCTTCTATAAATATGATGCTATGGTTGCAGTAGACCGAGCCCCAAAACATTTGAACTATCGTCATCTTTTCTCCCTAGAGAATCTCTTCTCTCCCTAGTTCAACACTTTTTCTGCAGATACAATTAGGTCAAGGCAGGATTATAGCAGAGATAGGGATAAAAAAAAATGAGGTTGTTGTCTAAAAAATCCACGTGCAATTCTCACGGCCAAGATTCTTCATACTTCCTAGGATGGCAGGAATATGATACGAATCCTTACGATGAGAATCTGAATCCTAAAGGGATTATTCAGATGGGACTTGCTGAGAATCAGGTTAGATGTCTGAGCCATTGTTTCATCTTCTTTCCAGTGATTATTATTATTTTCTTTCCGAACTATTTCTAACTCTCTGAGTCAATTTCTTACGCAGCTATCCTTTGATCTTCTTGAATCTTGGCTTGATAAGAATCCAGATGCAGCCAGCTTTAAAAGAGAAGGAAAATCCATTTTTAGAGAGCTTGCTCTCTTTCAGGACTACCATGGTCTTCCCACTTTCAAAAAGGTACATAAATAAGTTTCATCTTTTTCAGTTGCTTCTTCTTCTTCTTCTTCTTCTTCTTCGAACTAAAAGTTTGGTCTGATAATATTTTTTCAGGCACTGGCTGATTTCATGGCAGACATTAGAGGAAACAGAGTGTCGTTTGATCCAAACAACATAGTTCTTACCGCTGGTGCAACTTCAGCCAACGAAACTCTTATGTTCTGCCTCGCCGAACCAAACGAAGCCTTCCTTCTTCCAACTCCCTACTATCCAGGGTAGGTGGTTATCCGGTGGATTAATGCAAAAAATTAAAAAAAAAACTGTCTAGAAACACGAATTCATAGTTGGTCTTGTTTACTAAATTTCTTGTTTCTTGTATTGTAGATTCGATAGAGATCTCAAATGGCGGACCGGAGTTGAGATAGTACCAATACATTGCAGTAGCTCCAATGGCTTCCGAATCACCGATTCAGCTCTGCAAGAAGCTTACAAGGAAGCAGAAAACCGTAATCTAAGAGTAAAAGGGGTGTTAGTAACCAATCCATCAAACCCATTAGGCACGACAGTGAGCCGCAAAGAAATGAACAGTCTCATCAACTTCATATCGGAGAAAGAGATTCACTTGGTAAGCGACGAAATCTACTCCGGCACCGTTTTTAGCTCGCCGGACTTCGTAAGCGTCATGGAAATTCTCGAGGAGAGAAACTGTGATCGAAATGATGAAGTCTGGAAACGAGTTCACGTAGTTTGCAGTCTTTCTAAAGATCTGGGACTGCCTGGTTTTCGCGTCGGAGCAATTTATTCTAATGATGAGATGGTTGTCGCCGCTGCAACTAAAATGTCTAGCTTCGGATTAGTTTCCTCGCAAACTCAATATCTTCTCTCCGCCATGCTTTCCGATAAGAAATTCACCAACACCTACATATCGGAGAATCAGAAAAGGCTTAAACAACGACATAAAATGGTAGTTTCCGGCCTTCAGAAAGCTGGAATCAGCTGCCTGAAGAGCAACGCCGGTTTGTTTTTGTGGGTCGACATGAGACATCTTCTACAGTCTAACACTTTTGAATCCGAAATGGAATTATGGAAGAAAATTGTTTACGACGTCCGGCTAAATATTTCGCCAGGATCATCATGCCATTGCTTTGAACCTGGTTGGTTTAGAGTTTGCTTCGCAAATTTGTCGGAAGAAACTCTAAAGCTCGCAATGCGGCGATTGAATGCCTTTGTAGTGGGACAATCAGAAAACTTCAACCAACGGTCTTCGAAGAACGAGAAGAGAAACATACTGCCCAAGTGGATTTTCCGGCTATCTGTTCATGATCGCCGCCGCGATCACGACGAACGTTAGCCTGGTGTGAATACATTTCCCAACTTGGACATTTTTTTTTTGGGTCGAATTCCCTTTTTTTTTTCCATCAATGTAGAAAAGTGCACTCCATCCCATGAGGATTAGAAGTGACAGTAATTAATCTTCATTCTTCTGAGTACGTCCGTCCTACCAAAATTTCTTCATTTGTCGAAAGGTCATCACATAATTATTCAGATTGATTGGTAAATGAAACATGTTTGACTACAATTTAATTTAGTATAATCTAGAATGTGTGACAGTTCTTTTGTTTGTGTTGTGTAAGGGTTAATAATGTGGGCAATAGCGTCGGCTGATTGGCGGCCGCAGTTGGTTTGTGG